>JAZDUA010000858.1:0-427500 GCA_038098605.1 Gryllus longicercus | reverse complement strand
GAGGCTCGGCCGGGGCTGGCGAAGACACTTCAGCTGAAGCTTTCGTGCAATGTACTATAAATACTTTACATTTACATATATTTTTATAATATAAATATAGTAATACACATCTGCACTTCACATCACTCACACCTACACTCCTTAACTAATCTGTCGAGTAATCAAAAATCCCTTCGAATCATGAAATATTACGGACTCTTTCAACTCATCAACGATATAAAGATCACATTTTGCACTAATTAACTCTCTTATTTCTCCTTCTTAAAGGTACATTTTCCGAATGAATAGTGTGCTACATACCAATATACGTTATTAATAGTGTGCTGTATACATATATATATATATATATATATATATATATATATATATATATATATATATTCTAACCGTCTTACCTATCGTACACACTCGTACCTTCTTCAGCACACTCAGCATGCACTGTAAGCAAGTCGTCAAGATATTATGCTCGTGAAGCGAGCTTAGAATCTCAGGAAGCAGGATCTTTGGGGTACGAGAAAGGTCTGAACCCTTGACACAATAAAAGTCACACAAATCACACATAAACGAGCATATAATTCACTCAAAATTCTTTGGCATGAATTGATAATAACGAAAAGCAAATCACACATAGAATTACACTTCAAAAAAAAAAAATGATTGATAACACAAATAAGAAACTTTGACACCCTATTCAAATGAACACTTAATATTGTTTAGAACTGACTTTCTGAATCAATTTCTTTAAACCAGTACTGGGATTCCCTTCGAAAATTCACTACGTCTAAATTTAACTTATTCTAATTACAATTGCACGTGAAACTAATCTAATTTACAATTTCTTGCCTTTTTAAAATTTTATATACAATAATTAACATGTGGGCAAGCGCACTACTATCAATTTCTCCTTAAATTATAAGTGCTGGTAACAGAATAATGGCTGCTACAATAGAATGGTTAAAGGCAAGCAATTACGCATTAAATCTCCCACTCCCAAGCTACAAATCATTAATATCCGTGTCCTCAATTTTTAACACTTCTAAAACTGTTCTCTTTCCTGCCGACGTGAACTTGACCTAAATTCAGTTCTACGGATTACCTCGACACTGTCCGCCTTTCAACCTTGAAACAGCGTGCTGCGCTCCGCAACGCGTTGCTCGACTCCGAAGTTCTGCGCTGCTCTCGCCGTCCTCTTTGCTCAGTCGTCGTCTTCTCGGTCGCCTCGCGTATTCTTCCGTCTCCACTAACCGATTTCTTCTCCTCCACGGCTGCTATCGCCTTCGATTACGCCCAATTTGCAGAAAATGTCCCTTGCACTTCCCTAACTGCCAGTGCAAGTACTTCGCTCGTTCCTAACTTTATTCTGTTAATTAAGAACTTTCAGAGCTTTCCTGAGAACGGGCACACTTTTACTTCCCGCATTAGTTAATAGAAGAATATTTCTCTATTTCCTGACTACTGCGCGGATGACTAGCTAGACGTTTTTCTGCAACGCCGTACACTCCTATTCTAAACAGTCGTTGCGGCAATTTCTGACTAATCTAACGCTCTGATAAATCTGCACACTTGCCAAGCGGTAGCCTTACGTGAAGAACTGCAGACCTGACGCGTGCTAGCAGAAGAGATGTTGACTCCAGGCGAGATGGCGACAAAAGAGAGTGTCCGTATGCGCGTCAGCCTATTTATTAGCGCCGCGCTGGGGAAATTCTGAGCAGATACTGAGAAGGGGGGGTAATTTCTCCTACTTCACTCCTTTCAGGAAAAACGCGACTCGATAGTTTGTGGCTGCTAGTGCGAGCAACGGATACCAGGCTGCGCGTTTTGCTACTCAGGTATTCGACTGCTCTTCTCGCCGTCTGTGAGCGATTACGCCGACGAAACTGTGGTGTGACGGGGTTGTATAATCCCGTCTCGGCACATTGCCCCCTCCTTTTCTTCTTAAGATTTTTTCGTCGTCGAAACAAAATCTTAAGCGGGCCGGAGATTGTAGAAATTGTAGTCGCCGATGATCTCTCCACCCTGATCGACGAGTCTGGCGACGTTCGGGGCAATTATGCTTTGAACCTCGTACGGGCCTTCGTACAGCTTAAAGAATTTGGCGAATAACCTTAATTGAGGATTTGACATTCGGGGTGTCCTCAATATTACTTGCTGGTTCACGATAAATTGGTAGGGCTTTTTTCTCTCTTTCCGCTTCCGTTCTTCAGCCGATTGACGAAGTTTCTGGAGAATCTGTTCATCGGTGACAACTGTGGATTTCCGTTACCTCCTCTCTGTCTAGCATTTCCAAGGTGTGCGGCGGTTTTCTTCCGAAATGCGCCTCCCATGGTGTCGTTCCAATGCTATCGTGATGAACCCGATTCATCCAGATATTTAAATAAGGAATTAATTGATTCCATTCACTGTGGTTTTCGGAGCAATACGTTCTGAACAACCGGGACAGCTCCTTCATCACCCTTTCAGATGGATTGGATTGGGGATGTCGGATGCTGGAATAAATAGGTGTTATGCCTTTCTCCCGTAATGCGTTCTGGTATTTAGTACTCGTGAATTGCGTCCCGTGGTCGCTGAGTATTCGCGAGTACGCACCGGCAATCTCGAAGTGCTTCTCAATTTGGTGCAAACAATTGGTCGCGTTGGTCTTGTTAATCGGATACACCCTAGTAAACTTCGAGAACACATCGACCATTACTAACACATATTTATTCCCGTTTGTCGTTCTTGGCAAGGGCCCGTAGATGTCGATGGCCAGGAGATCATTTCGCCTGCAGGATGATGTTGTGCATGGCGCCGGCGTACTTCCGATTTGGGTGTTTGGTAGTTAAGCAAGTATTGCACTTGCTTACTACGCGCCGTACGTCTCGCGCCATCCCCTTCCAGTAGCACAATTCTTGTATATGGATCAAGATCTTGTTGGCCCCGTAGTGGGCATTCTTGCAATGCACGTACCCTATTAGGTCGTCTACTTTACTCTTAGGGATCCATATCCGGTACGTGGGTGGTTGACGACGTACGCGAATCGTTAGTAGACCATCCACTACGTGCCAAGTAGGGGGGATATGCCGGTTCTGGGCCAAGGAAGTGCTTATCTTATCAGCTTATCTTATCTACTTCCGGTCCACCGCCCCCACATCCGGTGTCAACAACCGGCGCCACCAATTATAATGGCAGGAAGTGCTTATCTTATCACCTCTTATCAGCTTATCTTATCTACTTCCGCCCGCCCCCTCCCCCTCACCCCCCCGCCCCTCCCCCTCCCCCCCCCGCCACCTCCCCCTCCCCCCCCCTCCCCCCGCCCCCACCCACTTCCGTGTCAACAACCGGCGCCACCAATTATAATGGCAGGAAGTGCTTATCTTATCACCTCTTATCAGCTTATCTTATCTACTTCCGCCCCGCCCCTCCCCCTCCCCCCCCGCCCCTCCCCCTCCCCCCCCGCCCCTCCCCCCTCCCCCCCGCCCCCACCCCACTTCCGATGTCAACAGCCGGCGCCACCCATTATAATGCCCCGCCGAATGTCAACAACACCCCTCCCCCTCCCCCCTCCCCCCGCCCACCCGATGTAAACAACCGGCGCCACCAATTATAATGCCCCCGAATGTCAACAATCCACCACCCTCCCCCCTCCCCCCCGCCACCCGATGTAAACAACCGGCGCCACCATTTATAATGCCCCCCCACCGACCGAGGTCAATGACCCCACCCTTGCGACCTCTGGCGGCGAATGGTGGAAGTGTGGTGCGCACTCTGGCGGCGAATTGTGGAAGCGTATGTGTCTGCGCTCTGGCGGTGAATTGTGGAAGCGTGTGTGTGTGTATGTGTTTCAAAAATGCTCCTGCCTGAAGCGGATTCGAACCAGCCTCAATCCCATTTCCTGTGTGGGAGGCGACCAGCACTTTGGCTCTGAGCTACGGTGACATCTCGAGTCAAGCTGTCTGCTTTGGGTACAGATATTACACGCGGTCGGGAGGCTGGCGGCCGGGTGGATGATAAGGGGGGGGGCAAGGGCGGGCGGCTGAGGGTGCGCGCTGCGGAAGTAGATAAGATAGCGGCGGGCAGGGGTCGACGCGGGCCGCTGAGGGCGCGCGCTGGCGACCGGATGTTGATAAGAGAGCGGCGGGCAGGGGCCGGCGCGGGTGGCAGAGGACGCGCGCTGCGCAGACTAATGAGTATAGAGATACGCGCGCTCTCTGGGAGCGATTCGGGGAACGAGTTGGAGTTGTGAGCAACGTCGGGCGCGCATTTTGAATGCACTCTATATAAGATAGCCAGCCGCGTGTTTCTCTCTCTCTCTCTCTCTCTCTCTCGAGTCGAGAGCGCTGACGCTCGCTGCCCGCTGAAAGACTTTCATAATAGAAGAAAGGGAAACCCTAAAAGGCGGTGACAGGGAAAAAACAAATGAAAAATCAGTTCAATTGAAGGAATGTTTCTTTTTAGCGAAAACAAATGAATAAAAATTAAAGTCATTAAATTTCATTCAAAGAATGTAAATAAGATAGAAGTTAGCAAAAAATACAAATCAAAGACGCAAATGTTTAGAATGCACACACACAATCTTAGATCCTAACTGCTTGCACTTGTATTTTCATATTGTTATACTACGCTTTAGAAGATAACAAAAAATACAGATCAAAGACGCAAATGTTTAGAATGCACACACACAATCTTAGATCCTAACTGCTTGCACTTGTATTTTCATATTGTTATACTACGCTTTATAACCCTCTGTACATAGGCTAGTTGTCAAAACGAGTACAAACTCGAGACTGTGCTGACGTATATGGGCGTTCAAACTTCGTCACTGTGGACTGGAGGCCGGTGCCGTATTTTCGAACGGCCAACACACCGTCTGGATGGATTGACGAACGCGAGCGCTGTCGCAGTGCCTCACCGACAGGTGAAGGAAGTGGTCGAGTCGAGGACAGCTAACGCTTCAGCGTCGTGAGAATAAACTCTTCCGGTTGTGGAGATCTTCTTTTACCGACTCCTTCCGCCCCGTATGATTTGTGTGCACTGTCCAGGGGGATGGGGGCATGCTGAGGGAGCGTTCAAAGCTTTCTGGATGACGCAATAGCGCACGAATATGTCGTCAACTTCACAGAACAGGAGGTCACCCCATCCCATACCACTTTCTCGTGACAGCCAATCACGTGTGAAGAGTTTTTTCCTTATCTTCTTCGACATCTGATGATTCTTTTCTTCCTCGTGGCAGCGTCGGTCAGCACACATCAACGGTCTATCGATAGGGTGTAGTGTAGTAGGGGCGGTGAAGACTGCTGTTGTAGGCGATGATGGCGCGGCGTCGCGGAGGCTGCCCCAGTTCACCACCACTTCTTCCACGCATCATACGCTTCTTCGTCTGAGTTTGTTCCATGGCGACAGGCGAGAGACGAGTGTTGAGGCCAACGTGATTGCAAACGCCCCCCCCTACTACTATTTGAAAAGTGACTCATCATAAAACTCCACCTACTAAAAGTGTCTAACCATAAAATATGTAAAAAATACTACTAAAAGTGTTTAATCATAAAATATATAAAAAATTTAAAAATACTACTAAAAGAGTCTAATCATAAAATAAAAAGTTTAAAATGAATGTTAGTCTATCTGAACCCCGCCTCCGGGCGAGAGGAGTCGGTCTCTAGAAATCTCATCCAGGCAGCATAATTTTAATCGAATTTTTAAAATGTTATCTTTTTAATGAAATAAAAATTTATTTTGAATATTTTCCATGTAAAATTTACGAATTGAATTATCTTTAGATAATACTAGAATTGAATTATAAACAAAGATAATTATTAAAATAAGTATGAAAATGGATTATTATTATTATTATTATTAGTGTATTTCCCAATAATGAAAACGTTAAGGAAAAATTGACTCGTTTTTGTGGAGTTCTAATTAGTTTTTGTGGAGTTCTTAATTTCCAATATTCTTTCATTCTCTTGGAGAATGCCAGTTTTCTTTCTTCAGACCATTTCGGCCTGTAGGGTTTTGATTTTGGTTGTTCTGCCCTTGACTTCCCATTTATTCACTTTGTTGCGGAAGGTGTTTTTGTCTGAGGTGACAGTTATGTCGGCGTGTCGCATGTCTTTTTTTGTTTATTTCATCCATGATGTTGTACTTTTAAGTGAGGATAGTTTAGCATTCTTTTAGTTAGTCGAGTATTTGGTAGTCTGTCTATGTGTCCGAAGAATTTTAGTCGTCTTTTCCTGATGTCGACTTCTATGTTCGAGTACTTTTCAGTTGTCTCAATAGACTGTAATCTGTATCCATCGGGAGTGAGTCTCGCACCGAGTATCTTTCTAATGATTTTTCTTCTTCTTTTTTGAGGGAAGATCAAGTGTAGCGTTATTAATGTCATCAAAATTATAAAAATGTTTACTTTTACGATAAATTGCCATTGAACATGCAGGAAGAAGGAACATTTATTGTGTGAAGATTTTATTTCATCAAAGAAAAGTTAAAACAGCTCATCAAAGGTACAGTCTGTGCATCTTGAATCCATGAATCTCTTCCCTACTCCTTTAGTGTAAATAGAGCTACTGTCTCTATTTTTATTCTTCTTTCAACTGTTTTGCTGTTTCAAACCTATTAGCTTTGATCTCTAATTTACAATGTGTGGGAAAATGACCACTTATATACAATAATTTTTAGCTAAAAAATCTAAATAAATGGCCGAAGCACGTGAAGATCCATCACAGAAGATACCTTGAACTCTTGAGAAAGTTAGAACGCAAATGATTGAATCTCCAGAGATTGGCGTGCACCATTAATCTAGTGGCCGGTTTCATAACTAATACCCACTCTCTACACGCATTTCTTCAATTTTTATAGAGTGTTATTAAGGTATTTCCTAGCCAAAAATACCAATTCAATGTAAAATCTGTCAAAGATTTGATCACACTCAAGCTAACTGTGAACGCGCTCCGAGATGCGTTAGGTGTTTAGGTAACCATCATTATTCAAAATGCACGGAACCTAAAACACAAACAAATCGGAAATGCGTTAACTGTAAAAGAGATCACACGGTCAATTGGAAAGGTTGTGAAGTTTATCAGAAACCGATAAAAAATCAAACAGAGCGTATAAACAGAGACGAGAGGCTTTTAATAACAGAGAATCCCACGAGATTAAAAACCTTGACCGAAACCAATCCCTCAAAATCATCCACAACAACAAACCCAACACAATGACCTCCAATAAATCCCTGGTTTTCAAAACCTCAAAGACTTAATAGCCATGTCCCCCCGTTTTCGAACGCCCAATCTCCCTCTACACCAAGGACAGGTAATAACTACAATCATCAACCAAGTAATAAACGCACTCATTCCACAAATACAAATATTAATACAATCAGCCCTCGATAATGGACGTAAATAAAAATCCAGAAAACAAACATTCTCAACTGGAACGCGAACGGAATAAAAAGGCAAGAAAATCAATGACGACACTTTAACAACCCACACATAAAAATAGCTTGTGTTTCAGAAACTCACCTCTCAAATCAAGTTCTCAATACCAAGTTTTAATATCTATCGCAACGACCGTCTCTCAGCGACGGCCGCAGGAGGAGTGACCATACTAGCGCACAAAGATATAAAACATACGTTTAATTAATAGTCCTATGAGCAACGATCTAGAAACTATAGCAATAAAAACCAAACCAAACAACAAAGACACACCATAATATGCCGATATGAACCTCCCAATAAGCTATTCCATAGAAAAATATAGTCTGAAATTTTTAGAAATAATGATAATATCATGCTAATAGGTGACCTTAATAGCAAACACTGCGATTGAAAATGCAACACAACAACTCCTCATTGGCAAAATTTACTAAATCTAACACTCTCAATTTAAGTATTCTGATCCAATAGAACTCACCCCCCTTACAACAATTATATAATTCCTGACATATTAGCCTCATCAAAAATATTGATTTTCCCCTAAAAAGTAATTTCTGAACTCGATTCGGTCTCAATAATCATCCTCTCATCTTATTATAAACAACAAGAAGGTAAAATAAACTGGTCTAAATTCAGGGAAATTTTAAAAATGAATTACAAACATCCGCAAAACATTACAAGACTTAGATAATGAAGTAAAACTAATAGTACACTTACAAGGATCCCTCACCAATTCTACCACATTTCTCAAAATAACAAACCCAATAATCAAATCCCAGTAAAAACCAAATGAAATGTAAACATAATTTAAGGTGCTATTGGCAAATGACGACCAGACTTAAAAAGAAAATTAAACAAACTGACGAGTTAAAACTAATCTAGACCAGCATAGGCAAGCCTTCAGACTTTTCTAAAAGAAATTCACCCGTCATCTAGGCATACATACAATAAAAAGTCAAAAACAATAATTTTCCGTCAATAAAACTAGATTCACAAGTGGCAAATTCTGATTTTGAGAAAACATCTCTTATAGCTGCCTTCAAAAGCCATTCAACCCAGTGAAAACGATCACTTTCATCAACAAATAGAGGAATTCAATCAGAAACCACGATATACAGCTCCAATCAATATAAAGTACCCCATCAGAAATTAAACAAGAAATCAAAAACTAAGACATCAGCAGGGACATTATTTCTAACAAAGTTCTAAAAGAGCTAAATAACAATTCGATAGCAACAATATTTAAGCCAGCATGTAGAATAGGTTACTCCCACAACGATTGGAAAATTCCTTCCGAAAACCAGGAAAGAATCCAAAAGATCCAGCGAACTATGAATTTATAAGCCTACTCCCGTCATTATCGAAACTATTAGAGAATCTGATATGAAAACGATTCATGAAATTCATGCACACATCTCAGACACGCAATTTGGATTTCGACCTAACCACTCCACAGCACATCACTCCGCTTACCGAATATATGGCGCAAGGATGCCAAACAACACCGCAATATTCCTAGACATCACCAAACCGTTTGACAAAATATGACATCAAGACCTTCTCTACAAATGAAATAGGCACTCCAGACTACTTATTCCAACTGATGAAATGTTTTCTACATCAAAGAAAGTTCCAAATCAAAATGAATCCTGACGCGAGAACAGGGCTGGCTCAAGACCATTATCACCGGTATTTTTCAATTTCCGATTAACCACACTTAATAGATTCGCAAATAGCGTGAATAGCAAAATAGCTTTTTAACGAGAAATAATACATAGATTAAACGTGGTTGAAGACTATCGGCCTGTCAATGCTAGCGGAGCGCGGAATTATTGCATATCCTTTAAGCGAAAAATATTGTCACCAACCAGAATGCCGTGTTATATGAAGTAAATGTTCCATTCAATAGTAAATTTCCAAGGAATAAGTGTATGATAGCAAGGAATTATAATTATGAATGTGTTCTATGCCGAATGATAGAAGGGAAGTGTATTCTCGAGGCACGGGTATTACGTATGAACCTAACGTATCAACTTTACCTTTCTAAGGACTTATCGACAGTAGCTGCTTTTTAACGAAGGAACTAAGCAAATACAAAAAACATTGCCATCGAAAGTGTCATAAAACGCATTTTTCAGATTGCAAAACTGTAAGAAACACCATGTCCGACACTTCTGCTGCTGGGTTGTATGCATAAAAATTAAAATGTCTAAACAATCGTGTCTTATAAAAAATACAAATATTTACAATGAGCAATCAGTATGAATACACACTACATTTCCGAAAAGTTGGGGTTTCATAAGAAAGTGTCTGCCACCAGAGAAATTTCAAATTCACTAGCATATAATATACTACCAAGAATGGTGTAATTTTGTACTGAACTATACACAATTGAATGACTTTATGGATTCATTTCTGATTTTTTCTCATTTTCAATCAAAATTTAGGACTATGGACACTTTGGAGTGGTGATTTAGGTATAATAATTTTATTTTTATAATAATAAAACGCAAAAATTGCAATTTTTATTTATGAGTGAAATCTCAAATATGCTACTTACCGCTGTTATTGAACCTAAAGGTTCTGCTATGTTTATGGCTAGAAAAAAAATGAAGCTTGCAACTTTAGTTGTGCTTAAGCAATTACTCTAATATATTAGAAAATTTTCCATTCAATTCCAATACATTTTTTGCTGCAAATATTTTATGTTTAAAAACTTTCAAGCAATTATTCCTTTGATGCATAGGACAGCTCAATCCAGTGCTGTTGTGTTTAAGATTCTACTGCAATTTTGAATCAAAGCAGAGTATTCATAGCGGGCTCCTGACAATCCAGTCACTCGATCAATTTTATGGAAATGACTCTTCTAGTGAAATTGTAACTGAGCCAGTCACTCAGACCGTTTGAAATGTATGCAGGAATGTTAAAATCACATAAGTCGCAATGTTTAAAAACCTGTTTTTAACGGCATTTCTTGGTTGAGAAAACGGAGTATTCCCCACCCCATGTCCGTCACTTGATCCAGAAACTTTTCATTATGCTAAGACATATTTACGAGACTATTCGGTAAGGACATGTATTCAAATTTGTTTCAAAACGTTTTTCAGAAAAAGTGAGACAAGATCATAACTAACAGATGTCGCCATCTTACCTGCACAAGACATCGGTTCAAGGAAGAGATGTCTCTACGGTTACCCACCTCGAACATGGTTTCGTAGTTTCCCTTGTTTCTTGTAATTTTGGTATTTGATTCTCTCAACACAGAAAATTCTATATCCCTTTTCCCTGATTTGCCCCTTGCTTAGACTCGGTTGTAAAAAAAAAATTTTCCTCTGCGACCCTCTTGCCATCGTAGAGAGAATCTTGATTTTCTTTCCTATTTTCTGTACTTCTCCCGCGCTTTCCGTAAGCTTTTCTGACTTTTGGTTTCAGTTTCCCTATCTTTTCATTTTAGTACTCGAGATCTGGGGTCCCCTCGCCCGCCCAGGGAGGAATATTTAAGTCTCCCCCGATTATCAACGTTTATTCTTATCGCTCTCCATACGCGTCACCTCACTTTGATTTCGACGCATCACATCTCGAATTCCCCATCTTTCCAGACCTCTTCTGCATGCAAACTAGCTTTAACACAATGAAACGTCCCACCCCCGCGTCCATCTCTGTCCCTCCTAAATATGCCATAATCATCGCGAAATATTTCTGCATTAGAAATGTCAGGTTTAAACCGTACCTATTACATCAGGGCAATACTGACCTATCAATTTCCAAAATTGTTTGTATTTATTTATTAAGATTCTACAATTTACCTGCAACACGAACTGTATTTGTATTCCAGGACCATATATTATGCGCTCACGATCAATTACAAAAGAACGTATTAACGTTTTTGATTGCAGACAGAAAAAATGGAGAATAAAAACTAGCGAATCAAAGTCACAAGCAAAGATTTTCATCTTCGAAACTCAAAATTTTTCTTTACTCATTCAAAACACACCATACGATGACTACGATACACCACTTCCGTACCTAAAAATTACATTGGACGCAAAATTAACCTGGAAAGAACACTTCATCAGCACAGTAAAGAGACATTCACAAAAATCTAAAAGCCCTATCGCATACTAAAAATGAAACTTCACTTAGCATCGAATGTGTTAAAATCATTTAGAAATCATTCATTAGATCTTTACCATGCTCCGTGAGCTCCGTTTTAATACAGGTCGTCTACATCTACATAAATGAACAACAAATTCATCCAAAAATTCAACAATGTGTCATGGTTTAAAAGCAATCGACAACTACTCAGAGAAGTAATAATAAACCCTTCTAGACTACATTTCTAAAAAAATTTTAAAAACTTTCAGGCCCAGAAATACCTTCTGCTGAAACTTAAAATCCTAGTAAAACTTACCGACAACAACAAAGAATTTATCCTATGTCAATTTCAAGATCCCACTAAGTAAAAAGATGCACTTACTCACGTAGTCAAAACGCTATAGACGTAGAGAAGACTATTTTTAATATTTCCAGCACACCTGATTTTTAGAATTGGGGAACGCTTTTTAGGTTTTCTTTATGTAGCGTTTCTTTAGAATATAATTAGTTCATATGACTTTGTGTCATAATTTTGAATGACTGTCTCATGAATTTGTAGCATAATTATGATTTATAGGTCAATACTCATGTGAATATTAAAGAAATCCAATTCAATCTGATACAACAAATGTATCATGGAGTCTCTTGAGCAGTTTGCTCATTCTATCTCCAAACTAACAATACTACGAGAGATTCCTCTTTTGAATGGAAAGAGATAAAGAATGATGAAGTGTATGCAAATCCTAAAGATGTCATTGCAGGTTAGTAATTGTTAAATTTTCACCGGCAAAAGGCTATTATGGAATCACATGTGGCAAGAGAAGAAATAAAGCTGAATGATGGACTTCTGCGTTCAGTTCCAGAAACACGTAGAGCCTTATGATCCGTTTCAGTTTACAACAAAACCCTTACCTCCATACCAGAATAGATGAAACTGATCTTGCCGAAACCACTAGAAGACAAGCGTCCAAGATTTAATGACATACTTAAGCAAAGATCTCTGATGGTAAAGTTTGCGCAATACTTTTTCATTCAATTCATTTGCGAATTTCCTTATAAACATGCGTTCAGAATATTCTTACTGATATTTATCCCCTCTCACCAAGCATTCGTACTATGACACTCAGCATGCTGATCATATCGCGTGGACAGGTGAAGTGACCCTGCTTTTCAGTTTATCTTCTGACAATATTTCTTACAATTGATTCATAGTTATTGGAATACATAGTGATATAAAAATACATAGTGCCTGATATGAAAAAGAAACACTGAACTTTCAACTGTGTACTATTGTATTGTAGAAGAAAAACAAATGAACTTTAAAGTATCTGTAATGTCATGATCGCACGTCTTAAAATGTTGTATAACTGGAAAAAATCGATCAATGGAACTAATATAATACATTAGCTTCATGTGAAAATATTAAATACTGTCACCAGGAAATGACAACACAAAATTGCAAATTCATTCAAGTATCCCCCCCCTCTCTCTTTCTCTCTTTCTCGCTCTTTTTCGCTCTGTCTCTTTCTTTCTCTCTCTTTCTTTCTCATTAACACACATTTCTCTACGTGCCTTTGTCGCTGTCTCTTGCGCTCTCTCTTTCGACAGGAGGTACCAACTGTAGGTGTTTTGCCTTTCTTCTTGCAGTTTCGTGCGACTTATGTTTCTTCATAAAAAAAAAACAATAACTTTTCACATTTATTATTATTATTCTTTAGAATGCGAATTCCCAAGAGGCTATTATATTCTTCCAAGCTCCTGAAGTAATCAGTCTATCACACGAGTAACATAGTTCATTACACTAGGTGCTTCCTCTCCATTCTCAGCCAATACATTCATGACATTCTTTACAAAAATTTATTTTGTTTTTGTTCCTTCTTTCTTTTTAATTTCTCAAAGTACAGTTCAACTTGTTCAATACTGATTCTCAATGAACTTGTATTTTTTTTTCAGCATTCAACACAGTAATACTGAAGAAATTGATTCGATTTCAACATTACACATGTTGATTTTTTCAGTACTTTTTATTTTAATAGAATAAAATTTATTGTAAATAAACAGCAGCTCTTAGTATAAAATAGCTCAAAATGTAAGTCATAAGGGTATTTTATGGAGAAATTCATGCATGTTTGAATATTTGTTAAGGCGTACTGTATATTTACTCTTCTATCAAGTCTATGAAGAACTTGTTTAAATTTATAAATTGTTTAATTTGTCGCGAATCTTCGGACATTACGTTTTATTCAAACATTTTTTCTGTGTCTTTCTCGATGCTTCTCAAGAAGCACTCTGAAAAGCCCTTTTCTTTCGATTATCAGAAGCATGGGGGGGTCTTATCACCGCGGGCGGCGCGCTATCTACAGTCACCCTCGCTGGAGTGAGCGCCCACCCCCGCTGCGCCCGCGTGTTGGAGATGATAGAGGGCGGCGGCGGCGGCGGTCGCCCCTAATGAATAAGAGATTATGGTTGGTGAATGCTTGGTGAGAGGGGATAAATATCAGTAAGAATATTCTGAACGCATGTTTATAAGGAAATTCGCAAATGAATTGAATGAAAAAGTATTGCGCAAACTTTACCATCAGAGATCTTTGCTTAAGTATGTCATTAAATCTTGGACGCTTGTCTTCTAGTGGTTTCGGCAAGATCAGTTTCATCTATTCTGGTATGGAGGTAAGGGTTTTGTTGTAAACTGAAACGGATCATAAGGCTCTACGTGTTTCTGGAACTGAACGCAGAAGTCCATCATTCAGCTTTATTTCTTCTCTTGCCACATGTGATTCCATAATAGCCTTTTGCCGGTGAAAATTTAACAATTACTAACCTGCAATGACATCTTTAGGATTTGCATACACTTCATCATTCTTTATCTCTTTCCATTCAAAAGAGGAATCTCTCGTAGTATTGTTAGTTTGGAGATAGAATGAGCAAACTGCTCAAGAGACTCCATGATACATTTGTTGTATCAGATTGAATTGGATTTCTTTAATATTCACATGAGTATTGACCTATAAATCATAATTATGCTACAAATTCATGAGACAGTCATTCAAAATTATGACACAAAGTCATATGAACTAATTATATTCTAAAGAAACGCTACATAAAGAAAACCTAAAAAGCGTTCCCCAATTCTAAAAATCAGGTGTGCTGGAAATATTAAAAATAGTCTTCTCTACGTCTATAGCGTTTTGACTACGTGAGTAAGTGCATCTTTTTACTTAGTGGGATCTTGAAATTGACATAGGATAAATTCTTTGTTGTTGTCGGTAAGTTTTACTAGGATTTTAAGTTTCAGCAGAAGGTATTTCTGGGCCTGAAAGTTTTTAAAATTTTTTTAGAAATGTAGTCTAGAAGGGTTTATTATTACTTCTCTGAGTAGTTGTCGATTGCTTTTAAACCATGACACATTGTTGAATTTTTGGATGAATTTGTTGTTCATTTATGTAGATGTAGACGACCTGTATTAAAACGGAGCTCACGGAGCATGGTAAAGATCTAATGAATGATTTCTAAATGATTTTAACACATTCGATGCTAAGTGAAGTTTCATTTTTAGTATGCGATAGGGCTTTTAGATTTTTGTGAATGTCTCTTTACTGTGCTGATGAAGTGTTCTTTCCAGGTTAATTTTGCGTCCAATGTAATTTTTAGGTACGGAAGTGGTGTATCGTAGTCATCGTATGGTGTGTTTTGAATGAGTAAAGAAAAATTTTGAGTTTCGAAGATGAAAATCTTTGCTTGTGACTTTGATTCGCTAGTTTTTATTCTCCATTTTTTCTGTCTGCAATCAAAAACGTTAATACGTTCTTTTGTAATTGATCGTGAGCGCATAATATATGGTCCTGGAATACAAATACAGTTCGTGTTGCAGGTAAATTGTAGAATCTTAATAAATAAATACAAACAATTTTGGAAATTGATAGGTCAGTATTGCCCTGATGTAATAGGTACGGTTTAAACCTGACATTTCTAATGCAGAAATATTTCGCGATGATTATGGCATATTTAGGAGGGACAGAGATGGACGCGGGGGTGGGACGTTTCATTGTGTTAAAGCTAGTTTGCATGCAGAAGAGGTCTGGAAAGATGGGGAATTCGAGATGTGATGCGTCGAAATCAAAGTGAGGTGACGCGTATGGAGAGCGATAAGAATAAACGTTGATAATCGGGGGAGACTTAAATATTCCTCCCTGGGCGGGCGAGGGGACCCCAGATCTCGAGTACTAAAATGAAAAGATAGGGAAACTGAAACCAAAAGTCAGAAAAGCTTACGGAAAGCGCGGGAGAAGTACAGAAAATAGGAAAGAAAATCAAGATTCTCTCTACGATGGCAAGAGGGTCGCAGAGGAAAATTTTTTTTTTACAACCGAGTCTAAGCAAGGGGCAAATCAGGGAAAAGGGATATAGAATTTTCTGTGTTGAGAGAATCAAATACCAAAATTACAAGAAACAAGGGAAACTACGAAACCATGTTCGAGGTGGGTAACCGTAGAGACATCTCTTCCTTGAACCGATGTCTTGTGCAGGTAAGATGGCGACATCTGTTAGTTATGATCTTGTCTCACTTTTTCTGAAAAACGTTTTGAAACAAATTTGAATACATGTCCTTACCGAATAGTCTCGTAAATATGTCTTAGCATAATGAAAAGTTTCTGGATCAAGTGACGGACATGGGGTGGGGAATACTCCGTTTTCTCAACCAAGAAATGCCGTTAAAAACAGGTTTTAAACATTGCGACTTATGTGATTTTAACATTCCTGCATACATTTCAAACGGTCTGAGTGACTGGCTCAGTTACAATTTCACTAGAAGAGTCATTTCCATAAAATTGATCGAGTGACTGGATTGTCAGGAGCCCGCTATGAATACTCTGCTTTGATTCAAAATTGCAGTAGAATCTTAAACACAACAGCACTGGATTGAGCTGTCCTATGCATCAAAGGAATAATTGCTTGAAAGTTTTTAAACATAAAATATTTGCAGCAAAAAATGTATTGGAATTGAATGGAAAATTTTCTAATATATTAGAGTAATTGCTTAAGCACAACTAAAGTTGCAAGCTTCATTTTTTTTCTAGCCATAAACATTGCAGAACCTTTAGGTTCAATAACAGCGGTAAGTAGCATATTTGAGATTTCACTCATAAATAACGAAAATTCTTGTTTTTGTCTTTTTATTCTATGTATGCCCCATATGCCTAGATGACGGGTGAATTTCTTTTAGAAAAGTCTGAAAGCTTGTCTATCTATGTTGGTCTAGTTTAGTTTTATCTCGTCTCGTCAGTTTGTTTAATTTTCTTTTTAAGTCTGGTCGTCATTTGCCAATAGCGTCTTAAATTGTGTTTGCATTTCATTAGGTTTATGATTTTTACTGGGATTTGTTCCTTGTTTATTGGATTTGTTATTTTGAGAAATGTGGTAGAATTGGTGAGGGATCCTTGTAAGTGTACTAATAGATTTACTTCATTATCTAAGTCTTTTTCAGATTAAATGTTTTGCGGATGTTTGTAATTCATTTTAAAATTTCCCTGAATTTAGACCAGTTTATTTTACCTTCTTGCTGTTTATAATAAGATGATAGAGAGGATGATTATTGAGTCCGAATCGAGTTCGGGAATTACTTTTTGATATAGGGGAAAATCATTATTTTTTTGATGAGGATAATATGTCAGGAATTATATAATTGTTGTAAGGGGGTGAGTTCTATTGGGACCAGAATACTTAAATTGAGAGTGTTAGATTTAGTAAATTTTGCCATTGAGGAGTTGTTGTGTTGCATTTTCAATCGCAGTGTTTGCTATTAAGGTCACCTATTAGCATGATATTATCATTATTTGCAAAAATTTCAGACTATATTTTTCTAGGGAATAGCTTATTATTTGTAGAAATTGACTTATTGAAGGGCGAGAATGTTAACAGATACCACCTGTTTATAATGACAACAAGCATCCGAGGCAGATGACAGTTTCAACAGCTCACCACTAAACATTTACACATATGTACCGCATTTTACACCACCAGATTCATCAGTGAAAACATCTCGATTTTTAAGTGTCATTCTTTTTTGGTTGTACTCATCCCCTTTCAGATATACTATTGAGATTGATTTTGTTGCGTTTTGATGTATGCAAATATTGTACATTGCCAATGTTGCTACTGGAAACTTGGTGAAACTTAATCAATATAGAAGTTTGTTTCGTTATTTTTCTCAGATTCTTATGTAATTCCAAATTGTTAATGTTCCTTCTTCCTGCATGTTCAATCGCAATTTAACATAAAAGCAAACATTTTTTATAATTTTGTTTATAATAAAATCTTCACACAGTAAAGTAAATGTTCCTTCTTCCTACATGTTAGTTCAATGTTATTGCAATTTAACATAAAAGTAAACATTTTTTATAATTTTGATTACATTATTAACACTACACTAAATCTTTCCATAAATATAAAAAAATACCTTTGATAATGAACATTCTTGAATTCACAATATCAATATTCACAGAGGTGACATTATTTTAAATATTAACTATAATCAATTTTTATATTAATTTTTAATAATTATCTTTGTTCATAATTCAATACTAGTATTATCTAAAGATATTTCAATTCGAAAATTTTACATGGAAAATAATCAAAAAAATTATATTTCATTAAAAAATTAACATTTTAAAAATTCGATTTAAAATTATAAAGTCTACTTCTAAAAGATTTAACTTGGTTTTCAAGACGTTGGCAAAGGTGCATGTCCAACACAATTCTGACAATGTTTTTTATGGTTTTAGCTAAAAATTATTGTACATAAGTGGTCATTTTCCCACACATTGTTAAATTAGAGATCAAAGCTAATAGGTTTGAAACAACAAAACAGTTGAAAGAAGAATAAAAATAGAGACAGTAGCTCCTATTTACACTAAAGGAGTAGGGAAGAGATTTATTTAGATTTATTAATAATTCTGCAATTAAGTGTGAGAACTTGGTGGCAGAATACACTAACTTAACATTACAGAACTTAACAACTATACAAACTTCACAAAATCACATGAATATTTCACCGTGCAATCTTTCATTGAACTCCACTTCACCTAACTTCACTTCACCACACTTCACCGCACTGCAATACGAGCTGTAATGTCTTTCTTACTCACTCGTTTCTCTTAGTTACACAACGTCACTGCACTTCACGCCACTGCACTGCACATAATCATAATAGTAATAATAATAATAATAATAATAATAATAATAAGGATAATAATAACATTAATAATAATAACAACAATAATAATAGTACTTAATTTCAAAGAAAACATAGGTAATTACACTGAATTTTATTAAATATATTTATAACATATCCACATTCAAGAAACTAATTTATTTTTAAATTTGCTCAGGCTTTGAGGAAAGGGATCGAAGATTGTCACTGGCAAACTGTTCCAGTCCCTAATAGTGCGATTCGCGAATGAATATTTCCCAACGTCCGTTTTCTGAATTCTTGTCTGAATTTTGTGCATGTGATCCGCTCTGCCGAAATATGTAGGTTTCCCTAATCGACTTTGAATTTCCTTCCACGCTCGAAGGCCTGTGTACGCTTTATACATTGCATAGAGACGTGACTTTAATCTTCTCCTTTCGTGTGACTCCCATAACCTTTTATTCTTGGTACCCCTGAAAGTAAATTTTGATGCTCTACGCTGGACCTTTTCTAGATTTCTTTGTTGCAAAATTCTGTATGGGTCCCAACATACTGCGCCATATTCTAATGTAGGTCGCACTAATGACATATACGCTAGTTCTTTGCCTCTCACTGTACTCTTTTTCAGTATCCGCATAACAAAATGTAAAGATTTCCAGGCTTTCCCTACAACGAAATTGACTTGATTTTCCCAGCTCAATTTACTGTCTAGCTGTATTCCTAAGTATTTGCAAGACGTGACTCGAGGTATAACATTATTGTTCAGTTTGTACGCAGATTCATTGTAACTTCGACCCCTTCCAAACGTGATGGACTTACTCTTTGAACTGTTTATTTCCATGCCGTTTGTTTCTACCCAGATATGTAATTTGTCTAAGTCTTGCTGCAAAATATCCTCGTCTTTCTCCGAATTGATAATCCTATAGATTACACAGTCATCTGCAAAGAGTCGTACATTTGAAGCTAAATTAGTCGGCAATTCATTCACGAAGGTCAGAAACATGAGTGGTCCGATTACACTTCCTTGTGGAATTCCTGACGTGACGCTTCTCGAGGTTGATAAGTTACTACCGATTCGAACTTTCTGTTTCCCGTCTCGGAGTAGTTCGTTTATCCACGCTACCACTCTAGTGTCTATACCCGAATCTATTAATTTCTTTATAAGACGATCGTGTGGAACAACATCAAAAGCTTTGGAAAAATCTATTACTATCGCGTCGACCCTTTTCCCTTCATCAACTACGTCGGCTAGGTCCTGTAGAAGTGAGACTAGCTGACTTTCGCATGAGAAACCATTTCTGAAACCGTGCTGACCCTGATAAAGCCACTCCCTGCCCTCCCATTCTTTCCTGATATAGCTTGAAATTAGATGTTCCATTAGTTTGCATACGACTGATGTAAGGCTTACCGGCCTATAGTTACTAATTATTGTCTTGTCGCCACTTTTAAAAATAGGTACTACGAGAGCCAGCTTCCAATCTTTCGGTACGCAAGCGTTGTTTATTGATACATTAAATAACCTAATTAAATAAGGTAGAATTACCTCTCCGCCTAATTTAATGATGTCCGTGGAAATACCATCAGGACCTCGTGATTTTCCTCTTTTCATTAATTTTATTCTTTGCCGCAAAGTATTTACATCAATATGAAAACTACATCTATCTACCAGCGTTGGTATCTGAATACTGTTAGATTTCTGCTTGAAAACCGAGCTGAAATATGCGTTAAAAGCCTGCGCTTTTTCCCTGTGATCCGTTATTGGCGAATTATTAACACGAACAACTGGAATCTCGTCTTTACTTCCTTTCCTTCTACGAACGTATTTAAAAAATGGCGACCAATTATTACTGCCCTCCGCATCAAGAATATGTTTTAAATGACGTTCCTCTGCCATTTTCTTTTCCTTCCCTAATACTTTTGTATAATTTCGAAATAAAGTCATATGATTTTCACTACGGTGTCTGTTGTTAAATGCTTCTCTGGTTTTTCTTTTCAATCGCCTAATCTTTGCATTATAATATTCCGGGTCGCTGTTACTTTTTAATAATTTACTGGGTACAAAAGCCTGCTCAGCATTTACTAAAATATTTTTAAACTCTCCCCATATTTCATCGATTCCTCCTCCTATTCTAAGAAACTCGCCATATCGTTCTCTTAAGTAATTTTGAAACCCTTGTACATTTGCTTTCTTGTATTCCTTCACTAGAATACCGGTGGTATACCGGTGGTATCACTAGGTACCGGTGGTACCGGAATGAATTTATGAGCGGCTGTATTTATGAATTCAAGATGCACTGTACTTCTCCTTTGATGATCTGTTTTAACTTTTCTTTGATAATAATTAATAAAATATTCACTCAGTAAAATAAATGTTTCTTCTTCCTGCATGTTCAATCGCAATTTAACGTAAAAGTAAACATTTTTTATAATTTTGATGACATTATTAACGGTAAACTTGATCTTTCCGTAAATATAAAAAAATGCATTTGATAATAAACATTCTTGTATTCACAAAGGTGACATTATTTTAAATATTAACTATAAACCATTTTCTTACTTATTTTTAATAATTATCTTTATTCATAATTCAATACTGCTATACATCTAAAGATAATTCAATTCGTAAATTTTACAAGGAAAATAAACAAAACAAAAAAAAATTTATTTCATTAAAAATTCGATTTAAAATTATAAAGCGCTTCAGTCGATTGATTTATTTAATAGTCCGACACGTCAACTGCTAAAGTCCCCATACGAGCAGTGGCTGGCGCCGACCTACGCTTCGGCTTGCCGCAACAAGTCCACAAGCGTGCCCGAAGAAGGTAAGGAACTCTTCACAATCTCGCATAAAATATTTGCATCAAAAAATGTATTGGAAGTGATTGGAGAATTTTCTAATATATTAGATGCTTAAGAAGAAATAAAGTTGCAGTCGTCATTTTTTTTTCTATTCATAAACATATAACATTGCGGAACCTTTAGATTCAATAGCAGCGGTAAGTAGCCGAGCTATTATAACTTTTCTTTGATATAATTAATAAAATCTTCACACAATAAATGTTCCTTCTTCCTGCATGTTCAATGGCAATTTAACATAAAAGTAAACAAAAAAGGAGACCTCCTGAATCGGAAGACTTTATTCTCACGACGCTGAAGTGTTCGCTGGACTCGACTCGGCCACCTCCATCATCGGTCGGCACTGCGACAGCACTCGCGTTCGTCAATCCATCCAGTCTCTTTGTTGTTCATTCGAAAATATGGCTCCGGCCTCCAGCCCACAGCGACGAAGATTGACGCCCATATACGTCAGCACAGTCTCGAGGTTGTACTCGTTTTGACAATCTAGCCTATGTACAGAGGGTTATAAAGCGTAGTATAACAATATGAAAATACAAGTGCATGCAGTTAGGATCTACGATTATGTGTGTGCGTTCTAAACATTTGCGTCTTTGATCTGTATTTTTTGCTATCTTCTAAAGCGTAGCATAACAATATGAAAATACAAGTGCAAGCAGTTAGGATCTAAGATTGTGTGTGTGCATTCTAAACATTTGCGTCTTTGATCTGTATTTTTTGCTATCTTCTATCTTATTTACAGTCTTTGAATGAAATTTAATGACTTTAATTTTTATTCATTTGTTTTCGCTAAAAAGAAACATTCTTTCAATTTGTATTGTTTTTCATTTGTTTTTCCTATCACCGCCTTTTAGGGTTTCCCTTTCTTCTATTATGAAAGTCTTTTCAGCGGGACAGCGAGCGTCAGCGCTCTCGAGAGAGAGTGAGAGAGAGAGAGAAACACGCGGCTGGCTATCTTATATAGAGTGCATTCAAAATGCGCGCCCCGACGCACAACTCCAACTCGTTCTCCGGCTCATAGAGAGCGCGCGTATCTCTATACTCATTAGTCTGCGCAGCGCGCGTCCTCTGCCACCCGCGCCGGCCCCTGCCCGCCGCTATCTTATCAACATCCGGTCGCCAGCGCGCGCCCTCAGCGGCCCGCGTCGACCCCTGCCCGCCGCTATCTTATCTACTTCCGGTCCAGCGCGCACCCTCAGCCGCCCCCCCCTGCCCCCCCCTTATCATCCACCCGGCCGCCAGCCTCCCGACCGCGTGTAATATCTGTACCCCAAAGCAGACAGCTTGACTCGAGATGTCACCGTAGCTCAGAGCCAAAGTGCTGGTCGCCTCAGGAAATGGGATTGAGGCTGGTTCGAATCCGCTTCAGGCAGGAGCATTTTTGAAACACATACACACACACACACACGCTTCCACAATTCACCACCAGAGCGCACACATATACGCTTCCACAATTCACCACCAGAGTGCACACACACTTCCACACTTCGCCACCAGAGGTCGCAAGGGGGGGGGGGTGGAGAGGGGTCATTGACCCCGGTCGGTGGGGCATTATAAATGGTGGCGCCGGTTGTTTACATCGGGTGGGCGGAGGAGGGGGAGGGGGGGCATTATAATTGGTGGCGCCGGTTGTTTACATCGGGTGGGCGGAGGAGGGGGAGGGGGGGCATTATAATGGGTGGCGCCGGTTGTTTACATCGGAGGGGTGGGGGGAGGGGTGGTGGGTTGTTGACATTCGGCGGGGCATTATAATGGGTGGCGCCGGTTGTTGACATCGGAAGTGGGCGGGGTGGGGGGAGGGGGAGGGGCGGGGGGAGGGGGAGGGGCGGGGGGAGGGGGAGGGGCGGGCGGAAGTAGATAAGATAAGCTGATAAGAGGTGATAAGATAAGCACTTCCTGCCATTATAATTGGTGGCGCCGGTTGTTGACATCGGAAGTGGGGTGGGGGCGGGGGGGAGGGGGAGGGGCGGGGGGGAGGGGGAGGGGCGGGGGGGAGGGGGAGGGGCGGGCGGAAGTAGATAAGATAAGCTGATAAGAGGTGATAAGATAAGCACTTCCTGCCATTATAATTGGTGGCGCCGGTTGTTGACACCGGATGTGGGGGCGGTGGACCGGAAGTAGATAAGATAAGCTGATAAGATAAGCACTTCCTGGCCCAGAACCGGCATATCCCCCCTACTGTGCCATTTCTCAGGATCTTGATCGTGCTGCTGCTTAAGTGGCGAATTGTCTGCTCTTCCCTCCTTGATGCGCATGATCTCCGCCATATTTTCATCCTGCTCTTGCCATGCTATAACGTTGCTCCATTCCCACTGTAGTTGTTGCGGGACTTTCAAATCAATCGGCGCGACTACCAACCGAGTTTCTGCTCTTGATTTGTCCTGAACCTCCTTTCCGTATCTGCTCAGGAAATCGGGCAATTTATTCTCTCTGCCTGGGCAGTGTTGTATTTGGAAATCGAACTGCTGGAGCCAGATGATCCATCGTTTCAAGCGGTCGTTCTCAGTGAAGCATCTGTTCAGGAACGTTAAAGATTTGTGGTCCGTCCGAATAATAAAAGTTCGGCCGGTCAAATATTGCCGTAATTTCATCACGGACCACACTACTCCATAGGCTTCCTTCTCCGTGACGGAGTAGCGAAGTTGGGGTCCTCGCAGCGACTTGCTTACCAGCTGGATGATTTTGTACTCCTCGCCCTGTTTTTGAAGAAGTACAGCTGCGATGCCGTAAGCGCTACTATCCGTCTGAAGGATCATCGGTTCCGAAAAATCTGGGTGTGCGATGATGCACGAGTTCCTGAACATTGCTTTGACCTCGTGAAATGCTCTTTGATGCTCGATCTCCCACGCCCATTTCCGATTTTTCCTGAGGAGATCGTAGAGTGGCGCGACGACCAAGGCGTAGTTAGGGCAGAATCTGCTATAGTAGTTCAACATTCCTAGTAAACTTCTCAGCTGTTTGACGTTCTTTGGTGCCGGGATATCGT
Source organism: Gryllus longicercus (assembly GCA_038098605.1). NCBI lineage: Eukaryota > Metazoa > Arthropoda > Insecta > Orthoptera > Gryllidae > Gryllus > Gryllus longicercus. The sequence goes on along the minus strand of JAZDUA010000858.1, from coordinate 402,968 downwards.
CGATTTCTTTGGCTTTATCTTTCTTCATTTTTACCCCTTCTCTTGAGACTTCGTAACCCAGGAAATCGAACTTTTCGACACAAAAATAAGTTTTGTTCAAATTCAGCGTGAGATTGTTTTCGATCAAAGTCTGGAAAATCATTTTTAAATCTTCTACATGTTCGTTAAAAGACCTGGATTGGATTATTAAATCGTCCACGTATAACGTCGCCCGTCTTTCTATAACTTTCTGTAGGATACTGTCTAAACATTGTATTAACGCCGCTCCACTGTTTTTCAGTCCGAACGGTACGCGCTTGAATACGAACGTTATACCGTCGAACGTGAAGCCCGTATACTGCTGGTCCTCTTGTGCAATCGGCATCTGCCAGTAGGCATGGCGGAAATCTGTGCTGGTGAACCATTCATGACCCCCAAAATTTAACAGCATGTCTGCGATCCTTGGTGGTACATCACGGTACGGCACCGTCACGGCGTTTAATCGTCTTGCATCTAGACATAGGCGTAAACTTCCATCTTTCTTTTTCACAACAAGGATTGGATTAGTGTACGCCGTAGTCGCTTTTCTAATGACTCCCTCCTGAATCATCTCGTTTATTAGTTTTCTCACTTCGTCACGGTAGGCTACGGGGATGGGATAATTCTTCGCTTTAAATGGTCGCGAGTCCGTCAGCTCGATCCGAAATTGATACCCCTTTACCGGTTCGTTGTGATTTTTGAAGACATCTTTGACGCTTATCAACATTTCGTACAACGCATTTCTCTGATCAACCCTCAATTTTTCTTGCTCCATTACTTTCTTCCTTATTTCTTCCTTTATTTCATTCTCCTCCATTTGCACGCTACACATTTCGACTTCTTCGAATTCTTCTGATTCGACTCTCTCGTCTACCTGTGCATTTTGCGCCCTTTTATTTTCATCTTCCTCCATTTCTACGCGACACATTTCGATTTCTGCGAATTCTTCCGATTCGTCTTCCTCATCTGCATGTGTATTTCGCGCCTCTTCACCTTCATCTTCCTCCCAAACATTTTCTCCGTTGATCAAAACTTGCTTTTCTCCGATGTCGATAACAGCGCCATGTTCCGCCAAAAAATCCACTCCGATAATTAGTGGGTAAATTAATTTCTTCACCACTAAACAAATTATATCAAACATTTTTCCTCTAATTTTCACTTCCACCATTACTTGTTTTCTTACTGGATGAGATTTCCGCCCCCATGCATCTACCATACGAGTGTTATTGGTTGGTAATTCCAAGACGTTTATTTTCCTGCTTACTAACTCTTCATATAATTCTTCCGATATCACAGATTTAATTGATCCGGTGTCTACTAATGCTTTACTATGCACACCAGCGCAACTAATTTCAATTACGGGACATTTCTCCCCTTTTCTCGATTTCCAATTCTCCCATAAGTTTTCTCCATTATTCGTAATTCGGTTTGCAGTTATAGGGATCGCGTGTTTGTCGTAAATTTTGTTCGATTTGGGACCCCTTTTCAACTCGAACTTGGCGTGTTTCCCGGTCCCGTTCGATCTCTTGTACTAATTTCATTTCGCGGACTCCGTGACCTTGCCCGCTGAAAGCTGTGCGCGTTCCTGCTCGTACATGGTTGCTCGTCGCCGTAACCTTGACCGCGCAGCTCTCCGCTCGCCGTCCCTTCGTTCCGCGGCCTCGCGTCCTGCCCATGTTGTCGAGATTCACCTTTATTCTTGCTTCCTCCTTTCTTCGACGAAGAAACTATCGTGTCTTGAACAACTTGTATCGCGTTGATATTTGATTTCGTCGTCTTCGGAGTTTGGTTCATGTTTTCAAAAGTCAAATCATAATTGCCTAACAAAATTTGAAATTTTTCTACATCCTTTACATCAACGCTGCGTAACAAATTCTGGATGCTTAGCGGGAAATGTCTTGTGAGAATGCAAATTATTTCTTCATCCGCTACGGGAGGAGAGCACATTTTCAATGCTGCTATTTTTCGTGCCGCGTAGTCTCGCATGGTTCCGCTAGACGTACGGTAATACCCACTCATTAACGAAATTTTGAAATTCATCTGCTGTTCCTTTCCCCAGTAACGGTCTAGGAACCTCACTACAAATTCGTTAAATGAACTTGGCAACGGGCATAACGTTTCTAGCCACGCCTTTGCATTGCCTTCTAGCGCTTGATGCAATAGTAAAGTTTTGTGTGCTTCGCGGACATTCGAAAGAACGAAAAAGCTCTGCAATGATTTAATGAAAGCATTCGGATTCTCGTTTGGATGACCTGAGAATCTAAGCGATGCTGGTATATTAATATTGCTTCCTCGGCATGCTCCCCCTCCTTCTACTTTACTCTCCGCTATTTCCCGCAGTTCCTGAATCTTACGTTCTTGCTCTTCTAATTGTCGCTTCGTATCTGCACTGCTTTCAGTAATCTTGCCGCGAACTTCTTGGACTTCCTCTTGTATTTGCCCGAAACGTGCCCTATTTTCCTCATCTTTCTTTTCGATTTCCGTGGACATCGAATCAATTCTCGCTCCGACTTCCGCGTGCTTTTCCTCAATTAATTGAGTGCATGTTGCTACTTGCACCGCGATCTCTCCCCGAAGTTCGTCGCATTTACCAACTACCTCTGACATTATGGACTGTTGAAAGTGCTCGAATTTTTCATTGAAAACCTTGGTTTGGTCGTCAATTTTCTCGGCTAATTTTTGCACTTGCTCCTCTGATTTCCGCGATTGTTCTTTAATTTCTACTGCTAATTTTTGCACTAGCTCCTCTGATTTTCGCGACTGTTCTTCTGATTTTCGCCCCTGATCCTCTAACTTTCGCGATTGTTCCTTAATTTCAGCTGCTAGATTTTGCGACTGTTCTTTAGTTTCCTCGGATAATTTTTGCATTCGCTCGTCAGATTTCTCTATTTTCTCGGATAATTTTTTCCCTTGATTTTCTACTTGTAGAGAGATGGTTCGCGCGAAATTCCCTAACAACGCCTGCATTAATGTCCGCATCGTATCTTCTTCCGGGCGTTGCGACGGTTGTTCTGGCGTAGTTTCGGCTGATTCGGTGCGATCCGCGGTCGGCTCACGTACTTCATCTGCCTCGTGCAACCCTAGATTTTCCATCCTACGAAGTACCTCGTCCCCCGCGTCGCCCTCACTGTCCTCGTCACTCCTGATCTGCTTAGGTTCCCTATATTCCTGACTGCCTGCCATTCTAATGCTTTGCGTTTGCCTTTTACCTTTCTAACAATACAAAATGCACTTCCCTTCCAAAATCACAATACAATACACTATATAACACTTCACTGTACACAGAAAACACTTGCTGAAAAGAAAACACAGTACACAGCCTACTAAATACCACAAAATGCTCGTTTATTGTGTCTAGGGTTCACCTTTGCTTGCTCGATTTCAATCGATCGCTGCCACACGTAATGGGCGCCAAAATATCTAACCGTCTTACCTATCGTACACACTCGTACCTTCTTCAGCACACTCAGCATGCACTGTAAGCAAGTCGTCAAGATATTATGCTCGTGAAGCGAGCTTAGAATCTCAGGAAGCAGGATCTTTGGGGTACGAGAAAGGTCTGAACCCTTGACACAATAAAAGTCACACAAATCACACATAAACGAGCATATAATTCACTCAAAATTCTTTGGCATGAATTGATAATAACGAAAAGCAAATCACACATAGAATTACACTTCAAAAAAAAAATGATTGAATAACACAAATAAGAAACTTTGACACCCTATTCAAATGAACACTTAATATTGTTTAGAACTGACTTTCTGAATCAATTTCTTTAAACCAGTACTGGGATTCCCTTCGAAAATTCACTACGTCTAAATTTAACTTATTCTAATTACAATTGCACGTGAAACTAATCTAATTTACAATTTCTTGCCTTTTTAAAATTTTATATACAATAATTAACATGTGGGCAAGCGCACTACTATCAATTTCTCCTTAAATTATAAGTGCTGGTAACAGAATAATGGCTGCTACAATAGAATGGTTAAAGGCAAGCAATTACGCATTAAATCTCCCACTCCCAAGCTACAAATCATTAATATCCGTGTCCTCAATTTTTAACACTTCTAAAACTGTTCTCTTTCCTGCCGACGTGAACTTGACCTAAATTCAGTTCTACGGATTACCTCGACACTGTCCGCCTTTCAACCTTGAAACAGCGTGCTGCGCTCCGCAACGCGTTGCTCGACTCCGAAGTTCTGCGCTGCTCTCGCCGTCCTCTTTGCTCAGTCGTCGTCTTCTCGGTCGCCTCGCGTATTCTTCCGTCTCCACTAACCGATTTCTTCTCCTCCACGGCTGCTATCGCCTTCGATTACGCCCAATTTGCAGAAAATGTCCCTTGCACTTCCCTAACTGCCAGTGCAAGTACTTCGCTCGTTCCTAACTTTATTCTGTTAATTAAGAACTTTCAGAGCTTTCCTGAGAACGGGCACACTTTTACTTCCCGCATTAGTTAATAGAAGAATATTTCTCTATTTCCTGACTACTGCGCGGATGACTAGCTAGACGTTTTTCTGCAACGCCGTACACTCCTATTCTAAACAGTCGTTGCGGCAATTTCTGACTAATCTAACGCTCTGATAAATCTGCACACTTGCCAAGCGGTGCCTTACGTGAAGAACTGCAGACCTGACGCGTGCTAGCAGAAGAGATGTTGACTCCAGGCGAGATGGCGACAAAAGAGAGTGTCCGTATGCGCGTCAGCCTATTTATTAGCGCCGCGCTGGGGAAATTCTGAGCAGATACTGAGAAGGGGGGGTAATTTCTCCTACTTCACTCCTTTCAGGAAAAACGCGACTCGATAGTTTGTGGCTGCTAGTGCGAGCAACGGATACCAGGCTGCGCGTTTTGCTACTCAGGTATTCGACTGCTCTTCTCGCCGTCTGTGAGCGATTACGCCGACGAAACTGTGGTGTGACGGGGTTGTATAATCCCGTCTCGGCACAATATATATATATATATATGTATATATATATATATATATATATATATATATATATATATATTCTAACACCCCCTTTACCCCACACGAACCGTATACCTTCTGCACACACCTCGTATGCACTGTAAGCGGGTTGTTAAGATATGCTCGTGAAGCGAGCTTAGAATCTCAGGAAGCAGGATCTTTGGGGTACGAGAAAGGTCTGAACCCTTGACACAATAAAAGTCACACAAATCACACATAAACGAGCATATAATTCACTCAAAATTCTGTGGCATGAGTTGATAACAACGAAAAACAAATCAAAAATAGAATTACCCTTTCAAAAATGATCAAATAAATACAAATAAGCAACCTTTACAGCCTATTCAATAAATGAACACTTAATTTTGTTCAGAACTAACTTTCTGAAACAATTTCTCTAACCAGTACTGGGAATTTCCTTTGAAAATTCAATACGTCTAAATTTAAGTTATTCTAGTTACAATTGCACGTGAAATTAAACTTAATTTACAATCTCTTGCCTTTCTTCAAAATATTACATACAATAAATAATATGTGGGCAAGCGCACTACTCTCAGTTTATCTTTTAATTATAACTGCTAATAACAGAATAATGACTGCTCCAATAGAATGGTTTAAGGCAAGCAATAACGCATTAAATCTCCCACTACCAAGCTGCAAATTATTACCACCCGTGTCCTCAGTTTCTAACACTTCTGAATCTAGTCTTTTCCCTGCCGACGTGAACTTGACCTAATTTCACAGTTCTACAGGTTACCTCGAAACTGTCCACTTTCCAAACTTGAAGTCGCGTGCTGGGTTGCGCACCGCGTTGCTCAATTCCGACCTCTGCGTTGCCTGCGCTGTCCTCTTGCGTCTTCTTCTTTCTTCCTGAACGACGTCTTCTCCCCGGTCGACTCGCGTATTCTTCCGTCTCCACTAATCGGTTTCTTCTCCTCCCACGGCTGCTACCGCCTTCGATTACGCCCAATTTGTAGAAAAATGTCCCTTGCACTTCCCTGACTGCTAGTGCAAGTGCCTCGCTCGTTCCTAACTTTTATTCTGTTAATCAAGAACTTGCAGAGCTTTCCTCACAACGGGCAACTTTTTACTTCCCGCATTAGTTAATAGAAGAATACTTCACTAATTCCTCACTACTTCGCGGACGACTAGCTAGACGTCTTTGCAACGCCGTAAACTCCTATCTAAATAGTCGATGCGGCGGCAATTACTACCTAACCTGACGAGCGCTGATAAAAATCTGCTTACTTGCCGAGCGGTGACTTACTAGAAGGACTGCTGACCCGACGCGTGCTGGCAGAAGAGAGATGTTGACCCGATGCGTGATGGCTAGGAAAAGAGATCTTCCGCTTGCGTGTCCGCCTATTTATTGGCGTTGCCTGGAGAAATTCTCCGTGGCGGGGGTAACTTCTCCTCCTTCAACCCTTCACCAGTAAAAACGTGGCTTGTTAGTTCGTAGCGACTAGTACGAGCAACGGATACCAGGCTGCGCGTTTTGCTACTCTGGTTTTCGGCCGCTCTTCTCGCTGCCTGTGAACGTTCATGCCGATGAAACGGTGGTGTTATGGGGTTGTATAATCCCATATCGCCACAATATATATATATATATGTGTGTGTGTGTGTGTGAGAGAGAGAGAGAGAGAGAGGGAGGGAGGGAGAGAGGGAGAGAGAGAGAGAGTGTGTGTAATGAAAATACAATAATACATTCATAACATAAATACTTTTCTCGATGGTCACTTGCTTTAAAACTTTTGAATTTTCAAAAATTAATGACCTGTACGTTATGTACGTTAATTACGTACATGATACGTTAGAGCGTGTAAAATGCTGAATCACCTGGCAGCTGAACGTTCGGTGAGATTACTGCAGAAATGTACATTCTCATTGTAATATGTCAGCTGGATCAAATACTTTACGGGTTAGGACGATTTGTGAAATCATTTGAAAGTTAAAGAATTGATCACCGTCTAAAGTAACACGTTGCTGTCCGTCACGATATGCAAAATATTTTGAGTGTGCAAAATTTTCGCACGGGTTCAGCTAGTTCTTTCTGATTGGACAGGTGATACTTATGGCTGTACGAAACGCAGTTTTGGATTGTCGAATTTGTGTTGAAAGCTTGCTTTAAAAGAATTAGTTTTCGCACCTAATGCTTTACGATTTGTTGTGAGTTTTACAAGTGATGGCTGTTATGTGTTAATATGGACAGAAATTGCGGTATTGTAATATTACCAAACCGTTGCTAATGCGATAAGTATGTAGTATTCTAACACTACTAGTTTTCCTGAAATATTTTGCTTCATTAGAGAGGTCCGAGTTTTAGTAAAAAGTCTGAATTTTTGAAAATTACACGCGTGAAAGTTTTCCCAACGACGATTTTTACCATACCTCAGATCAAGTAATCTCATTTTGAATATTATTGGATACATTATAAATTATTATATATATTTATTATTTATAAAATATTTGATCTGACACCTCAGAAATTTGGTGAACCTACGGTTAAACGTTATTATCAAATAATAGTTAGTACATATCTAGAAGTAAATACGGCCAATTTGAAGTATCGCTTGCAATTGCATTGTTTTGTTGCCTAGGGCGGATGGGAAGGGTTCAAGGTATTTGTGGGCGACATCAGTGCACAAAGGAATTCGATTCGCCGCACGGGGGAACAGAACTGCGGATGGAAGTTTCTGAGAGATCCATTCAATGTGGCCCCCGATTCCCAACAGTAATGAGCTCTTCCCGGAATTTCGTTCCCCTCCACATAAGCTGAATTATGTTCCGTGGAAAAAAAGGCATTTGATTTCCCCCTTCACTAGTCATACATCGTTGCTCGTAAGTGGATGGAAAGGCTGAGTGCTGGGAGCTTCGTCCGTGAGAAGTCACGATGGCAGATGGTAATGATCGGTACTTCATCACCCCGAGCCTCTGCGATAGCTCTGCAGCCGGGAGGATTCGATTCTCGGTGGTTTTCGAGGATTTTCAACACCAACTACAACGCTAGTGAAACACATATAATTACGGCGATTCTGACTGTCGAGTGAGGGAATTTCGCTATAGTTCCATGGGGAGCCGGAGGGGGCACAACCCTCAAATATATCGATCTTTTGTTTTTTGCCTTAAAAAATAATTTAATTTTTTTCTCTTCAAAATGCAATTTGGTTTTGGGGCTTAAGCGCTCTAGACGTTGAGATATAGTTATTTTTATAAACACGTGCACCGAATGCGGTTCGACCGTTTGACTTTCAAGATATGGTGATCGAGATGTGTATTATCTTGATGATGGTTACTCTGAAGAGTTCTAGTATATAGAGGAATTGAAACCATAATGTACAGATTTTGCTGTACAAACATTTTAATGCATAAACAACATTCAATAGCAAATGGGCTGTGAGACTGAGATAATTCAAACAAACACTTGGTGATGGGAAAACTAAGTGATGTGAAAACAATGGGGGAAGAGGTCGAATCACTGATGAAACCATCGACAGGTTGCAGAAATGCTATGGTTGTATCATATGACAAAATACTGTCTCTACTGAAGACATGAATAGAGCACTAGGGACTTTGTTCTTCCACGTGGCATATGAAAATCCAACCATAACTCTCGCGCATTGTTGTGGAATCCATGAATGAAAACCTTTGTTGGAGCTACCACGTCACATATTTTTGCAACTTTTAGTCCTAAACCATTATTGTATTGCTAATTTGAACTAATAGAATGCTACAAAGCGCCAAAAGATGGTTATATGAGCATTTTTTGCGTATGAAACTTAGAAGGCATATCCCATAAGTTACACGTTTTCATATTCAAGGAACATGTTCTCCAAAACTATGGATGGTAGGTACATCAAACTTTCACAGCTTATTACTCGTGGTTCAGTGTTAATTTTAACACTGGCATTTAACAAACTCTCAAGTATTTTTAGAGGAACGACGTTTTTTTTTTTCAATTTAACAAAAAAAAGGAGTGTAAATTTTAAAAAAATACATAAAACGTATTGTAAATATTAAAGTTCCCCTGCGTTTAAGTAATAAAAACGACTCATGCACATGCTGGAAAATTTCAAAGCTCGACCTTTAATATCTTCTGAAAAAGGTACATTAAATATCCTCATTTTAACACAGGGCATAGGCAGCTCCGGCTCCTGTTAAGAATGAGGTACAAGTGAGACCTTGAGTTGGTTGTTTTTTATTGAGGCTAGCTTCTTCTCTTTTCTCTGAATTATTTCGTGGAGAATGTGTATTGTTTACAACTCATACTGTCATTTTAATTATGTGAGAAAGTTTGAAACTTTGTATTTTGTTGTTATTTTTACAGTTCCGTTTAAACAAAAGAAAAAAATAAATGTGCGTAAAATAACCTGACATTTTTGCTTAAATTTGAAATGGAAGTAATATTCTAGCATAGAAGATGAGTCAATTTTTGTCGTGGTAAATTCATTTGTATGGAAATAAATTTAAATGGAAACGCAGTTTTCCCAAATTCTTCTCCTAAAGTTACAAACAGAATTGAAGAAACTTTGATTTCCGCTGTTTTCAATTACTTTTGGAAAATTTCGTCGCTAAAACATGGTAAATTTACAAATATCAGACCATGAGTTGATGAACTAGTTAGTAATTTTTATGATCTTCAGATGTGTCTATAAGGAACTGGATCTAGTCACGAAATGTAATGAAGACTGGATTCACGTCATGGTCGAAATAATCTTCAAGGACAAGATGAAATGGATAGCTGGTCACGAATGCGGTGCTAATTGGGCTGCAGAACAAAGGTTCTCGGGAAATCAGCCTCCTAATGCGCACTTTCCCTATTTCTGTAAATTAGATTCAGGATCGTTTGTGCAAGGAAATCCGGTTTGTTTCTGAAGAGTTATTTCCAAACAACTGGTAACGAACTTGATTTCTTTACTTGCAAATTAACATATTATACAATTGCACTTAAACTGAAGAATAGGCTTTGGAGATGTTGTTAGTATCAATGTTAATGTTTAACTACTACAACTTCATTTTCCTTGCTCTATCAATTGATTGATCGATTAATGAGTCCGGGCAAACTGCTAAGGTATTTAGCCCCGTAAGTGTAGTGCATGTTTTATCTCGTGAAATGGCTGGGATATTCCTCCACTGGATGGCAAGATCCGGCGCCGCCCAAGCCTGCTTGCGGAGCATTTTCCCTACCAGGTATCTCCCATCAGCTTGAAACCGCCTCAGCCGGAATGAGTTCAACGCTCCCGACAAGCGTTGTAGTGGTGAGCATTGGAGTGTGCGTGCGCCAAAGTAAGGGGTGAGAAAAGGACAAGCACGTAGAAAGGAAGATCGCGCGCGGTTCGCGACCCGATTGTCAGGATACTGCTCCGGCATTCGCCTGGTGTTCATCGGACAATCCACGGAAAACTACCGATCAAAGCAGTCATCTGCTAGAATTCTCCTCCAGACAAGGGTTGGATTCGACCTAGCTATGTAGCTAGAGTCAAGAATCCTGCTACCGTCGGGATTCGAAACCTAAAACCTCCCGGTCAGAAGCACTGCAGTGACATCAGCCTGAGCCTTCTTTACCGGTCTACTATAGCACATCAGTGTGCCGCAAAAATCTTTATATTTAAAACAGTTAGGTTTTGTGTTTAAAACGCAATTTGAGCTTTCTACTAAACACAATTTCGTGATTTTTGCTGTGAACCCCCGCTGAGGGGGGGGGGTGTCAGACGGTCGCAAGGCCCGAGGCTCTTAGCGGAAGAGGTAACGTCCAATCAGATCCAAGTTACTCGGCGGCACTCACGTCGTTAGTAGCTTCAAGGTGGAGGCAGTGAGTTGGTGGCTTGCACCGACATTAGGGCGGGATTGGACTTGGTGTTCGTTAACCGGCATCCTCTGTGCAGGTGGCGACGGATCCATATATAAAACCAATATACATCCCTATATAAAAATCCAGATGAGGAGCATGAATCCCTATCAGAAATGCCGAAGGTCCGGCTGCCCTCACGTTGTTAGCTTCAAGGTGAAGGCAGTGAGGAGACGGGTTGAGGCCCTCGATCCGGGCGGCCCTCAGATGACTCCTCTTGGTTCAATCGTGGCAATGCCCGATACTCATTAGCAATTGAGCCGGGATTCGTCCAGGCGTATTTTGAGTGACGCTTAATTCGACTCCGGTGCTAGCCAGGAAATCTAGTAGCTCTGAGCTGCCATAGTGGCTCTGCCCAAGCGTAGTTAGATAGTTCCCCGGGATGGATAACTGCGTTTCGGCTTTAAGCCGCAAATTTGACTTTGAACTGCATATTTGTAAAGGTAATTGTGTGCGTGTGTGTGCCAGGAGTCGTTCTTCATGTGGGCGTTCGGGGTGCCGGAGCCGGACTTTCTGGGCGCGGTGCACGTGGACAGCGGCGCGTCGTGCCTCTTCATGCCGCGCCTGCCGCACGACTACGCCGTGTGGATGGGGCGGCTGCGCACGCCCGCCGACGTGCGCAAGCGCTACGCGGTCACCGACGTCTACTACGCCGACGAGGTCAGCCCCACACCCCCACACACACACCGTCACCACCCACTCGCCAGGTCAACGAAGCACGCTTCGCATTCATGTTGTCTGCTTGCAAGGGCTCTTTATTCGAGTGTCTGGGAAGCTGCTCATTGTTGTATTTTTACGGCAAGAAATTTGTTCATTATAGGAGGATTCAGATAAATGCGTCGTGTATTTTGTTTTGTTTGTCTTTGTACCAGCATTACAAACGACATTTTATGTTGCAAGAATTCGTTCGTAATTGGGCATTTTACGGCATGATGACGCATTAGCATTTTACGGTATGAATAATGGCGTCATTATTACACATTCAGCCACGCAATTTCGGTGCCTACTTGTAGATTTTTTTTCAAGAGTGTCTGGAAAATAGTTCATTGTTGTAGTTTTACGGCGGATGTTTGTTCATTGCAGGAGGATTCAGATAAAAGCGTCGTGTATTTTTTTTAAATACCAGCGTTAAAAAGCCTGACATCTTGCCTGAAATCAAGCAAGCAGCATTGCAAGAAATCGTGCATATTGGGGCATTTTACGGCACAAATAATTACGTATCAGCATTTTACGGTACAAATGATTGCATGAATATTACACATTCAGCCACGCATTGTCGTTGCCTACTTGTAGAGGTTTTCTTTCTTTAAACTGACTGGAAATTACCTCATTGTTGTAGTTTTACGTCAAGAAATTTGTTCATTACAGGACGATTCAGATAAAAGCGTCGTGTACTGACTTTTTTGTATACCATTATTATAAACATCTTCTGTTGCAAGATATCGTTCATATTCGGGCATTTTACGGCACAAATGATTACGTGTTAGCATATTACGGTACAAATGATTGCGTCATTATTACACATTTAGCCAATCACAGCGAGAGAATGGTGGGGAAGTAGCGGTAAACGCAACAGCCGACCAATGTTCTCGCACAGATGTCAAGTGCCCAAAACGTCGCAAGAACGTTATTTCGTAAATTTTAAGTTTGATTCTTTTTTAAATATATAATGCTCTTATACAAAAAATAGCGTTTATAATGTTGCCTTATTGTATTTCTACAAATTTGAAAACGAGCGACGTTAGAAGCGAGGTTACAAAACATGTACTCATGCTATACAGCTTAACATTATAAACAAATTGCATAAACTACTATTTCTTGACTCCACTGTCACCATCTTTCCACCATGTAAATGATGCCCATGAGGAACCAAGGAGCTATGCATTATATTAAAATGTCGTGACTTAGTGTTGGTTAACCTGTTACAGCTCATGTTTGTCAATGCATACAGTTTCACTTGTACCACAAGCCACGTCTTCATGGAGCTAAGACACAAACTATTATCAGCAGCTGTACAACGAAGGTTTCATGTCAAAATGTATTGAGTTAGCTCCCAATTCATTCAAAATGTGCAGTTATCAATTGATATTTTATTTGAAACTATTTACATTAATTGCAATTGAATAATGTATTAAAGAGCTTTTTTACGGTACCTTCTCCTCATTTCGGAAAAGAATGGGAGAAAAATGATTTTTGTGACACTTCTTTCTTCTTCCGCATCTCGCCACTAACAAAATTTTCTACATTCTTTCACATATCTATCTTTTGATTTGAAACACGTCAAACGCGGCTCTTCCTTTTTCTAACATATCAAGCGGGGTTCTTTCAAATTACTTCCATTACGAACCAAATTTTACGAATCAAATTTTCTTCCATTTCAAGATTCATTCCATCTACAGGACCTGACATTCGCGTTACCGTCAAAGACAACACAAGAACAACGATCAACATGTATGTGGTCGTGCTAACAGAACAACTGATTGAGTAATATCCACACTACATTTCATGTATGTGATATTATTTAATTTCTGGGAACATGCCTGAAATGGTTTGCTGGCCACGGTCTGCCTGCCTCGGCGGGTGAACTGTCCAGTCTTGTAATGAAATGGTCGACCTTCTTGCCTTATGATGTAAATTACGATTTTTGTGGGCTCTCTTCGTTACTTTCGTCATGGAAACGCGCCTTTTACAACGCAATGTGAAAAACGTATTACTTAAATGTCCCTTCTTATAGTCCACCGGATTAACTCCGACGTATGTGTGGTTATTTGATTTATCTACTTTTTCCCCTGTGATTCTGTTCTGGGATGATCTGAGCAGTTGCCTCTCAAGCCTATCTATTTTCATCACTGGATACCGTCCATCTATGAGGAATTTGTGTTGAACAAAACGGGTTTCCTCTGGCCCTCTGTCTCTCATTGCTCCATCATTGACGTCATCATCATCATTATAATCAAAAAGGTCAGGGAGTCAGGATCATATCAATGAATACGACACTGTTCTTAAAATTATGCCTAGAAAATAAAAATTAATTAAGAAGGTATTTGCCAAATTATATGATGCATTATTTGAAGATTTGCAATGTGAAATGTTCCAATGTAATTTCACAATATTAGTTTTGTCCAATGATATTAAAATTATTGTACAGTCTCATGGTTTAAGCTAAACGAAGGCTTGGGTCGCTCGTATTGGGTAGCGTATTTTGATGCCCAAAATTAATCGGAAATGGTAATGATTGGGAAGGCTGGTTCCAGAATTGAGTTGTTTGTTTCAAATTAGAAATTGCTGATCATAAATTGATGATATGTGACATTTCTTCAATCGGTGTGTGGAGATATTCCTTATTAAAGTGCAATTGAGTTGAAATCTCACACGTTACGTGGATGACGGGCGACGCAACGCTGTTTATATAAACCCACTAAAACTCGCTTCTCAAACAAACAAACAAACAAATGAATGAACATCATATGTTAAAATCGAGTTTTTAGATGCGTTTTGATATAAAAAGTTCCGGTTGTTCATCCATAAATTTCGTGCTGCAAACGACATGTGGTAATTTCTGAAAGTATTTTGCGATGACGCCTTTACTCTCGGTTGGCACTGTTCCCTTATTTTCTCTCTTCCATCACCCTCTCTCAATCTATCCGTTTTTCTTGATTTTTATTGTCTATCCTTCTTTTAATAATTCTACATTTATACTATTTATTAATTTTATTATCTATATCTATTTACTATCCTTTATTTCTTTTTTTCTACCTTTATCCTTTGATACGTGATTCAAGAAGCGTCCGAGAAAAACACGGTACGTCGTCCCCTGCGAGCGGATAGTGACCGCATCTGTCGCGTTTACTGAGCGCTTTTCCAGAAAGATCCTTGGGGGACGCCTTAGGCCGCGGGAAGGGCGGGAGAGGTTGACCTAGTTCCTGCCGCTCGACCCCGAGCAGAAACCTGCAACGCAGCACTGCATAGCTGGTCGCCTCGAGCTCCTGCAACGCCACTGCTCGCACGCAGTACGCTCTCAGATTCTGCTACTGCACAATTCTTGAGGCATCTCAACATGAACGTTTACGAATGTGATGTGCCTCGTCTTGGAAGGAAAATGTAAGGAGCAAATTTTAGAGGAAATGAACAGTATTAACCTGTTCCTACTTGTACATGCATTTTTCTAAGCATCCGTTCCGTTTTTTTGAGTTTTGATTTTTTTTTCGACGTAGAGAAACTTTACAATAAGCCTATTGTTGATAGGTATATAAACGAATTCGTTTCTCACTTTAGTGTATTAAATTTATGCGACGATTTGGAAGTGTAGTCCTGATAAGGACTGAACGGAGTACACTTTTGAAACCAAGGGAAACAAGCTCGTCCTCTGGAAATGTTTGTCGGATCCGAGTGTTCCGGAATGTTTTGCTTCCGCGTGGCGTCGGCGTCGGCGCGTGCGCTGACTGGCTGCGCGAGCGGGGAGGGGGAGGCGGAGGGGAGGGGAGGGGAGGGGCAATCGATCGGCGGCAGCGCGGCCACGCCCACGCGGCCAAGGGGGCAAGGGCGCCGCGGATTGCGAAAGGTCAGCGACCCCCTCCGCCCCGCGTCGCCTCGCTCGATCCACGCAGTGCAGATTGCGGGTGGGCTAGGGGTGCGGTTCTCACACTAGGCGTACTAGCTTGTTAGCAAAGTCGAATTCAACCGCTGTCTGTAGGAGAATTCTAGCGGCCGGCTGCTCTGATTGGTACTTTTCCGTGGTTTCTCCGATCAACACCAGGCGAATACCGGAGCAGTACCCTAACAAACGGGCCACGAGCCGCGCGCGATCTCACCTTCCTCTTCCTTGACCTATCGTTACCCACTCACACTCTCACTTACACTAACACGCACTACACTACCACACGTGCCGGGAGACCCGTCATCGAGCTAAGAGCTTGTACCGGCTGGAGCGGTGCCCCGCTGGTTAGGGAAAACCCCCTTGGCCGACTGTAGGTCGCCGCCGGATCTCGCCATGCAGCGGGGGAAAGATCACCTCCAACTTCTGAGCAAAAAACATGCAATACACTTACGGGACTAATGACCCTGGTAGTTGACGTGCCCGGATTCACTAAACAATTAATCAATCCCACACTAGTGTTTGTTTTTGTTTTTTCTCGGTGGAAATTGAGGCACCCGACGGGTGTGAATGAGTGATTTTCAAGAATGGATTCGTCTTCATTAAGTATGCATTCGTCAACGCAACACGTTCGTTTTAAATGTTTGTACTCGTATCCGCCTATAAAAATATCTACTGTACGAATTATCAATATTTATGAATTTGTATAATGTCTTTTCTCAAGAAAAATGTTTGATTTCCATTATTACTGTAGAATCATTTACTACCGTTCAGTTTGTTCTTTCATTCAGAAAAAAGTATATTTTTATTTATAATATATTTTTTATGAAAAATTAATGTTTTTGTATTCACGCATTTTTTTTTTTATATTCATGCATTATCCTTCTAAAGATGCGTTTAGGAACACACGGTGTTCTTACCGTAGTTTACATTCGAGTCATTCCACGTCAAATCGACACTTACAAAACATCACTGATTTTCAGTTCACTTGAAATTTTTTTTATGTCTAACGCTGAAAATATTTGAAAATCTATAATTGTAGTCGTGGACGTTTAGGTTGTTACAGCCAGCATTATTGAGAAATAAAAATAGTTTGCTGTCAAATAAAGTTATATGAAACAGAAAAAAATGGTTTTCAAAATTACTTCTCGTGACGAGTCAAGTGATTTTTTTTCAAGAAAGAGAGAATCGACCATACTTGTTAATACCGCAAATATGTTGGGCAGTGAAAATGATGAATAAACCTGCGCCGTTGGTCCTGGTGGGGCAAGTTAAAAATAAATGTATAATAAAGAAACTGATCGTGTAAGTTTGTCTCTTTCTTCTGCTGTCTTCATCCATCGTTTGCCGTCTTCTGCTCTCTTCACGAAATTTGAAGCAAGGGGCTTTCGTTATCTAGTGTGATGTTGGTTAGAATATGAGTATTTCGTAATTGAAGATGTACGCAATTCAAATACTGCTGAGCATTAATGTCTTAGCTACTCTGCATCCTTTTGTACTGTATTTGAGAAAAGAATTTAAACATAAGAAGTATTTCTTTTTCTGGTTGCCAGAAGCACCACACGAATTCAATTCTCCCTTTTCAGTGTAAACTCACAACATTTCCCAAGTAAGATTGTGACAGTGTTAACAGGCATATATTTAGGAAGAGGTCAGTGCCTAGTGTTACAAAACAATGCGAGTTTATGCTCCCACAAAGAAGTCCTTATTGTGAGTGCTGAATGGCATTTCATGTCGTCACAAGTCTTATGGAAAGCGACCTTGCAACGGAGTGTGTGTGTATGTGGGGGAGGGTAACTATAATATTCTGAATAAAAGCTAGCCTTCAATCCCGACAAGAAACTGTTGATTTATCCCGAATGTTATTTAAGTGGGATAATGATAATGTGTAGAACATTACATTTATATGTTTCGTCATTATTTTCCTCTCTGTGCCACACTTTGAAACTTACCAGACTTATGTAGAACTTTGTAGAGTTTACAATGGTATTTTTAAAATTTTTAAACTGTTGAGTTTGGGGAGACATTTAAAAAATAAAAATAAAATATGTAAAAAATGAATTTTAAACAAAATAATAAATTCAATACTTGCATCAAATGAAATAACATCTTTTGTTGTTTAATGTTGCAAAATACAAAATTTCTGTCCCAATTACAACACGAGTTAAAATTAATTTTAGCTATGAGGGCATTATTTTTTTTTAATTTTGAAAATTAATATCTTGAAAAAAATTGGGAGAAAATGAAAAAAACTCTCATTTCATATTTTTGCTTATAATTCTTCACAGAAAAAAGTTTTAAAATCTTGGACATCAAAGTCAAAGTTTCTTTAAATTTGTGCGACGGTATCTGAACTCGACCTAGCTGAGA
Organism: Gryllus longicercus; assembly: GCA_038098605.1. Lineage (NCBI taxonomy): Eukaryota > Metazoa > Arthropoda > Insecta > Orthoptera > Gryllidae > Gryllus > Gryllus longicercus. Next base: position 385,169 of record JAZDUA010000858.1, on the reverse strand, counting down.
AGCTTGTGTGGAAAATCCTGCCACCGTCGGGACTCGAACACCAGGTCCTCCGGTCAGAGGCACTGCAGAGGCATCAGTTGATGCTTGGACCCAACTTTGTCTCTGTTTCTTATTAACCCTCTTCTTCTTCGTTGTCTATCTCTGCGTGGAAATATTTCCAAAGAGATGAAAAAAGAGGAAAGACAAATAAGGCACGCGGCAATCTAGATCATCCCTCCACTCCTCCTTAGTGAAGACTAAGGCGTCGCCGCTTGGAATATTTTCTTGCATCAGTTGTGCCTCTCCCGCCCCCGCTCCGTCCCGCCCGGCCCCAGGCGGGGGGGGGGGATCTAGGGTGACAGGGCAAGTATGTCACAGTGAAGCTTGTGCCCAGCAATTCCCACATGAAGGAGGAGGATTGGTGCGTGCAGTACGTTCCTCGCGGAGAGATCTGGTTGTCCGCTGGTGAGCTGTTATCTCATCTCCCTGTCTCCCCTCTCACGAATTCAAAACGCAGCTTTCCCTTTTGTTTATTCTTTTCTAATACCAAGTTGCCTAATATTTCAATCATGAGCATGAGCTGTGTATACCTCTAGAATGATTCCAACGGCGACTATTTTTTTGCTGCGTTCCTTGCTAACACAAATTCTAACAATGTTTTGTATTTGGCATTTTAGGATTGGATTATTCCTTTTGCTAGATACAGTGTTCCGGGGCTCCTTTTTTATTTACTCCTGCGGGTAAGGGAGACGTGTAGCATGAGTGTGATGTATATTCACATCACCGTATGCAGCATACTTGGCCTGCCTCAGCTTTTCTATCGTCACACAGCTTTGGAAACTGAGACGGTTCAATTAGAAAGCTTCACTGCTATTTGTGCCCCGACTGGGAATCTCTGTAAACATAATGTCAACATTTTGTTATTTTAAATATTTTGTCATGTGCATATACGATTTTATGCAGTAGTGATTGTAAACCTTATGCAGAAGATTATTACGCAGCCAATGGGCCAGGGTGCGGAAGGTTTTCATTCAAGTTTTCGGTCACTGTACAACTTTGACTTTTCCGAAATAGTTCTACATTTCTCCTACGTAAAGAGCTAATAAATCTTTAATAACGATTCCCTCCTTCTCAGTTATGCTCGCGTTCGCTGTTTGCGCTGGATGCGTCCGAAGCCTGTGGGACTTGGAGGCGGAGGGAAGCAGAGGGAACGAAGGAAGATGAAATGGTGTCAGTCCGTGTGTGAAGTAGTCGGCTCTCAACGGAAATTGTAGCGCGTTCTGAAGACAATGCCGCCCCCTTCCTGCGCGCCGCCTTTTTTTAGCCCGTCTGCGCTGGGAGAGAGGAAGTGTACTCGGGTGCGTGTTCCTTGTATTCCTGCTCATTCATATTCTAAGTAGGGCATAATGCATTATACACAGCGTAAAACTGATGTATAAAATGGTCCAGAAATGCCATTTCGAAGTGTAAATCGCATGAATATTGGTTGAATTACCGTTAATATTTAGTGCACATCTTTCCTTGAAATTTATTTTATGAGCTTACTGCTATGTCAAAATGGTTTGCGAATCGGTAGGGCTTTTGCCGGGAAGGCGATAGGCCCTAATGCAGGACTCTTTTGTCCATTGCTTTGGTACGCTTTTTGAGATAAAATATTACCCAGAGTATTATGAGGATACATATGAGTGATCTGCAAAGTAGAAGTAAATAATGAATCATTATACTCCTTTGTATTTTGATTAATATTGTACTACAAGCAATTGATGCGAAGCCTGAGTTGAGTGAACATAGCCGTCCGGCCAGTGCTCTGTGTCAGATGCTCCCCCCTCCTTTGCCCCCCCCTCTCCATCCGCCGACCCCCCCCCCCCCCCCGCACCGCGCGGCAAACGCCACGCGGAAGGAAACAGGTTCTACAGCTCTGTTAATGACACACAAGACTCTTTCCGACTATAACGAGCGTTATGGGGGAGGAGGGAGGCTTCGCACTTGAGGTGCAAATTCATCTAACGCGTGACCGATCTGAGAGTGATAGGGAGAGTAAAAAAGATGACGTAGCTTTTCATAAAAGAAAATATCTGGTTCCTTTTAATACATTTCGACAATTTGGTGGTAGCCGAGAGGAAGTGAAGAAATACACAGAGTTGAATTGCGTGTGTGGTGAAGCAGTGGGGGGGACGTGGAGCCCTTTTCCTTCTCGTGTGGTTTTTGTGCCTCGGCGGCCGCCTCCCCCGGCCCCACTCGCCTTACGCAACGCGCGGCCCCGGAAACGGTAGTAAACACGCAGCTGGCGCTTCCGGTCGCGCCGACGACCCCCCCCCCCCCCCCGCCCGCTCCTCCGCGCCCGCGGCCACTGCCCTCCGCCAACCACACGCCTGCCACCAAATGGAGAGCCAGAATACGCTCTGTTTCCTCCTCGCTTATTTCTTTCGTCTGAATGTAATTACTAGGAGGCGGACTTTGATGACCTAAAACATTGCCAGAAATGATCAATAAAATTATCTTCAAATGTTTTTTAAATTCCCTAAAAGCAAAGAAAAACTATGTAATTTTTTTATCAAAACCAGTTCAGATGAACACCTTGTGGGATATATTACTGACGAAACCAAGGCCTCTTCGTTTCGTTCAAGTGACCTCAGCTTGCAAACTTTTGGTCTTTAATCTCCCAGCGATCCTTCCACGAGAAGAGGAAACGATTTTTAATGGAGTCATATGGCAGAAGAGCAGAATCTCCTCTCCTTAACTGGCATCTATTGGCTTCTTTTTAAAACAGAAGGGCACGCCAAGGGCAGTGAGTTATGTAGCACTCTAGCAGGCAAGGGGGGCAAGACTTAAGTCACACTTGGACAGAATAGCAGGCCGGTGAAAATCTTAAAATTTGGGCTGACGAAAGCCATTCGAAAACCGAACTGATAAATCCTTCACTCTCATCCTACAGCAAGTTGACAGATCTAATTTGTTGTACGTTGACTTTGAAGATCTTCATGCAGTTGACAACATTATTCCCTTTACGAAACATTTACTAGCCGCCACTAGGTTGACCCGATTTCTACATGCAACAGTGCAGGCTGATCATCACCCCAGATTCATCAGTTTGACGTGCACGATGGAATAATATATTAACATTCTGCCAGGAGCGATAGAGGACGCGCAATAACCAAGGAAAACAGGCCACACACACACTCACAGTAAAACCTGGTTTTTTATTCAAATTTTGATTGAAAAAAATATGATTTTTTTCTATTTTCGTGAATTCAGAAAGTTGGACGAAAATGCGACCTGCACGATTTTCTAACGTCTTTTGCTCTGTCCAAGGGAAAAAATAAAAATACGTGGAACCATGTTTGAGAAAATGTTGAAAATGTTTAGACTTTATATAAAGTACCCTGAGAAGACAGGCAGACAATCGATTTTTCGGTATCAAGGATCCACAAAACATGGATTCGAACTTCGAAATTTACTACGTATAGGAATACGAATTTGCCCACTTTTTCGTTGTCAGGGCCTGGCAATAAGTTTTTCTGACGAAAAATTGCCGTTTTCCCTCGGCATTACTCCACAGTGTGTTCCCATGGAATTACTTTCTTCATACTGTGTAAGCAGTACGTGAAAATATAATTTTTTTTTTTGAAAATGAGTCGTGTTTACCTAATTTTTGCATGAATAGAAAGTTATTTAAAATAATATTTTCTCAAAAAGGTATTGTCGACACTGTATTATCGAATAATGCAAATGTTTCAAATAATACCAGACAGAATGTGCTGTTGTGGTGTATCTAGTTTCCTTCGTTTTCCATCGTGTCCTTTGATATATTTCATGCTTCTATTCTGTTATTCTTTTCATTCGTTTCATTCGATCTCGTTTTGTATCTTTATTCTCTCGGGTTGTTTCTTTATTTCTATTCATGCCTGTCATGAATACAAGACGCTCATAAGACTGTGCTCTGGTGTTTTCCTTTAGAGCCCTGAGTCAAGCGCAGTATTTTCATATCCCGGATATGGGCGATGTTTTAAATATGGATGCTCGATGTGAGACGTAAATATTTATGCGGGACGTTTCCGTTACTATTTCCCTCGCTCATTTCAATTTCCCTCATGCAAATGCTACGTTTGCCTCTGTATTAACGGATGGTCACTGAGGAGTAGAAGCTGAATATATAATCAACATGATTAATTAACAGTGTTTCCGATATAAATGCAAGGTCCCTATTCAACGTGTAAGCTGTCCTTCAGAAAATCTTCTCATGCTTTTTCATTTCTAAAATATTCTTGTGTATATTTCTCTTCCGCAGTTTTGTTGTTTCCCACACATTTCCCACGTCGTTTATGCTTTCTTGCGTAGTGGACGTGTGGATATAACGAGCTTTTGGTAATATTGCTTGCAAAAGAGGCTGCGTTCCCTTGAAGCGCATTAGAGCTTGACGGGCAGAACGTCAAGTGCTGGGGTTGTCTTCAGGCTCCCGCAGACCGGCGCGAAGTGCCCGGCAGCGGAAGTTTCCGTCACGTGGTGCCTTTTCAGCAAGTTCAGAGCAGCGCCGCGGAAAAGCGAGCGTCGCGGCTGCGAAATTTGCAGCATTTAATTCCCAGCGGATTTCCTTTCGCGGAGGGACTTGAGCCTTCTTTCCGCTGCCGCTGGAGACTCGCGGTGGAAACTCTGAAAAAACCGATAGAGCATGCGAGAAGATTTCCAATTTGACGTGACTTTTAGCTACAAAAGTACAAGAACATACGAAATGAGGGAAGATACGAAGATGGAACAAGAGATGAAATTGGGAAGGGAATCAACGAAACAGGAAAGTGACATGTTTTATTAATCTAATGTAGATGGTTCGTTTCTACTTTCAATGGCTCATGTTAATAAACAAAGATGCGAAAACTATTTCTTGCCACTTGATCAAAAGTACGCATTATTACAATTTCACTTCATATCTTTGAATTTCATTGTATATATTACAGGACGCGAAAATATAACAGTTTGTGTCAACGTCAAGCCGACTTACAGTTCAGAATTATTATAATTTGCAAACTGTTCTCGCGTTTGAAATGTCATTGATCCTACACTACTTGGACCGTTCTTCAAATCAGCAAAAGCTCCCAGAACAAGCTCAGACGACTCTAAAAGTTCAAAAAATTGTCAAGTATTTTTTATCTCTTAAAACATTTAGCAATATCCACGTCTCTTTATAATTATTATTGTTGTTAGTTTTGTTTCTATTCGTCTATAAAATATTCGCCATTTTTACGTCAAAATACCGAAGTATTTTCCACGATCCTTTTTGGAGCACGAAGTCTTAAAAGTGTCTTCTGAAACATAGAAAACAAAATTTACATATTTCTGACAACTCCGTAACTGTCAAGACAGAGAATAGCCTCAAAATTTTAAACACTGCAGCAGATTCATTCAAAATTTCAATATCATTCTGGTTCGGTATTCTTTTTATTTTAATTTGATTTATTTAAATGTATTTATTTTGCATATAGCTTGGCAAACCTGTCTCAGCGTTTCACTCACTTTTGAAAACCCACTTACAAAACTGTGGCGAATTCTGCTAAAATTTTTATAGGTGGCTAAATTCCTGTGAAATAAATATTTTTTTAAGTGAATAGGTTAAAAAAGTTGTAAAAGCTCAGAGACACATATTCCAAATTTATTAGATCTACTCAAAGAACGGGACAAGCTGCGAAAAGCGGCAAAAGAACTCCAAGCGAAGACCGGCTTCAAAGAAACAAAACAAATCCGACAGAAAACGACGTTCAGAATCGTCTTCTGTGCCAGATAAAATGTTTTGAAAGTAAAAAGAAGACGGAATATGATGCAACTGACTGCAAAAACATTGAAAAGATTTTTGGGACGTAGACAAGCTATCACAACAATGAAAATTGCTCAACGTATCATGGAACAAGAACTTTTGATGTTGAAATAACTTGCAACAAAAAGGTCTACTCTTACAAATGGGCATTCAGGCAGTCACTATCCTAAACCCAGTACCGCATCTTCACATGTCGAATACTTTCAGCTAGCACATGCATTCAACCTCTACTGAACACGCAGGAGAAAATTCTTCTTATTTTTTTCAGTCATTTAATCCTTGTTCGAGGACTATTTTTTTCAAAGTCCGATCGGTCGCGAAATTAAAACCACAGGAAACTTCCGATGGAGTTGCGCGCTGTTGACTCGCACTGTGACCCTTGAATGCTCAATGATGCGACACGTCGCAGTTGTCACTTCTGATCGCGCAACGAGCACTTAAACATGCCTAGAACACTAGAGCTTCCCGCGAAGTGTGTAGGGCCTGCTGTCATTCTATTTCTTCATGCTGACGGGTGCAATGAACCAAAAATTCGTTGACGAATGAGTCATGTGTACGACAAATCTTTCACGAGTGAAAGCGAAATTCGGCAATCAGAGACGTATATAGGTATTCAGGCGCCCATGACAAGTATAGAATTTGCGCCCTTGTGAGAATAGTTCAAATTAGGGTTGTTGTTATTTGTTTAGCGGGTATGTAGCTAAATAGCGCCCCTGTGAGTGGCGCCCACGGTACGTGCTACGTCTGCCATACCGTACATACGCCTCTGGCGGCAATGGTGCGGGAACTTTTGAAGAAGGACGTACAGACGTTTATGATCCAGGCGGTCACGGAAGGAAGCGAGTGTCAACTTTCTTCTCTTTAGGTTAATGTCATTTCCGAGAGAGATATTAATATTTGATAGAAAACCGTATATAAAGAAGATGACAGCAACGTACCTAGTGTGCTTAGAAAATGTACTATCTTGTCTCTTTCTTTCGCCTGCAAGAACAGCAAAGCAAGCGCCACTTCATCGTTGGAGGAGGAATGCATCGTCACCAAACGCTACGGTGTCAACGGACGCGCCAGTTTTGTCGCTGCGCACACTGCGGATATTTCACAGCGGGTTGCGCCAACCAATTCAGTTCAGTACTCGGAAAACAGCACTGTCCTTAAGACACGTACTTTTCACTCACGCCTTTTGTATAGAGGAGTTACTCTAACAAAGGACCGATTCGACAGGTCGGGAAACAAATGAACGTCATGCAGGGTAATGAGGACATTGCACAGGGACGGATCCAGAGACGAATGTTGGGAGGGGAAATTCAACACGTTTTGGTTTATTTAGGAGAATTCTAGCGGCCTGCTGCTCTAGTCGGTCGATTTCCGTGGTTTCTCCGATCAACACCCGGCAAATGCCGGAGCAGTACCTTGAGAAATGGGTCACAGACCGCGTGCAACCTTTACTACCTATTCCCCTCTCACCCGTATTTTGTAAAAAATGTCGCAGGCTACACTCAGCTCATGCTGCTATACGATTTTATTCGTTTTAATGATTCTCCGAAAAAAATTTTGCTTGAAAGTTTAGGGATATGTTAAAATTAATAGTTACTGAAAAATTTTAGAGGAGGAAATTTCCCTCATTTCCTTCCCCATGGATCCGCGCTTGCGTTGTAAGAGAGTGATGAAGCCATTTACAAATGAGAGGATTGTAAACGAATTCACAAATGAATGCACATAACCTGCAATTTTGTTGCCAGCAGTGGACAGGCAGTAGCTGTCAAAGCGGTCACTTCTTGTAGTAGTCCCTCCACACTTTCTCTTTTGACAATCTTTTGAAGTTCAAGCTTCAATTTAAGTCTTCTTCACCTTGCTAAAGAGAACCGAATAGTTCGAAAGCGGTAATGGAAAACCTGATACAATTTGAGCATATAGCCCTCTCATTTTGCTATGCACGATCAAAAGCCATAAATGTTTTTTTCCGCTTTGGCTTTGGATGAGGATCGTCCCCGACAAACATCGTCATTCGGGACAACTGATTCTGGCCGAGAGCATTTGCTCGACACTTAGGCTCTGCAAAAGCAAACATACTTTGGGTTTTCTTTTATTCCACCTTTTCCTGTTTCTGTTTCTACTTCAATTCTTCTCATCAGCTTGAAAAGTACACGAATGAAGCGACACCGCTGCCTGTGCTATTCAAGGACAGAAAGTGAGTGTTTTCGAAAACTATTGTAACATTTTTAGTTTAATCTCAAATTTCGGAAGGAAACTGTATATTTCCTATTTTGCACTACTCTCCACTGAAGAAGTCGGTTTCCTTCAATCTTGTGCAGAACGTGGCAGAGACTGCAGAGGGAGAGCGAGGAAAGACGGTTCGCTTCTTATTCAGTTTTGACCTGGTGCATATCTATTTCACAGTGCATTGTCTCGGATTCACAGATTCTTTAAAAAATGAGTATTCTTGACGATTTGAATTGTTTGATTTATTTGTGTTATTTCAATAGTTGTATATGTCTCGGTTGATAGTCTATAATTTAAGGTGTAATGACCAATATCCAGATTATTGTATTAGAAGTTTCCAAACTAAATTATTTCATAACCGCTCCTCTTAACAAGGTTCTTCGACTTTTTTGGGGGCGAGGGGGTATGAGTGTGTTCTTTTCGGAGATATATCGTAGTATTACTTTAGTTTTACAAAATGATCTGAGATTAATTGCATGCTCGTTGATGTCCGTTGAAAGTCTCATTCGCAAAGTTGTCGGATGTTCGCCTTCCGTCAAGTGCCCCAGAAGCGAGGTCCAGGCGGTCGCACTAACCTCGGACGGAAACCGAGAGGCGGGCGAGCGTTTTCCATTTGCAACGAGTGTGTGTGTGTGTGTGTGTGTGTGTGTGTGTGTGTGTGTGTGTGTGTGTGTGTGTGTGTGTGTGTGTGTGTGTGTGTGTGTGTGTGTGTGTGTGTGTGTGTGTGTGTGTGTGTGTGTGTGTGTGTGTGTGTGTGTGTGTGTGTGTGTGTGTGTGTGTGTGTGTGTGTGTGTGTGTGTGTGTGTGTGTGTGTGTGTGTGTGAGATCCCCGTGCGTCGGCGCGCGGGCTGAGGCTGGCGGCTGCCGTCTGGCGCTCAACGTCCGGCCTCACATCCGGCCTCCCGTGCCCCTCTCCTCCCCCCCCTCCGCTCCTGCTCCCGTGGCCGCGGGCGATGTGGGTCGCGGTGGCCCTCGCCCCGCCCCTGACCCCGTTGCGGCGGCGCGGCGCGGCGCGGCCTGGTCTGGCCTTATGTAAGCGACGACGCGACGCGATGGGACGCTCCTTCTGCGACTTCTTCGCCAATCCTCAATCTCACGCTTCCGTTCCTTAGGAATGTGCATCTATCAATGGCGGATCGTGGGGAGAGGGGGGGGGGGCGTCGAGGCAATGCCTCCCTCCCCGCGAAAGGCCTAGAGAAAAATGTTTGTTACTTTTTCTTATTTGCTAAAGTTCATTTAAATACTTATTTTTGTTAGAATAACGTAATTATTTAAAAATAATATTGTGTAGTATCATACATACACTATAAAAATATAGAATATAATAACAATTATGTTTATTATTTAACAAAAATGTATGACACCTGATTGGTTGGATCCGACCCTGGCCTCTACACATGTTAGTTGTACCCCTTGAGGCGTTTCGAAAGGCCGAAAATCCACAGTGGCCATTTCTTACTTCCAACATGTAAAACAATCATGGATAAATGACCGGCAAAAATTATCTCTTCTGACTATTCCCGTCCTAATCGGATTCCATATTTTCTTAGCCGCGAAATCTCAAGTAAACGATGGAATTTACCGAGACTGTTGTTTTGGCGTTCACTGGCGGTAAATACGGGAATCAAAATTTTCCCGCAACCCTGAAAGCCTAACGTTGGAAAATAGAAAATTACCAGCCATTTCACTATACGTCTGGTGTGGGGCAATGGAAAATTCTCAGAGATCACAGCCATTGCAAATAAACAAACGCAATTAACTCAAGCTTCTACTCTTTAGCCCGCTCGTGAGAGATGTCTTTCATTAAAAATCCGTATGTCTCGTAGCTACAAACCCTTTTTAATCTATCAATACTAAGGAATAAATAGTCTTCTTCAGTACTTGGAGCCCAGCGCTTATATTTTGATTATATTGATGAGAAAATTTTAAATATTGATGAGACTTGAAGTACTCCAAGCTGTATTTTGAATGTTCAGTTTTCAAATGAATAATTAGATTTTTTATCCATAGCTAAAGGCAGTTGCAATATCTCAAATTATAACAAACGCAAATTATCACGAAATGGGGATTCTAAAAGAAAGGAAAAGCAACGCAGAAGTGTAATTGCTTCGTAGAGCTAATCAGTCATACATAACTTGTGGCTTGTGTGTGGTTATTCTGTTTCCGTCTACGATTATGCAAGTTGCGTCGCGCGCTCAGAAAAAAAAGCTGCCGGGGGGGGGAGCAAGCATCGGCCTTCGGGAGCTCTTGAGGTTTATCTTGTTTACTTTTTGCCGGTGTGCGCCGGCGCGCCGCTACATCCGTGTCAAGTGCATCGCATTGTGTCCCACCGTCCGCGTTCGGAAGGCCTTTCGTGTGCAGGCCCTGAAGGCCTCCCTCCCTCCCTTCCTCACACGGTTTTGCCAACGGACGCTTCGCGGCGACTCGGAGAGCCGAGGGGAATTCAAGGGCGGAGACACGATAAGCCACGGAAAGCCTCCCGCGATTCGTACATGTGAAGATCTCGAGTCTGGTGGAAGTGTGGTTTATTCCCAGGGCTCGGATTCTGATTACCTAAAAAGTCTTTGGAAATTACCTATAAAATGGCTTAAAATTAAAGAGAAAATTACATTTACAAAAATTCTCAAAAATTTGTATGAAAATGTATATTTATTCCATGAATGTTGCAATTTTATATTTTATTATATATAATTATTATATAATTTTAAATAATATAATTATATAATTTATGTAATTATTTAAATAACGTATTGATTCTATATAATATGTATTACAAATAATTAAATACAAAGTTATATGTAGGAGGAAATATGATCCTTAGCTCCGATCTCCCGTCAGTTTTGAATGGTCGAGGAAGTTACTGAAGGTCCCTGTAATTTTGAGAATTCGAAAAACAGAGTCCACTGCAATATCGATATTTGTCATGAACTGATGATACGAGTACAATGAAAACTTCATTTTAGAGTGTTATTGTAAATTTATTAAAACATTCACTAACAAAAAATCGAAGAGGGGGGGGAAATGCGTAAGAATACAAATAGTATGCAAAAGGTTCAAAAAATGAACAAAATTTGAAAAATGGCAAAAAATTACCCAATAACTACGCACTTGTATCACCAGTACGTCGTGCTAAACATTCGTTTACAAGGTAGATACATCTTGAATGGTCCAATGTAAAGATGATAGGTTATCAGAATCCGAGCTCTGCTTATTATGTATTCAACTGATGAAGGTCTCATGGCTGAAAATGAAGAATCATTTCGTCCAAAATTGAGTTATTAACATTTCCAAATACCGAGAGGCGTGCTGTGGCCTGTCTTGTTTCTAACGTAAACTCATCAGTTGAGGTGTGACGAAACGTGGATCACAAGCGATACTAAAACTGTTCATTTGGAAACCAACAGCACGAAAACTACTTCGGCACCTTTGCACTCTCCCCGTCAAAATTAATTGCAACATAAATATGTTTGTACGTCCGTCTTAGACTTTCATATACTTTAATGAGCTCACATCAGAAGTTTTTCTTCTTTGGGTCTTCCGAATGCATATCAAAATCATAATCATTCATTACGTGATTCTATTGGTAATAAGGCTATAAATTCTCGAAATTAGTGTAGTATATATGGCACTTTTGGAATTTTCAAAGTGTAACAACGTTTATAAGAAATAACGACACTGAAGTCCTATTACAAACGTGTTTTATTTGCCTATTTAATAAATTCTGGGATGACTTGTGAGGTATTAAATTGTTGTTGTTTTTTTAGGAGAAGAGATTTCAAATTCGTCGGTCAATTTTTGGTTTCATAATTTTGGAGTCGAGCATACAAATGACTTGGTTTCAAAGACTCGTTGTATGAGTGAGTACATAAAGCCAACAAGTGCTAACTCTTTGCGAATAAGCATGTTCCTTCAACTTTGGCGAAAGGATATTTTCCTTGACGTAATTATGTTTTCTCTACACTGCACAACACACTTCAATGCACAATCATGTATTACTCTGTGGGAGAAGCTTGCGTAACAAAAATGTCTGCTCGTCTCCTTGATGGGGGTGATAATTCGAGTGGAAGAACCGTTAATTTTTATTTATTTCACTCTATACTCTTTTTAGTTTTCCGAAAATTTACTTTGAATGAGTTGCGAGCCATAATATCTGAACCCTTTTCAAAAGAATATTAAAGCAAATTACATATATTAATTGGGGAAGATTCTGTATTGAGAACTCAAACTTGTAATTAATCGAATAAACACGTTATACCCGAGAAATAAATATACTCGTGCTAACTAGCCTTTTGTTTCGATATAATGTCCCAAGTGGCTGGTGAGTAATAAATGAGTTGCTGAGTTTTATCGTATTGTATAAGTCGGACCGCGTTTATTTATTTATTTATTTATTTATTTATTTATTTATTTATTTATTTATTTATTTTAATAGTTTTTACCTTTGGCGTTCTTTTTCACCCTGATCTTTCACGATCACTCTTGATGTTGTCATTTCCTCACTTTACCCTATGATTTTTTTAACTTCAATTAGAAGCTCATTAATGTTATATCTCGCATTTCCTTTGTGATTCGTTGACTTTTGCACGTGCCATTTCATGTTCGGTGAGGTACGTAATATTGGTGAAATGTTCTTTTATCTGTCATTTTCAGTTTTACGGTAATTTTTTGTTCAGAGTTAAACAATCTCTCGCACTAGGTTTTTCTGCGTTTTGTTGAGTAATGTGCGAGTTAAGTAAGAAGAGAACAAGATAGAGTACTGCACGAATATTATAATAGGATCATTTTGTGTAGTAGAAGTGGCACTGCTGAAAAGCCGGCGGATCCAAAGCTCAAGAGCGGGGGTAGAGGAAGGTGGGAGGGACGGTGCTGGGCCAGACCTGCCTGCTGTGGTTTGATCAGGGGTTTGTTCTTGTTAGCTTTGTGTCTCGCCATTACACTTACTTAATCCGTAGATACAGGTTTATGCTGTATCAAATGTCAGGGTACATCGTGATGTGATGAGGTAACGGTAGCTAGAGAACAGAGATAAATGACCTCATTTTTCTCTGTCAGTACTCCTCTGTAGTGTCCCAGACCGGACTGGGGAAGATGGTTAGTTGGGAAAGAATAAGAAATGGAAGGTAAGATCATGCACGGTTCATGACATGTTTGTATAGTGTGCTATTGCGACATTCGCCTGGAAGTGATAAGAGAAACCGTCGATCAGAGAAGTTGCCCTTTGAATTTGCTTCCGGCAGGTGGCACAAAGTCGCTGATGTATCAACAAATTAAGAAATAAAAAGTCGAAAGTCGTACGTGCCAATAAATATTAACGTGGACAGTTTGCGCTTGCTGATTTGTGTTTTTCAGTTTCTAATTGAAAATTACAAGAACAAAATTATTGAATGCTGGCGTTTTAATAAAGTATTGTTTAAATTCAATTTAAAAACACGATCTGAAAATGAGACATATTATATAGCATTTTAAGAGACTGAGAATGTCCTATATTTTTGTTGTTTAGGTATTGGGATTATATTTACGTTGGTGTCTATTCGCTTTTAGGAAAGGTTTATCCACTTCATTTTTATAATGTTTATCTTATTCCTAGGATCCAATTGATAAATCAAAACTAAAACTAAATCTCTTCAGCAGAAAGCTTTCACTACACGCAACTTTGAATTTCTGACTAGTGACGAATTTCTTATTGCGAAAATTGACCAAAGTACAGTCGCATAGAAATTTCCAAATGCATTTATTGAGAAGTGTTTTCATTAACCAGGATAAACGGTGGAAGGGAACTCAAAACAAAGATATCAGAACTTTTCCACTCCAAATTGTTGATTTAAGGCTGCGTTGTTTTTTGTTTGTTTTTTCTTATCTCAGCATGGTAATCCAGTTTTCCTTCATGTTTTGACGTGACCGTGAACGTTTGTTGGGAAACTAGTTCTTTTCGTCACAGTGGTAACGAGGCCCTAGCGGATCAAAACAGAAAATATTTACACTCGGTAGCTTGTGACGAGATATACGAAGACATACAACGGATTTCATCCAACACAATATCTTATTTCGTAACTGACCAATTCCAGTGACTCACTCAATATACACATCTGTCTCAGCTGGGACTTTGCTCAATGCTATCTAAAATTTCCGTGTGATACAAAGAATTTGGACAATAACGGAAGTGTTTTGCTCATTCTCCTGGTCTTGCGTAAATATTTCGCGTTTGTGAAGATCGTCGAGTCGGTGAAATGAGTTATTTTATATAATCGAAAAAATAATAATGTTATCAAATGCTAAGAGAAAACATTGATTTAGTAATGCCTACTAGTATGTTGACATTGCGTGTTTATGTCCCTCTGTTGGAGGGGGAGCGAAGGAAAGGTTCAATTCCCACTGCCCCCCTCTGGCCCACCTTCCGGCTTCCCCTTCCCAGCAGCTTGCCCACGAGCTCTATGTCCTGCAAGTTAGCACAACCATTTCATCCAACCTCAAAACGGAATAGCCATAATTTTCCGCTTTTTTGCCGTACTTACGATGTAAAAACAAAATTTGACGCAAATGATTTTCTCAAAAAAGCCACATTTCTAAATCCGCTAATAGAGCAAAACTATACTCAGAATTTTCCGCGTTTTATTTTTAGTGGAAGAGCTGATGGATATCTCAGTTCTTTCAAAACAAACATTAACAAAATTATTAAATAATTGCTCAAGACATTAAAACATCACAAAAACATTAGTCCCAAGTCGTTAAAAATGCTCGTATTAACACTATTTTGAATTTCACACTTTTTATTTAGAAACAATTGATGGGCAATTCAGATTAATTTCTCACGTTCTAGGAAAATTATTTTAAAATATGGGAGGCTGGGCTTCATAAATTCCCCCAAAAAATGTCAATTTAAAGCCGATAAGAGTCAAATTATAAACATCAACCAAATATAAAGTTATCTTCTCCTTGATTATCAATAATTAGTAAACCCATTTACACCAACGTAAGAAATTAATTAATATAAAAATAGGGCATAAAGTAAACGTAATAATACAGTAATACATAAAATCTCACAAATTAATGGTAAACATATTCTGAAAAGTCAGTTCTAAGAGTCAAATTATAAACATCAACCAAATATAAAGTTATCTTCTCCTTGATTATCAATAATTAGTAAACCCATTTACACCAACGTAAGAAATTAATTAATATAAAAATAGGGCATAAAGTAAACGTAATAATACAGTAATACATAAAATCTCACAAATTAATGGTAAACATATTCTGAAAAAAAAATTTGCAATTGCATTATTAGTTCTCGGTTTTCAACCATAACAACATTATTCATCGTGCGAGAACAGCTAGAAAAAAGAAGAGTCCATGCCGCGGCAATTTTTATTACTGAATATATGTGGCAGTAATTCCTCCACATTTTTCAAAGCCGTGTTATTTGATACATGCAATGTTTTAGGTGGAAAAGTCTCCCCTTTCTCCACAGATGCTCAGAGGAAGGACAATGTTGCTGATATTCAATGCTGATTGTTATAAACTAGTCGTACAGCGGAATTTTTTTAGTGTAGATTTTGAACGAGTTGGAGGAAAATGTTTCCTTACTGTGTGATTTGATACGGTCTATATTTCAGAAGGCATGTGCTCTTCTTTTTTTGACTATGCTTGCACGGGGGCAATGTTGATATAATATGATTCAATGTCGAGATAGTGCATCGAGATATTTTGTTTTGCAGAATATGTTTATCTTTAATTTGTGTGAAATGATATATTACTGCTTGATATTACATTTACTTTGAGTCCTATTTTTATGGTCATTAATTTCTTATATTGGTGTTAAGTTGTTTACTAATTGTTGATAATCAAGAAGAAGTTGCATGAACATATGTTTTGAGAAAATGACCTGAGGAAAATTTTGTATTTTCACATCTTAAGATGGGCAAACAAAGCAGAAAATTATTTGCTATTCAATTTTGAGTTTGGTGGCTGTACTAACTTCCAGGACGTAATGGCTCTGGGCGTATCTAGACGTATCTACGGTACAGCTGACACGACACATGCCATGAGCGCCACTCACAAAGGGCGCTATTTAGAGTAAATCCGCTTAATCAAATAACAACTAGCCGATCGCTATGGCAGTAGTGCCGTAGCGATCTCGGACCGAAGGATCGCGGGTTCGAGTCCCGCCTCGGGCATGGTTATATTGTGTTCGTCCTTTCACACACCTATCATCATCATATCGTGTCATCCTTACAGTTACCATACCGTTACAAGAAATAGTGGTCGCTAATGACGTAGAAGTTGATGCGACCTTAAATAACAACAAAAAATAACAACTGTCCTAATTTGAAGTATCTTGATAAGGGCGCAAATTCTATGATTACCATGGGCGCACGAAAATCTAGATTCGCCTCTGGCTCTGGGATGTCTTGGCTGCCTTTCACTCTTTGGGATGCAAAGCACAAGACGGCAGCAGCGCGCGGGCCAGTGCAGAGTCGCTTCAGCAGTCCAGTATTTCGAGCCCCACACCTCGTCATGCAAGGCTGGGGAGGGGGCCCCAAAGGGGGGCGCACCGGCTCCTGCTAGTGTTTACACCCAATGTTATTGACAAGCGAGATCCAATCCGTGAGTGCACTTCGTTGTGTGCGGTTGCGTGCTGCTCCGTGATCTGCTTGCGTGGCACCCGGCCAGAGCCAGCCACGGACAATATTTCTTCATATACTTATTGCGTGCGTGGGCGCCCAACTGTTTAAATCAGATTTACTGGATGTGACTTTTCTTTTGACTCGTTGTATCTTCAATCATTATAGTTTTTCTTTCAAACCTTCGTAAATGTGTTTATCAAAAGCCTCGTTTGATTGTTTCTATTTGAATGACTATTTATTATCCGTTATCATAATTTCAGATATTCGATTTTATTTGTATATTTTCGATTAATTAAAAAGACGTCCGATAGTTTCAGATTCCTTATATATTTTTCTAAAGAAGATTTGAAATAATCAAACAAAATATACAAGGATTTTTTTTAGCAAGTAGCATTATCCAAAAACAAAAACAGATATATTGGCTATTGCTTTTAATTTTATATATTCAGCAATCAGAAAATATTTTGTAATTGTCGAAAATTCAAAGTTAACAGTGAAAATCGGACATATGCCATCTCTATAAGTGTAATTCACTCCATTCTTACAACAAAGTTAAAGAAAAAATTTGGAAAAATTTGTTTAGAAACTTTTGTTTTGTCTGGAGCTTTATGTAAAGTACCTCCAGGCCAGCGAGTGAATAATATACATCCCAAATGATTTTTAAAGTGAGTATTCACATAAAATGCGTTGGTAATTATGCGTTAACTCAAGGACGTTTTATGTTAACGCGAGGTCCGAATGTCCGAGGCTCATTCTCAACTCGGACACGCTTAACGAAGCGTCACAATTCCGCAAGTAACAATTCCATGAGTAATGTATACGAAGACAGCCGAGCGGCATCGAGCGATCGTGGAATCTCCCGAGGCTGAAGCCATTTACATTGGTATGGCGTTTGAATCAGTCTCTTCCTCGAATTAGAAGTTTTCATACAGAACTATTGTAATGATTGTAACTGTACGGATTGAAGGTGTAATGATTGTAACTGTACGGATTGAAGGTGTAATGATTGTAACTGTACGGATTGAAGGTGTAATAAGTGTAATTGTAATAATTGTGATTGAAGGTGTAATGATTGTAATAGTAATAAGTGTAATTGTAATTGTAATTGTAATATAACTGTAATGAGTATAATCATACTTCATGGGAGCTTTTTATCATAACGCATTCAATTGGGAAATACCCGTCAACTGGGAAGTACCAATAAATATGAATGTTTAAGCACGATGGCCTTTGCGACATGTGACCCCAGCTGACCCCCATCAGCGTCTAAAGTGACGGACGGCGGACGATATGACCAGCGCGGGCACAAACACAGAGGGCCTATTCAGCGCCTTCTGGCCGCATCAGGTTTGGGAGGGGGAAGCCACATGCAGCCCACGTGAAAGCGTATGATTAAAAAAAAGCTCTGATTACTATAAAACAAGCGGAAGGGCCCTGCCCGGAGAGATTCTCCGAGCTATCGCTCAGTTGGGCGGAGGTCTCCACGTAACTTAGATGTAACTTCATTTTTTGTATAACTTCATTTTATGTAAGTAAAGGACTCTTGTTTCGACATTTGCTAAAACATATTCTGTCTTTCATTTTCACTTGTGCTGATCCACCATCCTGCAGTCTTCTGAAGGGACTTAGCTCCCAAGGACCCATAAAATCTAAATAATTTGTAATGTAATACGCGTTTGCTGCTTTAACTGCGACGCCCTGCCTGCCTATATCATTGTGGGTGCAAGCGAGGCCTAGCAAGCAAGCAAGCAACGTAACCAAAGATAGCATTACACTATGTCGCTTCGCTACGCGTGTCCAAGTTGAGGAGGAAGCTTAGCCCCTCGGCCCTCGCGTCAACATAAAACATCCTTGAGTCTGTCGAACACATAATTACCAACGCATTTTATGCGAATACTCACCTTAAAAATCATTTGGCGTGCATATGTTCGCTCGCTGGCCTGCTTGGCTATCTTCGTTTACATTCGTTGCCCCGCATTTTGCTCTCCCGAGAAGTTGCGTATATTACCATAAAAGCGCCACAGGCTGTCATCGTGGCGTTGCTGGGAATATCTCGCCCGTTGCACTGTGTGGATTCTGAGAATAGCAGTTTTCTCTCTCTTCTAATATACTAACTGAGTATTCGCATAATGTTCTATTAATTTGCGCGTTATTAAAAGTACACAAGTTCGAATTTTTGACTATATTGTGTGAGTTATTTGTCAGGTGTGGCGAATTTATTTTCATTTTATATTAAGTTTGTTGATTTAAAATGTGCACTTGATAAATGCAGTTGATTACCGCTTGTATATTTTTAGAGTTTTAATTCTGACGTAGGAAGTTTAATTTTAACTCCTAGGAGTGACGAAAAATTTTACCTTCAAATCTTAATTATAGGCTGTTTCACAAGATGTTACGTAGATCTGTTCCTTTCCCTCGTTACAGCTCTTCAGATTTATTTGACCTCCAGAAATTCGATTCATTGGTGATGAAATCTAATCGTGAAGGCTATTCGGGGAAGTCATGGTCAGCAATCGAAAGTATCAGAAAACCATGAACGTTTTTATGGGAGGGTTACATGAAGGCGTTTGTTTTCTATCTTGAGAAGTAGATATTCTAGAACTTACCGCAAACTTTCAATGCGTGCTGTAGATTCGCGGTGATGCTACAGAAATATATTTTCATTGACATTCGCTGTATAAAATGATGGTCAATCTAAATTATTGTAAAATTCTAAATGGAACTACTATTCTTAAAATGAAAAAAAAGGCACAAGAAAGAAAAATAATTAAAACTTCTACTTATTGTAATTTTTTTTGCTCTCATAATTGCGTAGCTTGGAAATGGGAACTGTGGGATGGCAGTTAAAAAAAAGTCTGATCACATATTCGCGAGTTGATGTTGATGCGAAGGGTTTCTTATGTGACGGGAAGATTTCTGCTAGAGACCGGTGGAAGGCAGGGTAGTATCTGTGATTGTCACAGCCAAGTGAGAGATTTAATTCAACCTATCTTTCCCCTTACCACACATTTTTGAGCGGGGAACCAATTGGAAGATAAAGTACTCATTCTCAGGGAGTCAACTCCGATCACTCTATACCACAAAAAAATATTGGGGGGGGGGGGTACTCACCCCCACACTCCGTTCCCCGCGAGAGCGTCAGCCATGCTTAAAACGGTATCCAATTTTCATTAAAATACTTTCATAATCAATTGCTTCGGTATTATCTAACAAACACTAAAGAATGTATTCACAAGGAAAACGTGTAAAGGCCGGATACTCGACGGCTGTGGTTTCCTGCTGCTGGTGGGCCGGGCCAGGCCCCGGAGAGTGCGAGGACGGGCGGGCGGTTGGTTCATTGACGCGGCGCGTGATCTCATTCATGGAGAGAGCGGCGGCCGCCGCCCGCCGCCCCCTGCGCCCGGCCCCCGTGCGGCCCGCCCCGCCCACGACCTCCGCCCGCCCGTTGAGTCACCGCTCGACGCCCCACGCGGCGCGACAGCCAGCGGCGCGGCGCGCTGATATGGGCTGCTTCCATCGGCAAACAGTTATTCTTCTTGTTCTTGCCGTTTTCTTAAGGCTAAATGTCCCGACACTAGTACAATTTGTAGCCACCACGTGGCAGCACCAAAATAAGTAAAATTTACTTTACCGATAACATGTGAACCAATGGAAATTTACGAAAACACCTCGCCCCCCCCCCACTTCCCCTTCTGCGCCGTTGCGTCACCCACCCGCCCGTTGTGGGCCCTCTGTCAGCGCGGTGGAACGGCCAGGCCCGGCGTCGTGCGGCCAGCCCCGACGGAGGAGGCGGTACTAGAGGGACACGCAAGCCACACACTCGGTTTATGTGTTCGTCACTTTGCATCTCAATCTATTTTTCCACGGATATCAAACTAGATACTATACTACTATTACAGACCGAGGTAAACGGTCTGTAATTGTAGTACATAACTATCTTTTTCACATATAATTAATTAAAATTTTTTGATGCATTACTCAAAATATTGATTCCAATTTTTAACTATTTTTTTTAAAAAAGGAACTAATTGTGTAAATATCAGCATTGTTCCATCTCCTCACATCTTATTTTAGATATATTTTACTTCTAAGGTCTTCTGTTATCACTCCACCTTGGTCTAAGATCTTCCGATGTCAAATACCGTAAAAAATGAGCGGAGTATACGCACGAGCTCTTTTATACTACAACTCGATTTTTGATCTCAAAACGACGTTTATCTGCTTTAAAGAGTTCATCTGGTGAATCTCTTTTCCCAAGTAAAATACCCGAAGCTAATTTTAAAAATGTTTTCGTACTTTCGGACAAATTTAAAAAAAATGCATTATCTTGGCTGTCCGGGTGACGTCGCGTCCAAGGCTGTTTTGCCGACGTTTCGACCATTTTGTCGTGGTCTTCCTCAGGGCTGGTATGCCCATACATAAAATGGTATGAACATGGTAAGACCACGACAAGATGGTTGAAACGTCGTCAACAATCTTCGACGCGGCGTCACCCGGACAGCCAAGATCATGCACATGACTCTGGCCGAGGAAGCCTACGACTTCAAATTTTAAAAAAGTGGTAAAATAGCGGTCTGGCGAGCTGTATCCTGACTCCAACGCCGCAACAAGCATCGAAATAAGATAGTATGAATCATGACTTATCCCAGCTTACTTGGTAAGTTATTTTGATATAAAACAAATTTGTTATATTTGTATAATTTTGAAGGGAATAAATAATTCCTGGTGAGTCATTTCATACAGACTACGTAAATGAATAAAGCAATAATTTTATGATGCAATTGGATAACTCCTAGATGTTTGCTTGCATTTGGAGCGTGTTTTCCCTTCCATTTTCTTTGTTTTATAAAAAGTGGATTTTCTAGAAAAAGTTATCTGTGGAAATTGCAGTATGCAAAACCAGTTAGACGTGACTCTTTCGTGACATATCGGACACAATGATATAAATAATATGGAACATTCAAACACTTTTAAAAACGAAGGAAATATTTTTCTGTGAGTATGATCTTAGAATATGCTTTACTCTAACGCTTACGCGACGTAATGCAATCTACACAACATTCCAGAGTAGATAGAAAATGAGGTTTCTTTCAATGTGAATTGTTTTTGAAAATCGTAAAGTATATGCTTACAGTAACAGCATTTTTAAAATCCTTTTTTTTTCTTTTTTTCTTTTTTTTTCCCGAGGGATGACTTTTGCCGATTGACTGAATCACACGGTATTCATGCAATTGTGTTGTTATTTGCACAATCTCGGCTGTCTCCTTTCTTTGGTAATGGAATAATTATAGTGCGTTGCAAATCTGTTCTTCACTATTTTATTTTCAAGCTCACATTGCATAATTGTGTTAGTTTCGCCAAGATTTCTTCCCCTGTATCTTTGAATAGTTCGATTGGAATATTATCTACAGCCGGGGACTTCCCATTTTTCAGTTGTTTTGTCGCCCAATTAATTTCTTCGATCTCAGATTCTTATTCGTAATCATCTATATTTATACACTACTCTATTTGTAAGCCCTTATCATATAACTTCTTCGTATTCTTCCCATCTTTTCGTGATCTCTTCTTTTGTTGTATTTATTTTGTCGTTCTCGTTCTTAACATTCGCCATTGTTGGTTTACAGTCCGTGGTCATATTACGGATGATCTGGAAAATTTCTTACGATCTCCATTTGTTGTTATGTTCTTCCACTTCTTCGCTTTTTCTTGAATATACTTGTCTTTATCTTGCCTTGGTCTGGGCTGGAATCCCCGTAGAGTTCTCTGACTTTCGTCTGGTCATTTGCTTTCTTTGCAGAGAAATATAATGTTTGAAAAGAAAGAAATATAAGAACTCCGTTGTACATAATAATAATAATAATAATAATAATAATAATAATAATAATAATAATAATAATAGGCACGCGTTTGGAGTAAAAACCAAAGTATGTACACTATAGTATTGCTTATATCGTACTATATAATCCATCGAATCTTCACTTCGATGTCTGTGTTTCCAAGATTTTGTGAAACTTCTTTATATTTCACGGTGAAAATCTTGAATTTTTTCTGAAGGTCTGATTCAGTCTGTCGATTGTGAAAACTACTGAGCAGGTTGTTGCTCCAAATGCATCGGGCGGTTGGTCTTTCATCGCCACCTGCCGCAAAGGACTAGAGCAGGGACTAGGGCACAAACGAGCCTGGACTCGCGTAAAGTGGCCGTGGGGGAGGGGGCACCGGGATTTCCAAGTCCAATATGGCACTGGGACAGTGGTTCGCAAATAGACAACGTGGAGAATGCTCACACCAAGTTCACTGAAAGGCTCGCTTACACGGTGTTTTTCTCCGCTGTACACTTCCTGCTCCGTGTCCACGTGTCTACTACGTCTGTTCATCCTCGAGCCACCTCATTCTTATTGTTGGAAGCTGACTCGATTGCGAGGCTGAGGAATGCGCTCAATGTTCTTGAAAGCTGTCTCCCCCCCCCCCGCCTAATCTGCAACTACTAGCTGTCCCAAATATATTACGCCAAGTATCCATAGGCAAGAATTAAAACATCATACGAGAATAAGGAAAACAAATAAGCAATAAGTGGATGTCATCAATGTGTAATTTTGTATCTTCACAATATGGCCTTTTCTTACCGGGAGTACTTAAGGCTGCCCCACAGGCTTCAAATCCTTTTTTTAAATTGATGTCACAGTTCGAACAGATACTTCAGTATAGTTTACTACCCGAAAATTGCTGTTATGCAGCGTGTGTTGAAGAACGCCCGAATTCTTTTCTTTGTCACATTTCTTAATAACGAGACGTATATTTTCCCTAGCTTAACTGAATTGTTTGGCCTTTACTATGAACAGAAGCCATACCGTTCCACCAAAAGTCACAAACCAAAATAAAATGAATACGCTATACACTTGTGTTACGAACAAGAAGCAAACAACATGTCACTCAATCATTGAGTTCATGTCTTCTCAGAACAAGAAACATTCTATATTAGATGAAGTGATATTGAACCTCATACAATGTTCTCAAAGCAGATATACTATTTCCTCGACTGCTCGCGTAGGCGGCAAATTGCAAAACACGTCAATATGCTGAATACTTACACTGTATACTTCGGCGAATTCTTTAGTTCTACCTCGTATGTACGACAGATGACAGTATTATTTAAATATGTGGTTTATTAAAGTTTTGGAAATATATTTATTTGTGCAATTTAATTGAATTTTCCTCACTATTCAACAGAGATTATTGTCAAATTGCCGCCTTGCGAAATATGAGGCGTCAAAAATCGTTACACTAGTGTGAACACTTTTCAGGTTTTCAACGTCAAAAGTAATTTGTTGAGACCGCAAAGTGTGAAAGTGGCTTTTAGATTGTACTATCTCAGGTAATAAAAACTTCGATTTATAGAGGAGTATACTGCACTGTAATTCAAGTACAAAATGGTCAATGAATTGAGTGTTTGTAAACATTTCTTTCAATAAAAGTGCACCACTCTTCAGTGCAAGAAGTCGCAGAGACAACCACTCATTTTTCATAATTAACATTTCGTGCCACAAACATCATGTACTAACTTTTAGAATTACGTTGGTCAGTCACAAAAGCTTTGTGTTATCACTTTTTATCTGCCGGTTAGTCTGTACAACAGAGATTGTGAAAGTATTGCATGTCTGTCCTAGCGACTCCGATCTCACAGCCACTCCTTGATTTCGGTGCTTTTGAATAAATGTGAATAGAAATAATAATAATAATAATAATAATAATAATAATAATAATAATTACATTGTAGATAACTGCGGCTACATGCATAAAAAGAACCAAGAAATTCAAAATTATAATTTACTTTTAGTTTACGAGATAAAGCTTTCCCCAATGTTACCAGTAATTGCAGCTCGCGTCATGAAAATTCAAGTATCCCCCCTTGTCGCGTACGTAGAGTTAGCGAGCTTCGCCGGAACAAGGCCATCACCAGTGTTGCGCTCGCTCGCTTGCTCGAGAGCGCGGTAGTCACAAGTCCATCTCGGAAACCGCCTTCGGCGCAGCGCAGCCGATGATAACTTGTCGAGCAACCTTCCCCGATTCCCTCACTTGCCTCGTTTCGCCGAGTGTAAGGACGGGAATGTTCTGTGTGTCTGTCGGTCTGTGTGTCTGTCGGTCTGTGTGCGCTGTGTCTGTCGGTCTGTATTTTGTGCGGATAAGAATGTGTGTCTGTCGTGGATGGAAATGTTCGGTAGGCTTATACAGGCTTATACACTTTAACAATTTGAGTTAACATTTATAACGTCCAGAATGTCAATAAGTAGTAAATGTGCGATAATTTTCTACTGTTTTATTTAGTTCGGTTTTGGTGTCTACATTTCTTTGAACATCTATTTGTCTTTAGAGTTACGATTTAAAATCGAACAATGTTTCTTAAAGGCATTTCCACTCACACTAATCTAAAAGGTTGATTTATTAGAGAGCTTTAATGTATGGTGATTAGTCTCGTGAATGCAGTGCATGTTAAATTGCAGGAAATGGGAGTCTTCTTGCCAACGAGAATTCTTGTTAAGCCAATCATGATCCTTGTTGAGCCAACCAATATATTAGTTGAGCCAACAAATATCCTTGTTGAGCCAACAAATATCCTTGTTGAGCCAACCAATAACCATTTTGATCCAACCTATATCCTTGTTGAGCCAACCAATATCCTTGTTGAGGAAACTAATATCCTTGTTAAGCCAACCATTATCTTTGTTGAGCCAACCATGATCATGTTGAGCAAACTATGACCTTAGTTGAGCCAACTATGATCCGTGTTAAGCCAATCATTATCCTTGTTGAGTCAACCAAAATCCATGTTGAGCCAACCAAAATTCTTGTTGAGGCAACCAATATCCTTGTTGAGGCAACCAATATTGTTGTAGAGCAAAAAATATTCTTGTTGAGACACCCATGATCCCTGTTGAACCAACAAAGATCTTTGTTGAGCCAACCATGATCCCTTTTTAATCAACAAAGATCTTTGTTGAACCAAACATGATCCTTGTTGTGCCAACCATGATCCTTGTTGTGCCAACCATGATCCTTGTTGAGCCAACCAGGATTCTTGTTAAGCCAATCATTATCCTTGTGGAGCCAACCATATCCTTGTTGAGCCAACCAATATCCTTTTTGAGCCAACCAATATCCTTGTTAAGCTAACTATGCCCTAGTTGAGTCAACTTTGACCATCTTAAGCCAATCATTATCCTTGTTGAGCCAACCAAATTCTTATTGAGCCAACCAATATCCTTGTTGAACCAACAATGATCCTTGTTAAGCCTACCGTGATCCTTGTATTCCAACTATGATACTTGTTAAGCCAACCATAATCCATATATGGAAGATAAACCCAGCAATAGGTCAAGTGAGAGATCGACCCAGCAAGTCGATCAAGTGGGGCATCGACCCAGCAAGTCGATCATGTGGGGATAACTCATCAAGTCGATCAAGTGGGGCATCGACCGAGCACGTCGATCAAGTGAGGGATCGACCCAGCAAGTCGATCAAATGAGGGATCGACCCAGCAAGTCGATCAAGTGGGGTATCGACTCAGCAAGTCGATCATGTGGGAGATCGACCCAGCAAGTCGATCATGTGGGGGATCGACCTTGCAAGTCGATGAAGTAGGGGGTCGACGCAGCAAGTCGATCAAGTGGAAGAATAGCCCAGCAAGTCGATCAAGTGGAAGAATAGCCCAGCAAGTCGATCAAGTGGAAGAATAGCCCAGCAAGTCGATCAAGTGGAAGAATAGCCCAGCAAGTCGGTCAAGTGAGGGATCGACCCAACAAGTCGATCAAGTGGGGGATCGACCCAGCAAGTCGTTCAAATGGGGGAACCACCCAGCAAGTCGGTCAAGTGGGGGAACCACCCAGCAAGTCGATCAAGTGGGGAACCACCCAGCAAGTCGATCAAGTGGGGAACCACCCAGCAAGTCGATCAAGTGGGGAACCACCCAGCAAGTCGATCAAGTAGGGGAACCACCCAGCAAGTCGATCAAGTGGGGGATCGACCCAGCAAGTCGATCACGTGGGTGATCGACCCAGCAAGTCGATCACGTGGGTGATCGACCCAGCAAGTCGATCACGGGGATCGACCCAGCAAGTCGATCAAGTGGGGGATCGACCCAGCAAGTCGATCAAGTGGGAGATCGACCCAGCAAGTCGATCAAGTGGGGGATCGACCCAGCAAGTCGATCAAGTGGGGGATCGACCCAGCAAGTCGATCAAGTGGGGGATCGACCCAGCAAGTCGATCAAGTGGGGGATCGACCCAGCAAGTCGATCAAGTGGGGGATGGACCCAGCAAGTCGATTAAATGAGGGATCGACCCTGCAAGTCGATCAAGTGAGGGATCGACCCAGCACGTCGATCAAGTGAGGGATCGACCCAGCACGTCGATCAAGTGAGGGATCGACCCAGCACGTCGATCAAGTAGGGGATCGAGCCAGCAAGTCGTTCAAGTAGAGGTTCGACCCAGCAAGTCGATGAAATAGGGGATCGACTCTGCAATTCGATCAAGTGGGGATCGACCTTGCAATTCGATCAAGTGGGGGATCGACCCAGCAAGTCGATCAAGTGGGTGATCGACCCAGCAAGTCGATAAAGGGGGGGATGGACCCAGCAAGTCGATTAAATGAGGGATCTACCCAGCAAGTCGATCAAGTGATCGATCGACTGTCTCTCCGTCAGGCTGACCGTCCGTCCGTCAGGCCGACCGTCCGTCCGTGAGGCCGACCGGCTGGCCGTCAGGAAGATCGTTAGTCCGTCAGGCCGACCGTCTATTAGGCCGGCTGTCTGTCCGTCAGTGCGACCGTCAGTCAGCCCGTCCGTCAGTGCGACCGTCAGTCAGCCCGTCCGTCAGTGCGACCGTCAGTCAGCCCGTCCGTCAGTGCGACCGTCAGTCAGCCCGTCCGTCAGTGCGACCGTCAGTCAGCCCGTCCGTCAGTGCGACCGTCAGTCAGCCCGTCCGTCAGTGCGACCGTCCGTCGGTCCGTCTATCAGTCCATCCGTCAGTCCGTCCGTCGGTCCGTCTATCAGTCCATCCATCAGTTCGTCCGTCGGTCCGTCTATCAGTCCATCCGTCAGTCAGTCCGTCTGTCCGTCCGTCCGTCAGTCCGTCCGTTCGTCAGTCAGTTCGTCCGTCAGGCGGTCCGTCCGTAGTCTGTCAGTCCGTCTGTCAGACAATCTGTCCGTCCGTTAGTCTGTCAGTCCATTAGTCTGTCAGTCCGTCCGTTAGTCTGTCAGTCCATTAGTCTGTCAGTCCGTCCGTCAGTCCGTCCGTCAGTCCGTCCGTCAGTCCGTCCGTCAGTCCGTCCGTCAGTCCGTCCGTCAGTCCGTCCGTCAGTCCGTCCGTCAGTCCGTCCGTCAGTCCGTCCGTCAGTCCGTCCGCCAGTCCGTCAGTCCGTCCGTCAGTCCGTCCGTCAGTCCGTCCGTCAGTCCGTCCGTCAGTCCGTCCGTCAGTCCGTCCGTCAGTCCGTCCGTCAGTCCGTCCGTCAGTCCGTCAGTCCGTCCGTCAGTCCGTCCGTCAGTCCGTCCGTCAGTCCGTCCGTCAGTCCGTCCGTCAGTCCGTCCGTCAGTCCGTCCGTCAGTCCGTCCGTCAGTCCGTCCGTCCGTCAGTCCGTCCGTCAGTCCGTCCGTCAGTCCGTCCGTCAGTCCGTCCGTCCGTCAGTCCGTCCGTCAGTCCGTCCGTCAGTCCGTCCGTCCGTCAGTCCGTCCGTCAGTCCGTCCGTCCGTCAGTCCGTCCGTCAGTCCGTCCGTCAGTCCGTCCGTCAGTCCGTCCGTCAGTCCGTCCGTCCGTCCGTCCGTCAGTACGTCCGTCAGTCCGGCCGTCCGTCAGTCCGGCCGTCAGTCCGGCCGTCAGTCCGGCCGTCAGTCCGGCCGTCAGTCCGGCCGTCAGTCCGTCCGTCCATCCGTCAGTCCGTCCATCCGGCAGTCCGTCCATCCGTCAGTCCGGCCGTCAGTCCGGCCGTCAGTCCGTCCGTCCATCCGTCAGTCCGTCCATCCGTCAGTCCGTCCGTCCATCAGTGAGCCCGTCCGTCTGTCAGTCAGTCACTCCCTGTGTGTGTGCACGAATTCTTTTTCATCTTTAGATAGAATTATAAACTTTCTTTTATTTTGTTTCTCATTCACTTTACCCTATGGTAACTATATCATGTAGTCACTAGATTATTTATAGCGACCCAACAGTTCTCGCCGTTGTTCGCCTTTTTGCATCTAAAGATAACATGCTGAAATAATGTGCGGCACCTTCCTAAACGACCGAAACGTGATTGCGGGATATCTATGAACACTCATACAAATATAATTTTCACCCTAAATGATAAGATAATTTACAAAGTCTGTTTATTAATTTTATCAAAATCACAAAGAATATTATTTAAACATTTCAAATACAAAGACCAAAGTGATGGCATTTACGAAAAAACATTATACGCACTTCTTGAAAGTATGACATGTGGCCTGTTGGTCATTTTTATTTTTAAAATAATATAACCGGTTTAACAGAGGTAGATCTACATGAAAAAAATCCAAAAGTTCCAGAAAATATACTGCTCTCTCCAGCGCAAGGGAGAAGGGATAATCACGCTGGCACCAGGATGGCTGCGTCATCGTTATTGTAGAGTTCCATGGTTTACCTTCCTACAATCTTGATATTTCTCTTTGTACGATTTGATCTCGTAAAGTAATGGATGAAATTACGTTACATATTTAGTAAATAATTATTACAGTTTTCATTTTCGATCTATTACAGGCAAATAACACACACACACTCTCTCTCACACAAACACACATTGAGATTTTCGTAGAGAAAAACAAAATATTCCTATATTTTTAGTTCAATTATAATTGAATAGTTATATAATGACACGGTCTGTACACAGAACAAACGGTTGGGAAGCTCGGGCCAAGTGCAGGTGTTGCGGTTCAAGTGCCCGAGTGCGGGCGTTAGTCTGGGCGCAGCTCTCGGAATGCACCTAGCCAGCGGAATTCGGCCAAAACAAATTAACGAATGTGTTTGCCGACCGGCCATTCTCCAGCGCGGGAGGCACTGCCACGTGAACTAGCGGTATATAAGTTAGCGGCGAAAATCGCTTGGCGGGATTCCATAACGAATGAAGTCCTCGTGCTGATGCTCATTTGTTCACCTAGCGGTTGTGCTCGCAAGCCTCGACTATGCGAGTTGTCTCTCTCGCCATAGGACTACAGGCCAGAAGCGCGACGCGAAATAAGATAAAAATTAATTGTTCAAGCAATCAATGGCATAATGCTATCTTTCTGACTTCAGGGAGTGAAGGGAGGAATGACTTCGATACATGGGACAGACACGCTTTCTAAAGCAAGCGTTTATGTGTAGAACGCGAGGTAGAAGACACAGAGGCAGATCGTTATAGAAATGAAATTGGTAGAAGCCAGAACAGGTCATGAACCCATCCTTGGAGTAGAGGAGAAGAAGATCATCATAAGGGTGTCAACTCTGTTATTTGTTAATACTGTAACGTTTCTCCGTGGTGAATTAAAACCAACACAATAATTTAAACAAAGACGTTTTATTCGGGAACAACTATACACTAAAATCTACTTGGTCTATTTACAGATATATTACACTTAATTATTTACACTGTTACACACGACTCCGTTCTCTTGATTTATTTACACAGTCCACTTCTTACACACTATTTATTTAAGCAGTTCTCTTCCTCTACAGTATCAGTCAGTCCATGCACTGTCCACGGTCCACTGTACTTGACCCCAATTCCCTGCACAGACCACAATTCCCCTGCGCAGACCACAATTCCTTGCGCAGACCACACTTCACTGCGCACACCAGGGTCCACTGCACTGCTGTTTACCGCGATGCCCACTTCACAGCTCAGCTTCCACTGCAGACTTCAAACTGCTGACTGCTGTTTCCCCACTGCACCACTGCTTACCGCGATGCACCCTTCACAGCTCAGCTTCCACTGCAGACTTCAGACTGCTGACTGCTGTTCAACCACTGCACCACTCTTCACCGCAATGCACACTTCCCAGCACAGCTTCCACTTCGGACACACTGACGGACTGACGTCTTACTGCTCACTACTGACTTCCTTCTGTTAACTGACTGACTCCTGCTAAAACTGTTAACTTCTGACTAACTGACTCGCGGCCGCCGCGGCCGGCGCATTTATACCTGCCCGGCCCTTGTCTCCAGGCACCTGGCTCTTTCACGGCGTTTCCCCGCGGCTCGCGAATAGTCCGGAACCGTCTAGTTCGGGGGAAGGGAAGGGACGGCGGCAGATGACGCAATCCACGCGCAGCGACTTCGGCAGGTGATGCCATATTCGTTACATTGTCCCCTCCTTAGATGCGATCCGTCCCGGATCGCGTTTAGTGAAATCATGCAGATATTGTTGGCGTAACTCAAGCAGAGTTTTCCCAAGATTCTGAAGGTGGCCTTGCGATGTGACTTCCTTTTCGTGATTACAAAATACACATCTTTACTCACGTCGCGGAGAAGCAGGTCATTCCCAATATCCGGTCGCAGGTTCTCCAATTCCTCCATTCTCTTGTATTTTCTTCCGAATACAGCAGTAACACCTCTGGTCATATCCAGATCCTGGGCAACACAATGCGCTAATGAATATTCCTGGGGTACCATAAACAGATCGTGTTGCACCTCCATTGCCACACCACAACGCGCCATATCATTTCCGCCATTATGAGACATAAACTCGTCAAAAGTGAACATTTTCATGTCCAACTCACAAACTCCTGTGGTGACTTCTCCGTCATTTTCATTACCTCCCGCGTACAGGGCCAGCCGACTGGAATGGATGACCCGCGTGTTTTCATACTGGAACCTTTCAATTCGGTAGACAAAATCATTTCTCCTCTTCTGGGAGCCATCTTCATTTTCTACCACTCGTTTAAAAACTTCTTTTTCTACTTCTGCTTTTTCTTTTGCTGCTGCTTCTTCTTCTTCTTTTGCTGCTGCTTCTTCTTCTTCTTTTGCTGCTGCTTCTTCTTCTTCTTTTGCTGCTGCTTCTTCTTCTTCTTTTGCTGCTGCTTCTTCTTCTTCTTTTGCTGCTGCTTCTTCTTCTTCTTTTGCTGCTGCTTCTTCTTCTTTTGCTGCCGCTTCTTCTTCTTCTTTTGCTGCCGCTTCTTCTTCTTCCTTCGCTGACACTTCTTCTTCCTTCGCTGCCGCTTCTTCTTCTTCCTTCGCTGCCGCTTCTTCTTTCGCTGCCGCTTCTTCTTTCGCTGCCGCTTCTTCTTTCGCTGCCGCTTCTTCTTTCGCTGCCGCTTCTTCTTTCGCTGCCGCTTCTTCTTTCGCTGCCGCTTCTTCTTTCGCTGCCGCTTCTTCTTTCGCTGCCGCTTCTTCTCTCGCTGCCGCTTCTTCTTTCGCTGCCGCTTCTTCTTTCGCTGCCGCTTCTTCTTTCGCTGCCGCTTCTTCTTTCGCTGCCGCTTCTTCTTTCGCTGCCGCTTCTTCTTTCGCTTCCGCTTCTTTCGCTGCCGCTTCTTCTTTCGCTGCCGCTTCTTCTGGATTTAGTAATTTTTCCTCGCTCTTCAGAAATTTCTCTTCAATTTTGTCAACTTTCTCTTCGTTCTTTAAAATTATCTCCTCGATTTCTTCTCTAACCAATCTATTATTCGGCGTTATCTGTTGTTCCAGGTTTTCTGACACCTTTTCTTCCGAAATTCTGGAATTTTCTGTCAGTTTTTCTTCTGACGTTGTGTCAGCTATCTCCCATATTTTTCGCATTTCTGCTACGACTGCTCGGACAGAGATACCCTTGTAATACATCTCGAAGCGAAAACTCTCTGGATCCTCTCCTGCTGCTTTCAACGCGTTAGCAAGACGTTCTTGTAATATTGCTTTCGTTCCGGTGGTCTCCAGATCCCTGTCTTCTAACTCCATCTTCAACTCGGTTACTCTCAGTTCCCGTAAGGATTTTGTGAATTCCATTTTCATTAAGGTTTTAATTCACCACACGTTATTCTGATTTAAACACACACCAACCCCACACCTGACACCAATTGTAACGTTTCTCCGTGGTGAATTAAAACCAACACAATAATTTAAACAAAGACGTTTTATTCGGGAACAACTATACACTAAAATCTACTTGGTCTATTTACAGATATATTACACTTAATTATTTACACTGTTACACACGACTCCGTTCTCTTGATTTATTTACACAGTCCACTTCTTACACACTATTTATTTAAGCAGTTCTCTTCCTCTACAGTATCAGTCAGTCCATGCACTGTCCACGGTCCACTGTACTTGACCCCAATTCCCTGCACAGACCACAATTCCCCTGCGCAGACCACAATTCCTTGCGCAGACCACACTTCACTGCGCACACCAGGGTCCACTGCACTGCTGTTTACCGCGATGCCCACTTCACAGCTCAGCTTCCACTGCAGACTTCAAACTGCTGACTGCTGTTTCCCCACTGCACCACTGCTTACCGCGATGCACCCTTCACAGCTCAGCTTCCACTGCAGACTTCAGACTGCTGACTGCTGTTCAACCACTGCACCACTCTTCACCGCAATGCACACTTCCCAGCACAGCTTCCACTTCGGACACACTGACGGACTGACGTCTTACTGCTCACTACTGACTTCCTTCTGTTAACTGACTGACTCCTGCTAAAACTGTTAACTTCTGACTAACTGACTCGCGGCCGCCGCGGCCGGCGCATTTATACCTGCCCGGCCCTTGTCTCCAGGCACCTGGCTCTTTCACGGCGTTTCCCCGCGGCTCGCGAATAGTCCGGAACCGTCTAGTTCGGGGGAAGGGAAGGGACGGCGGCAGATGACGCAATCCACGCGCAGCGACTTCGGCAGGTGATGCAATATTCGTTACAATACGAACGTAACTCCGTCATCGCAGGCCAGTACCCATAAAGCTGAAAAAGGATACTGTTATTTTTTAATTGCTGAATTATTTGCAGAGCTAAAAATTAATCTTAGACGTAGCACCGCTTTAACCGTCGGGCCTGGCCGTGCCACCGCGCTGACAGAGGGCCCACAACGGGCGGGTGGGTGACGCAACGGCGCAGAAGGGGAAGTGAGGGGGGGGGCGAAGTGTTTTCGTAAATTTCACTTTACGACGCTCCTATTCGTCCGATTTGCATGATTGTCAGGGCGTTGGATTCAAGAAGCATGTCGCCATCGCGCTATAAGGCCACATTTTTAAATTTGTTCTCGGAAGTTTAAGAACTAATTTCAAATTCGCGTTTTTGTTAGAATTTTGGAAAAGGGTCATCGTAGCGTAAATTATATTTTAAAAAGGCGTCAAATGCCGTTTACAGATCGAAAATCTGACCATTGGTTCAGACGTTATCGGTAAAGTAAATTTTACTTATTTTGGTGCTGCCACGTGGTGGCTACAAATTGTACTAGTGTCGGGACATTTAGCCTTTACCGCTACTTCAGTCTCCCGGCGCCTGTTCTTCTTCTCCAGTCTGCCCTGTTATTCCAGGAATCAGGAGGTAATTTCCACTTCTCGATTATCTTTCTGATCTGATCGTTCCATCCTGGTCCTGGTCTGCCTCGTTTTCTCCTTTCACTTGGTTGCTATTCTAAGGATCTTGTGGGGAGTCTTCTCTCGTCCATTCCTTGTACATGTCCAAACCAAGTGAGTTGTTTCTTTTTAATTTCGTCTATAATATCATTTGCAGATTCATTATCTCCTTAACCTGTTCATTCCTAATTTTTTTCCCTTCTAGATATTGCTACAGCTCTTCTGAGGAAATCCATTTCCAAAGCTCTCAATTTTCTTTTCTGTTGTTCTGAGAGCTGTCATATTTCTGCTCCATACAATGTAACACTTCGTTTCGTTAAACTCAGGGACGAGTTGTTAAAAAACGACCTTAAATAAAAACAAAAAACGCGTTATTTGAGAGACTGCAATACTCTAACTTCACTACTCTTTCCAATTGAATCGTTTATTTCAGAAACCAAACCAGAAACCAAATTCCTCATTTCGTTGAAAACTGAGAAAAAGTCTCCCAATTTTACAGATTTCAAAATATTTATATTTATTAAAACAGTTAATAACTGAATAATTTTCATACAAATATGCACTAAACGATGTGTCTATCCTCTTGGAGCAATAATTCTCCGTTAATGCTTCCTGTAGATTTTGGAGTTCGACGGGTTTCTGAAATAAACGATTCAATTGGAAAGAGCAGTAAAATTAGGGTTTTGCAGTCTCTGAAATAACGTGTTTTTTTTTGTTTTTGTTTAAGGTAGCTTTTTAACAACTGGAACATATAGCGACCACTATGATTGTTTTAACTGTAGAGGAACTGTAGAAAGAACACGTATGGACAACACGAACACACCCAAACAGTCATGCCCAAGGCGGGACTCGAACCCACCACCCTTGGAGCTGAGGCAGACAGGCTAAGGCCCTTCAGCCTTAGCGATCTGGGTTAACCAGGCCGAAAAAGTAACCTTAAATGGGAAAAAGAACAAGAATCAATTACTGGCAAGTGAAAGGTCAATGACCTGCAGCAATGGATTTATTTACACGCTCGTGTAGAAAAGCTTTTTGGAAACAAATTGTAAATCGATCCCAGCCAGCGTTGAATTTTTTCTCTGCCTCCGTCACTGGAAAGAAATTAAAAAACAATTGAAAATACTTGTTTTCTCAAAAACTTTATACTGGCAAACATTTTATCGGATTTTTCCTACAACTCTATATTGAAGATAAGAGATTTTTCATCCGAATAAAATCTTTTCTTCAAAATTAGATGTTTAAATGAGATCTTCCACTCATTTCCTGAATATGAATAGTTTTCGAGTAATTTTGCGAAAAAGTTTTAAAAATAAGACTTTCTCATAAACGACTCCGGATTTTTGTGTGTGTTTTCGGCGTCTTCCTTAATTATGAAGATACAATTTTTTCCCGTAATGAAACCTGTTCCATAAAGATTTTGAAATAAGGTCATGCACAATTTTTCGAGTTCTTTTCGCTTAATTTTGCATGAAAGTAAGGGCGAGAAAGGCCTTTGTTTTTGTACCAGTTTAGAACGGCTCAAACGTCTTTTGTTTTTCTTTTTTTCAAAAACTGCTACACATTTTATTTTGAACTTATTGTACGGACAGTAAATACTCTGAATACATGACATACGAATACACCATTTTGATAGAGTATTCTTTTGATTTTTTAAAAACTAAACAAAGCTATTTTTTATAACTATATCTCATTTCGTTAATATTTATTTACGGGCATTTTCTATTCGTTATTTCATTTGAGAACATATTTACTTCAAATGATTTCTAATGAAGTTTTTCGAAAATTCAAAAGCGTTCTGTGAAAATCAGCTCTAAATTGGGGATTTTCAGACGCGATCAAATGACAATTTTCTCGGGAACGGTTCCCAATTTTTTAATGAAAACTTCCATAAAGGACTATATTTACTCTTCTGTAATATAGTTAAGACACGTTTCAATTCTACTGTTAGGGGACCTAAAAAGTAAGAAGAGAATGAAAGACTACGTTGTTTAGATGCCTATACGTAGCAGCTGGAAATAAGATACTTTAATGTTGTGTGTGTGTGTGTATGGGTGTATATATGTGCTATAGATGTATACAGGTCTGTGTATGTTTATATATTGAGTGTATATGCTCGAAAGGAGTGTATTGTAAATTGTTTTTATATGGTAAATTGTTTTTGAATTATAAATGTTCATATATTGTAAAACTGTAGGGTTATGGCTACCACTTGGCAATCAGCCAATTGTAGCCAAATAAATATTATATATATATAATAGCTAGCCTAGATTAAAGAGATTAGACATTAGATTAATTAAAGTAGTGTGAGAAAGACTGCGTCATTCTGCAGCACCACTAGTTTCGGTTTGAAATATTTTCCCTTACTTCTGTTATTTATTCTCAAATTCATGACTTCATTCAAGTCAAATTTTTCCTTACGCAGAAGTTCAGGAGGTTATCGTCTTCCTCAACAGCTTGTCTTATCTTATTTTTTTTCCTTTTTAGCTTCAAAACTGCCATTAGCACTCTCATCGTCCTCTGAATCATCCTGTTGTGAGGTAGATGGAATACTACTCGCACTTGCATAACGAGCTATGTTACTGTCACTTAGAATCCCTCTTCATTAAGATATTTTTAGTCAGTCAACAATATCTTCATTTCCAAAGTTAGTGCAATCTGGAATACTGATATGGCCATCTCAAGACAAGCTTCTGTATCTCCCTTTTCTATATTTTCTTCGTCATTATAGCTTTGATCCAAGATGAAGGAAACGAAAATGGCATCTTCTATGGTCCACATTTTCAGAGGTTATTGCATTCAATCAAAACAATTTTTTTGAAAGAGAACACAGAGAAATATATTGTCGGCCCTCGTTTCAAGCAAGATATCATGCCTTGGTTCATTTTGTGTAATAAGGAAATAACATCACGTGCTAGACTGTAGAAAAAATAACGGCTCTACAGAAAGACACAGACGTCTCTAATTTGTTTGGTCTGAGCTGGCTTTTCGGTTTTGCCCCGTCCTCTTTCCAACTGCCGTCTATCGCTCAAAGTATATTTTTGAAAATTTCAAAATTTTACTGTTTCTTAATGGTAGAACTAATATATGATTAAGAATATTATAGAAGGGTAAAACTTCATTCTATATAACTCTTTTTGTTGAAAAATTTGAAACTGTTTTTGAGAAAATGTTTGGACGTTTTGGTGAATGCGAAATATGAAGCTCTTTTTCACACCAAAAATTTTGGGTTTTGGAAAAACTAATTTGGAAATCAGTAGAAGAATATTGCCTCACAAATGCAATAATGAATAAAACGCTTGTAATATAATTATTAACTGCGTAAGAGGTATTTCAAATAAATACGTATTTGGATAAGTTTTGAAAAAAACAAAGAATACATTTAAGTGCCATGATGTCATGTTGTTTAGTCCATTTAGAACTAATCCGTTAAAAAAATAGAAATAAAATTTGGAGCCGTTTTCAGAAAATCGCGTTTGAGAATTTCTGAAAAATGAGGAATTTTCAACTCATTTTCAAAGAAAAGGTTTGAGTTTTGGAGAAACTTTATCAGGTATTATTTTAAGCATATGTACTCATAAATTCAATGATGTGAAGAAATCGTCGGTAATGCAAATATTAACGACGTGAAAGAGATCTAATAAAAACTTTTGTGTATTTTTTTAAAAATATAACAAAAGATTAGAGCAAAATACTGTTTGTATCATCTTATAATTACATTTAGCACTATTCCAAATTGTATAAAAAAATAATGTTTGGGATTTTTTTTTATTCTGGTGGCATTTATGGGTGCTTTGCATGGTCTGTATTGGGTAGTTGTGTAATTGATGACATATTATTGTAAAAATTATGGGATAACTTAGTGATATGTTTTATTTGAATTTCTTTATGACGTTGTTTGTTTGTGATGAACCAGGGTGCATTGGTTATTGTTCGCATTTATTTTGTATGACCTGTATTTTATGGACAGCATAGAGAATTAGGGTCTTATTATGGCTGTTATTATATGAGTTTGATTTTCTATAGTTATTTTAGTGTGATTATTTATTAATGCTTTTAATTGAATTAGATTGAATTTTGTTTGTTGTGTGTTAATGTTTATATGTTCTTTCCAGTTAAGCTTGGTGTCTAAATGCAGTCCTAGATATTTCACTGTTTTGTTTAGTGGAGTGAGCATGATTAATCGCGTACACTGATAATCAGAACACGATTAATTGAGATTTTACTGTATTCGTATTTTATTTACATACAGCCATTTTGTTGTAAAGATAGTGTGAGATTGTATTGCTGCTTATAACAAAACTATTGTCAACATCTATTCATTTTATTAAACTGACCATTGCGAACAAGATAATACAGTGCATGATTAACATAATGAAGCATTAAGTGTCTCCTAATTGCATATTTCTTCTTTACAATCTCCTCTGTAACGAAACTCATGGTGTTTATGCGAAACTCTCAGACACCTCTAAACTACGTAATGAGCAGCCGAATCTGCCAAACCTATCAATTAGTCTCGTGCCTTGAGTAGACTTCTTTTCATTAACCATAAATAATAGACAGGCGACCGGCAAACTCGCTCTGTGGGTTTCGAACAAATCACGGGAGAACGATCGATAAAACAAGGCAGTTTGCCCGAATCTATAAAAAATACACGTTCGCGAGTCTACTTATCACAGTTCCTAGCGTGAGCCCAGCACATTGGAAACATGCCATGAGATCCTCGGGCAGTTCTGAGAAAGGGAATTCTGACGTCAACGAAAATATTTTTGTTTTCTCATTTCACTTTATGACGTGTCTGTATATCCTATTTCGATGTTTGATACGGCGTTTAATTCAGGATGAAGATCGCCAGCCCTTTATTTGACCCCTTGTATCAAATCTGTACGAAAGTACAAATAACATTTTTTTAAATAACTTCATTTTATTTGGAAAACAGCTTTACGAGGTGAATTTTGTAAAGGAGACAAACTTCGTTCTCGATTAAAATCGAGCCGTAGGATAGGAGAGCTTGTTAAACTCTGCTAATTCGTTCTGGTAGTGGCATGGTAAAAGAAGATCTTAGAAATAATATTTATCTTAAAAATCGATTTTATGAGATGGATATTGATGTTATTTACACAATCAGTTCAATTTTATGTACAAAATCAGTTCCAAAACGAAATTTGTATTTTGAGGTTGATGATACTTCTGCTACAGAGGATACGTAAACGTCTGCCCCATATCATAAGTCTGCACCACCAGTTTGATATTGTGGTGGTTGTTACTCTTCTTCTCCTTCTTTTTGTCTTCTATTTATTATCTACCTCCCTTGTGCTACGTGTTTACACACACACACACATACCCTTTTTCTATCCCCACTAGTACTGTAGTCGCTTCGTGACAAGGAATACAAAAAATTGAGACGACAAAGTTCGCCTCCAGAGAAATTTATTCACGCGTGAATTGGGAGAATCAGGTCCCATATGGGAA
Source organism: Gryllus longicercus (assembly GCA_038098605.1). Taxonomy (NCBI): domain Eukaryota; kingdom Metazoa; phylum Arthropoda; class Insecta; order Orthoptera; family Gryllidae; genus Gryllus; species Gryllus longicercus. The sequence continues at coordinate 345,549 of JAZDUA010000858.1, read as the reverse complement.
GCGCGTGTGACTCAGGTAGAAGAAATATTTTACTAATACATGAAGTAAAACGCTCAGATTAAGAAAAAAAGATAGTTTATTTCTATTTTTTTTTTGTTAAGAAATAGAAATTCCAAAAATACAATCAAAATAATTTTGATAACAAATTGATCGTGATGTGTTCGTTAAACAACAAACGTCTTTAATTTCTTCAAGCGACTCTATAACATCTAATTAAGAACCAAGTCATTATTTAGATTTCATAAGTCTCTTCCTGATGTTATATTGAACATTTGTTTTACTAACTGAAAGCTGTCACAGCTGTAAGAATTCGTAAACAAACAAACGCATGCAAATTGTTTGAACTGCCCCAGCTTATTTAAAATCAGCTTTCGTAGCTGACCCCACCCGCCACGCAGCTTATTATTGGCGAAATGGCGTTATCTCGCCTCTCAATCTTGCCAGTAAACCCAAAAACGAATCGATCTTTGCTGGTCTCCCAGCTACAAGAAACCCAAGGGTCATTGACATGAAAGCATTTAGATTTCCACAATGGTTTCATATGAGGCTGGACTATTTGGGGTTGCGATTTAATTTTTTTCTTGTTATTAACTTTCCAGTTAATTAGGGTTTGCGAAAAAAAATAGAAAGGAAAAGAACACTACTTCGCAGTTGCCAAAGGAAAATGCGACTTCCTCAGCTGCCGAGGAAAATGTAAAGAATGCCACTTCTCCAGCTCGCATGGAAATGATGACTTCTCTGTCATCGGGGGAAAAAAAGAAAGGAGGGAGGCCACTTTTCGCGGGTCGAATGCACTCTTGTAATATAAGAGTACTATATTATAGCCGCCAGGTTAGCGAGCCCTTCGCGCCATCGTGACGTAATTTTCTTTTCCTTTTTCGCACCGACAGCTTGATCTCAGCTCTCTTTCCGTAGATGCTTTAAATTGTTTTAAAAATATTTCCATACGTTGAAAATTACTACTACGTTCTCAATAAAAAGAAAATATAAATATACAGTTTTGGGTTTTCATCCTTGACAGTGGAACGTGAAAAATCATCTGTTAAGAATTAAAATTAAATAATAAAAAATACAACCCCAGCTGTTCTTGTAGGATGTTCTTTCGGGCTACGGCCACTACTCTCCTCAGTAAAAAGAATGTTCGAGAATCTCATCCGAACGCTCAGAGAAGAATTTATCTACAGAGTACATTGATTCAGTATATCATCGGGGTGGCTTATTAAAGAAAATTTATACATTTGCAAACTCCTATTCAACATCAGTCTCTTCCATTCTTATATATTTATATTATAATATAACTTCGTACTTAAAATTATCCTACAAAACGGTATTATCCTATTAGCACTAACGTGTATTTCCCATATGATAAAATGATCATTATCTCACGGGGTGAGAACACTGACGAAGTACCGTTTCGTTCCGAGAGGGCGCAGGATATTCGAATTTCTATAAGAATAAAAGTGACTGTGTGTATGTCTGTCGCACGTAGACGCAAAAAATACTCGACCAATTTCGCTGCAATTTTCACACTTTATTCATATTAGTATCGGGAGTGTTTAAAGAGTGGTGTGAATTGAATCCGACACGAGAGAACGTTGTTGTTGGTGTTTTTTGCGATTATGAATACTCAAGCGCTCCTCTATAGAAGCTCTAGGCAGCCTGCTGCGCCGTCAAGTAGTAAGCCGTCTGTGACTGCATTTTCTTCCCCTGCGATTGTGAAATATCGGTGGAAATTATTACTGAACGTTGTCTGGGACAAGTGAATCAAATTTCTCCAAGACAGTTTCATAGCGATCGCATGCTTAAACTTTAGGGAAAACGTTTTAACAAAAGGATATTTAACAACCATGTCCAAACAGGACGAAGAACTAACCCATCCTCGAAAGAAAGTCATTTATCTATTAGAATTTTTGCAGGGGGTAGCTTAAAACGTGGTTAATAATTACCTGGCCGTTAGCATGTGAATTGTAATACTCTGCAATAGGGGAGCATTGCCGGTCCACTAGTACTTTGTAAGCTGTAAGGGGCACTAGTAAGCTGTTGGGCTACATATGGCCGAAAATACAGTGCACCAGTCTTTCCGCCCTGAGCCGAAAAGCGGCCTCTCATTCAATATTGCATTTATGTTGGTAGCAACCAGGTCACTAGGAAACAATTGAACGGAACAATACTTTCAGCATCAATTATGATTGTGGTGAGTGCACAGTTTACGGTTTCACGTTTTTTCGTAGTTTTCAAGTTGTAGTTCGAGCTGCCAGCATAATTTATGTTGTACTCACATTCACCAGCAAGGAGCCTTTCCTGGCGCGCTGTACTTCGAACATTCGCGTAAATATGTTATTAACACGTTAAGTTTGAAACTTTATAAATTAAATCCAATTCGTTTATGAAGAAAAACTTTGATGAATTCAGTATCATTGAAACGATTTGTAATTATTGTGACTTCGGGTGTTGGGAGTCCAATATTCGCCCTGTCCATTTCGTTTTTATACGAACGGTGAACACATTATTAATGGGAGAAATGAAAGGCCGCGTTTAAGAACGCGCTGGGGATTGATTTATTTAATGATATTTTTTTATGTTAAAAATAGTTAAAACTGTGTGACGTGCTAAGGGGAGAAGTGAAGTTTGGACATGTTTTCATAATTCTGTGATCCCTACCCTAAGCCATATATGTACTAGTTAAATTTTGAATATGAACAAAATTAGCGTTTTTTTCTTTTGCAAGGAGTGTTAACAAAATATTCGCTTCAATATAATAAAATATATTTTCAAGGGTAAATCAGCTACAGATTTAGGCTCTTATGTCCTCATGTCCTTCGTGAAGGAATAATACTTCCTGACGCGACATGGAGAATTATAATATGAATAACCATATTTCCAAACTGAATTCTTGAAGGGGTGCACAGATAATGCAGCTACGTTTACGTCCAGAAGCAAAACAAGGGACCATCTCGGCATGTGGTGACGGATCCGAGAAACTGAGATGCGACCCACTGCGCGCCGCGCTGCGCCGGTGTAAACAGCAGAGGCCTGCGACCCGGGCCGCCGCGCCGCGCCGGACGCCGCCGCCGCCGCCGCCGCCACATCGATCCGTCGCAGTGCGGCGGGGGTCGTCATAGCGACGCCCCTCCCCCCCCCCCTCCGCCAGCCCTCCCACGCCGACCCCCCCCCCCCCTCTGCCCGACGCGGCGGCGGGCAGGTCGGCGGCGCGGAGCGCGCAGACACGCTCAGACACGCGCAGTGGGCCAAGAGCGAACGCGTTGCCCCCCGGCGGTAACGCGGAGGGCAGTGCACGGATTTATAACCAGGGGGCGGATTTTCATGACCTGAAACATCGCCCAAAATTAACATAGGTAATACCACGAGTGGTTTGGAAGTTGTCGATAAATTCCCGACTCGCGAGTCGAGGAGGGGATTTATCTGAGATTTTCCATTGCAGGAGTAGTATTTAATAGGACTATTCCATGAGTGAAAGTACGTCCAGCAGAGTTCCAAAGCGCATCAAATGTTGAAAATGACTCAAAGTTATGATAAAATCAAATAGGGTATGTTATAGTACATACGCGGTCTATTGGCCATCGATATAGCGGTCGATGTACAATACCACCTCCCTAGATAGATGAGTCACCTCCCAAGATACGATGAAGCGGTAAGGAAAATCGGATAGAAAAAGCGATAAACTTTTTGAGATACACTGCCCTGATTGGGGCATTTTGTATGTATAGTTAAGCAATATTGATTTTAATTTCACGAGTGAAATAGTCAATGAAATACATATAAAATGCTTTCAAAATGCGCTAAAAGCAAAGAAAATTGACGTACAAATTTGGTTAAAACTGGATCAGATGAATAACTCAAGCATTTGAGTATTTTACTGGTGTATTTGGCGCTTCTACCTTTCGTTCAAGAAAATTCAGCTTGCGATCTTTTGGTTTGGTCTGTTCTTTACCAGGAAATCTCTGTCTAGGTTTCCCGAAATCGACCGAATCGACTATGGCGATGATAGGGGGTCACAGGAGCCTTAGATTACATATTCATAACGGCTGGCATTACAATTTCTGAGCGCACAAATCGAATAGGCTACTCAGGAATATTGTAATTATTATTTGATGCACGTATCATTAAAATGATATTAAAACTGATTAAATCAACGAAAAATGCTTTAAAAAGGGCGGGAAATTTAAAAATGTCTAATTAGTTGATACCGGCGAAAAATGCAAATAACATAAATATTGGTCATTTCCTTTTGTCATAATTAATGTCTGCACGAAAAGGCATTGTTCTAAAAAAAGAAAATGACATTTCATTAAAATTCGCCCTCTATTTATAACTGTGTGGTATCATCGACGCTTCAGGCTGTTTTAAAAATATTTTCATACGTTGAACATTTCTACTATGCAAATATAATATATTTAAAAAACAATGAATGTTTGTTTGTTTGTACTTAATGCGCTGCCATACCGTTTATTTCATTGCGATAAAACTTTGACAACTTATTGCTTGCACTTGTGGGAAGAATACAGGAAGAATACTTTGGGAATGTGTGTATGCCTGCGCACATAGACGCGCGTTGAAGCGCGTTATGCTGACTCTAGCGCCCCTGAACAGGACGCTGTACGCAACGGCGCCTTTCGCAACCCGTCGCACACTGAAGTACGAGTATTAAGAGCGTCTTCATTGCAGATTCTGCTCCTGCGATTGTGGAATTTCGCCTGGGAGAGATAGATTCATAGAGAGAGAGAGAGGAGCAGAAAAAAAAAGAGACAAAAATAGTCAGAGACTGAAAGTCTGAGACAGAGAGACAAAGATAGTCAGAGACAAAGATAGTCAGAGAAAAAGATAGAGAAAAAGATAGTCAGAGACAAAGATAGTCAGAGACAAAGATAGTCAGATACAAAGATAGTCAGAGACAAAGATAGTCAGAGACAAAGATAGTCAGAGACAAAGATAGTCAGAGACAAAGATAGTCAGAGACAAAGATAGTCAGAGACAAAGATAGTCAGAGACAAAGATAGTCAGAGACAAAGATAGTCAGAGACAAAGATAGTCAGAGACAAAGATAGTCAGAGACAAAGATAGTCTGAGACAAAGAGACTGAGACAGAGAGGCAGAGAGAGAGACTGAGACAGAGAGGCAGAGAGAGAGACTGAGACAGAGAGGCAGAGAGAGAGACGGAGAGACACGGTCGGAGACAGAGAGACAGGGGCGGTGAGAGAGACAGAGAGAAAGGGAGAGGGAAGAAGAAAGAGAGAGATGGTGGGCAGGACAATGTCTGCTGGGTTCGGCTAGTTCTGAATAAAAGAAAATGTGAACATAAAGCTGTCGGTTTTTTGTATCCTCGAGCGCAGCACATGAACAATTATCTATTATGAATTATTTTAATAATAAAACTAGTGGTGCTAAAACAGCACATGCGTTCTCGCATTATTGGGAACGCTTACTTAATATTATGAGGTTGTTTCTTTAACATCGATCGATGTTTTGTGCTCGATGTTTTGTTTGTGAATGAAATATTCCCATAACCATAACTTTATAAAAGTTAAAATATAAAATAAAAACTTGTGTCCTGTCAGTTTATGAGATCGAACGAAACAAACGCGGTTTGTGGAACGTTTATCGAGCTAGCCATTTCGATCAGATCTCTCTCCACATGACCCCGATGCTTTGGTATTCCATACGTCTTTCCTTGTACTTCGCTCGCGGAGGCGGGCTGTGAGCGTAGGGCCTTCTCCCTTCTTCCAGTTCCCTTCTGCAGCGTACTGACCTATTGACTCTCTGAGATGACCCTGAGCGCTCAAGCTTTCACGTTAAGTTTTGTCCATTGTTCTGATTATTTTTTAAAGTTCGTTTTCTGTTAAATCTTAATTATAAAATAATGCATACGACCACTGTTAAATTAAATTTTGTTGCGCACAAATTTAATTTTAGTGGTTACTAAACCAGCTTTAAAACATAGATGGTTTGTGATATATATTTTAACATCAGTGTTTTAATTTTGAACATCGATGTTTTGCTAATGATGTAGCAGCACTACCCACTAACAATACAGCCATAGCATGAAAAATTCCAAACCAATTCCCACTGAGCACCTGTGGAGCATATCTGCTGCAATTATGATATTGTGATAACCAGGAACCGTTGCCATTTTTTACTTCTACAAAAGAAACAAACATGAATCAAGAAACAACACCCCACCTATTACAGTAATTGCAGCACATTATAAAGATAAACTAGGATAATTTTCTTGTCTTGATTACATTGCTTGCCTTGATTACATCGAAGTGAGTTTCAAATTTTTGAATAATTATTCCATAATCAGCGATACAATCTTTTTAAAGATATGTACAAATTAAATATTCAAAGCCGTAGACTATCCATTACACCGCTTTTTGAAAGCATGAAAATAAGTTTTCAAACCTAACGCCTTTTAAATTTTAATTACATTTGGAATGCAGTAGAAATGTTTGTCTTATTAAAAAATTAAACATGGTTTTGAAAATATTGTGCTGTGATTGTCCAAAAAGAAAAAAAGGATACCTGAGGGTTCAATTATTAATATTATGCGATAATCACTCAATTTTTTACTGTTTAAATAATTTTGCGAATTTGAGTAGAAAAAAAGCTTTGATAAACTAATTGATCTGCCCCTTAAGCATGAGGTTCCTTCCAGAAAGCCATGAGCTCGAAGAAAAAAGGATACCTGAGTGTTAAATTATTAATATTATGTGATAATCACTCTATTTTATATATTTTTACTGTTTAAATAATTTTGCGAATTTGAGTAGAAAAAAGCTCGGATAAAGTAATTGATCTGCTCCTTAAACATGAGGTTCCTTCCAGAAAATAATGAGCTCGAAGAGAAAGGAATACCTGAGTGTTCAATTATTTATACTATGCAGCAATCACTCTATTTTATATCTTTTTTACTGTTTAAATAATTTTGCGAATTTGGGTAGAAAAAAGCTCTGATAAACTAATTAATCTGCCCCTTAAACATGAGGTTCCTTGACGAAAACCATGGGCTTGAAGGGTTCCTCGTAGGTGTAAGAGGTTGAAGACCCCTGGTCTCGCCCGGTGGGGAGCGCACGCGGCGCGGCGGCAGGGGCGACCTTTGGTTATCGTCGCTGCTCGGCTTCGCGGGCGTTGACAGGCACAGCGAAGGCAAACACGCAGCGCGACACGTCGCCACTCCCTACGCCAGACACGCAGCCGCGACCTCGTCACGTTGAGCGCGCACAAGGCCCAGCTTTGGCATCCAGCAGCGCTCTGCGTTTCCAGGCGAATGTTACGCTGTTAGTGTCGGTTCTATGTGGCGCTTTTCTTCTAACCTGAAAAATCCCTTTTAGCGGATGCACATTTAAAAACAGTGATTTAAGTAGAGTACTGCGACTTTACGTTGGAGTGGAAGCGTGTTCAAAAATTAATCTATACTAAATAATAGTATTTTTTAATGTCAATGAGAAATAAAGGCTTCTGTAATGCTCTTCAAATTGGGATTTGCACATAGTAAATATTATGCGAGAAGCGTGGATTTAGTTCAATGTTAACAGAACAACTGCAGAAACATTTGTTAGAAAGTTCCTAAGAAATTGTGCTGCAATTCCCCTGTAACCCTTAACTCACCGCCTTAGCGACCGGTGTGTTGGGCGGATTGCCTCACGGGTAGGTGTGACGTCACTACTTACTCACGTTTGCTGACTACTACTAAGATTCCAGACAGAGAAAAATGTTTCCGGGTTGGAAACACTTTTGGAAGTTAAGCTTTTGGGAGTTATAATATTGTGTAACCGTAACAGCTTTTTAGCAATAAAATTTGTTCTTCAAAAATATGTTTAAATAAGATCTTGTACATTTTAAAAAAATGGTAGTTTTCTATTAATGTTTCGTGCATTAAAAGCAATTTTAGAACAACTTTTTCTCAAAAACATTTCATTTTTTTTCTTTAAATTGTTTCTGGAATAGAACGATGTACGCTTGGCGCAGATCCGATTTTCATTGAATTCTTTAAAATTGCAAAAGTTACAAATTAGCGAAAACGTATGTTATATTATCAATAATGGATATTTTGGGGGCCATATATTATTAATACAGATGTTTTAATCTTGAACATCGATATTTTGAAACAATTATTCTGTTCTGGATATCGCGTCTCTGGGCGGCAGCCATATTGATTCATGTCGCTACATTGTTTTGTTTACTTTGCAGTACGGGGCCGCTTTATATGGCCGTGACTGCTTTCCGGTTCGAGTATGTCGATAAATTCCCGACTCGTGAATCGAGGAGATTGATCTGAGCATTTCCAAAGCACAAGTGGTATTTAATAGCACTATCCCACGAGTGAAATTATATCCAACAGGGTTCCAAAATGCGCCAAATATTGAAAATAACTGAAAGCGTATATTAAAATAAGAGATTATGTTATAGTACATACGCTGTTTATTGGACATCGACATAGCGATCGATGTATAACGCTTCCTAAGATAGAGTCACAGTTTATGATTGGCCAGTAGGTAGAAGCGGTATGAAATATCGGATAGAAAAAGCTATAAACATTTTGAGATACACCGTCCTGATTGGGGCGTTTTGTATGTATAGTTAAACATTATTGGTTTTAGTTACACAAGTGGAATAGTCATTTTTAATGCTGTGGCGACCACAGCACGTTGTCTTTGTCGGAAAGCGGTCTGCATTGACGCGTCACGACCATTTTGTGTCAAAAAGATTTCGGTTATAGAATTGAACTGAACCGAAAGATAGATGACTGCATCTTTAAGGGAGTACTGCCTACTGAGTTACTGCTCATCTTTGTTTTAGTCTTCTTTCTTCTGATGTTAACAATGCATGCCACACTTAAAAAGGCGTCCCTCAATATCACGGCCACAGATAAAAACTGTGAATTTCTTACTGATACATAACAATATTCATATGTCAAAGTTGAATCTATATAATGGGGTTACTGCAACATTCTTTGCTATGGTAACAGTGCTGCAAACCGTGTGTTTTTTCCGCGTTTATTTCTATTCATCTTCAAAGTGAACCATCATATTATGATAATTAAAATTAAGCCAATGGGAAATTATGAACTTTCAAACTAAAGAAATAATCAAAATCGGTTGAAGCATTACAAAAAAAAAAAAAAAAAGATCTAATATGTACACAACTTACCTACGGATTGAATCTAGTTTCAGGTTGATTAAAAACGGAAGACGCGTCTTTTCGGGTGATATAGAACCTATTTAAGATATGAAAACTTTATGAAATCATGGGAAGATTGGAAACTCTTTAGTTTTTTATAGTGTCTCAGTTCCTATAAACTCTAGAACTTATTAAAGATATTGTTTAGGAAAAGCCTTCTTGATCGCTGATTAAATGTGGTGCATGGTGGGGTGAAAAGCGTTATCTAAAGATTTTTCGGCCAACAGGAATAGGAAAGTTTGTTGTTAAGCGGCAAATATGGCGGCGTTGATATCGAGGTGTCAGTTTACTTTAAAAAGCTCTATATTTATTTTATTGGTGATGCATTACGAAAACAGGCAGGATAGAGTATTAAAAAACGAGGGCATCTTCAATTAGAAGCTCTCCGCCAGAACGTGGAATGGAGAGAGGCTGGATCCCAGGCAGAAGGCGGACGAGCGGCGGTACCGATGATGACGCAAGTGCGCTGGGTGCCCTGTGGCGGTGGCGGCGGCGGCGTGAATGAGCGCGGGCGCGGGCCTGGGCGTGGCGGGGAGGAAGGGGGGGGCGTGGCGGAGGCTGGCTTATTGATCAGGGCGAGCGGGGCGCGCGTGGCAGGCGGATGAGGTGAGTACGAGCGGCCGCGCCTGCGTACGAGCCCAGCGAGTACTAGCGCCCGCTCCCCGCCCCCGCCCCCGCCCGTGTAGAGCAGCGGATTTTGATGCGCAGCCCTGGGGCAGATCGGGGCGTTGACTCCGCAGCCGCTGCCTCTGGAATTAGATGCGAACGGACTTCTCTTTGACAACAGTCTGGGCGATGTGTCCTCGATGTTGTTTTATCATAGCTAGAGCCCGGAAAAATACGCTGTATGAAATGGCAAAATGTGTACATGAATATGTAAAGTAAACGTTAATAATGTGGAAAAAATGTAAAATCGAATATGTAAGAAGATATAAAAAATGTAAGATCAAAGTTCACTAAAAACAATTAGTACACTTTTATTGCATAAGAACCCTTATTTAATATTTTCGAACAAGAAAATGAATGATCATAATTTGAAATTACATTAATAAACAATGTATAAAACCAATTTTTAAAATTAACTTGTTTGGTTTACCTGATTTAAATTGTTTTAAAGTTGTCTTTGGCAGCAAGAGTACTGACGTCGGAACCCAATGACTAGCAAAGAATCACTGGAGCACTCGTCGACGTGCTTGTTACACGAGTGCGTCAACCAATATGTCTTGCGATATAAATTTAAAAAAACATAACGTCACAAATAATTTCCACACCTAAAGGTAATAGTCTCTGTGCTATTACGCACTTAACGTGTCATACATAACTAGGGGAGCGGACGGATTCGGTCACGTTTTCACGTGAGGTATACATCACGTCGCCAGAACGCAATTGTGAGTTAGTGTAACAAAAAAGAGGCCAATTTTATAAATCAAATCTATTTTTAAAATTAATCAAATATTTTTGGTTATATAATTTCAAGAAAAATATGAGAGTTTTGTTCAATATGTAAAATAGCTGCCAAATATTAAATTATGTATATTATTACAAAATATTTAAAAAATTATACAAAAAATATGGAAATTATAGTACGATTCCAGTGATTCGTGAAGATCCAAATTTTGCAAACATGGAAAGTTAAAAAATATATAATTTTTTGTTGAGAAATAATACCTAAATTGCATAATAATTTGCGTACAAAGACAAAAACTATGTAATTACATAAGAATCCGGACTCACAGCATATAAAAGGCTCAGTGACAGCTTAAAAGATTCGCCGAAATCGTGTACACGTGTCGCAGACATATTGTCTCTCTGAAACAACTTCTTTTGTGTAAAGTTGCCCGCGAGCCATGAGCTCTGTGCACCGAGCTCTGTGGAAGCGCACTCTGCTGGAAGCGCAGCGCTAAATCCTCAATAGAGCGGTTTAAAGTATTCCTAAAAGTAAAGTTGGTGAATAATTCCGCTAAATAAGAGATATCAACGTGTGCGGCTGGGAAAAATGTGGGTGAGTGTTAAGTGCAAATGAAAAATATAACCTTAAACATTGTCTGTGGTTAGACTTCTGAGTTTATTATACTTTGATGTGTGTATATTGAATAAAAAATAAATAATGCCTTAACTATGAAAGTTTATTAAATTCTTTATATTATTAAATATACTCAAGAATTGACCCTAAGGGTCGGGTAATGAAAATATATCTATTTCATTTAGTTGTTTAATTATCCATTAGCGTTTAAAAGTAAATAATTCTGAAAAATAGCAAATTAATCTTAACTACCTGTTCGGTGAAGTGTTCTTAACAGAGAAAGATATTCTCGTCTTAGCTATTTTTTCTGCATTTTAAGGTGTTATGCGTGTTATAAAAGTACATATAATAATAATAATAATAATAATAATAATAATAATAATAATAATAATAATAATAATAATAGGAACTTTTTTGATTTTTTGAAAGTTCTTTATTGAATCAATACAGATACGTACACCCGTATAAATTGTACAGTTAATTTATATAATTAAATTTGTTCAGACGTCTTGGCTGAGCTGGTTAAGAGTGGGTACCAGCTTCCGGTTCAATGCCCCCCATTTCTATTAGGTTTTTGTCCAGTTTTCCTGGTACATTAAGCAAATGCTGAGATGGAACCTTTATTTTGCTTCTAGACGTAAATGTAGCTTCTCTGTGCGCACGTTTCGTTGAACTTTTGCTTGTAGTGGTAGGAGTAGCTATTTTGTTAGCAATGCAGAAACATCAAATCTGCAGTTCGTTTACCGTTACAAATAAGTTTTCTAAATCTCGGAAACGAAAATGTCTAGTTTTTTAAATGCTGCTAATCTCGCGCTTTTTAACTTTTTATTTATTTATCTTCAACTTTTACTGATATTTCAACTATTTGTAGTTAAAATGATGGGAAGGGATTCTGGAACCCAAGAAAACGTGCGTAGATGATCTCCAGTCGTCACATACAGTTTTTACTATTTTTTGACTAAATAAATCTAAATTAAACCAAATTAAATCTAAATTAATCAAATTAAACCAATTCCAGATGTCTGTCGCCATATAATTATCATCTTGTTTAAATTTTGCACTTTTCAAATGTTACTTTTTGGTAGTGTTTAAAACTCTGAAATATATTTTATTAAAGATTCAGTGCCAAAAAACAGCAATAGAAACAGAAAAAGTTTGTGGACGCAATTTCAAGAAGTTTGTGAAAAAGGAAAATACAAATGGACAACACAAACTACAAATTAAGAAATTACACGTATTTTAGGCAATTAATATTCGAAGATTGGATGGTGAACAGTACAGAGAATATGCTATCAAAACTATGAGAAACGTTACAATCGAAATTATTCAGGAAAATTCTTTGAGTACACACGTGTGTTCAATCCATTCGAAATTGACGAAACCCGCTGCGAATTCAGCTTGTAAATCTTCGCTTACAAATAATTCCACGTAATATCATGACATGAAAAACTCAACTTCCTACAAATTTAATAATTGTGTTTGTAATAAATATTGTTGTAAGAAGCCTTGTTATAATTCTTTTTTGAAATTTTTGAACCAAAAACATCGAAATATATTTAAAATCATTTTCTGAATTTAACGGTTATTCATTATATTGATTACTTCATTATACATTATTCCAGGAGGCAGTAGCAACTGAATGAAATGTTGAATGAAAGTTTCACATATGCCGCTAGCAATTTTGAGTAATATTTCTCTTTTTCGTAATTCCCTTGATTTTAGTTATCCATTCGATTCATGTAATGTCTTCATTCGTGAAATAGTCACACTAAATATCTCTCGAAGTGCTGTGATATTACTTACGATATTTTTTCGACATAACTGCGTACGTCACGAAAAATCAACACAGATGTTTCGAAATAGTTTTGAAGTTGCAGTTGGAAGTAAAAAAAATAAAATTAAAGTTAGTTGGTGCGCTGTTATTTTCAACGTTACGAGAGACTAGCAGATACCGATGATATTTAATGTGTTTGCAGGAGATTAAACGTTCTGGTAGAGAACGTCGTTTTGTGTTGAGAACCGTGCCCTGGTAATAATGAAAAATGCGGAACCCGGAGTTGAAAATCGGGTGGTGAGAACGGGGCGTGGAGAGCCCACGCGTTGTGATTGCTCGCGGAGACCGACGCTCTGGCTTCTTGAGGTTGGCGCGGCGGTGGCGGGGAGCGGCGGGCTGCCCGGGGCGCAATCGATACGGCGGCGGCGCGCGGGCTGGGCTGGGGCTGGGGCTGGGCTGGCCGGGTGGGCGGGCAGGCGGCGCGGCGGCGGCGAAAGCGAGTGCGAATCTCCGGCGGCGGCGGCGCCGCCGCGCGGAGCCTGACCCGGCAGCAGCCGCCGCCGCCGCCGCCGCCGGCATCGATCCATCCGCCTGCGGCCCGCTGCGCCCCGCCCCAGCCCTCTCCACCACGCCCCGCCCCGCCCCGCCCCGCCCTGTCCCGCCAGGCTCCGCACCGCGTCAACCCGCCTTTTCCCAGCCCTCTCCACCCCGCCTCGCCCCGCCCCCGCCACGTTCCGCTCCTCCCCAGCTCTCTCCATCCCGCCCCGCGCCGCCCCTCCCCACCTCTCCTCGTCCCGTCCGCCTCGCCTCGCCCGGCCCCGACGAGCCCCGCCCCGCCCGACCCTCCCCGCCCCGCCCCCCCTCCACCCCCTCTCCTCCAAGACCCTCGCACCACCCTCTCCCGCTCCCCCCCGCCCCGCCCGGCCTGCCCCTGCCCCCGCCTTTCCAATGCGCGGAAAGCATCGCGTGGCGACTGGCAAGGACCCGGGCGCCTTGCGGCACCGCAGCAGCCTTGCAAAGTACCACGTTGTTCCCTAATTGCATGCCGATTCATTTAGCCCTTCAGGAACATTAGAAACTCATAACACTCTTTCATTTTATGTGTCAATATTATTCCTTCGACATGCTGTGATTTCTTCTCAAAACGTCTCTCTTACTGTGGGTTATTCATGTATATACTTTCTTGAGGATTGCGGTTGATTGATTGATGTTTTCGGGCGCGTCAACTGCTAAGGTCATTAGATCAGTAAGTGTAGGACATGTTTTCGTCGCTGGCGGTGGCCATCTTTCCCCGCTGGAAGGCGAGATCCGGTGACGACATATACGTCGTCTTGCGGTTTCCCCAACCAGTATCTCCCACCAGCGTGGAACTACTCTAGTCGGAAGAATCTCTAAGCTCCTCAGTGGTTTTCCGATGGTTGTGTAGTGCATGTAAGTGTGTGTGTGTGTGTGTGTGTGTGTGTGTAAGTGTGTAAGGTTTGAGGTTAGGACAAGGAAGAGAAAGGTGAGATCGCGTGCGGTCCGTGGCCCGTTTGTTCGGGTACTAATCTAGCATTCGCCTGATGTTGATCGGAGAAACAACGGAAAACTACCGATCAGAGCAGCCGACCTCTAGAATTCTCCCCCAAACAGCAAGTAAATTCGACCCAGCGTATGTAGCTAGTGTCGAGAATCCTGCCAATGTAGGGATTCGAACGTCAGGTCCTCACGGTCAGCGGCACTGCAGTGATATCAATTTATGTCCTGAGCCACCTCAAGCGATAGGATTGTGGTTTTGCAAGTTGTCCGTAGAGTGAATATTGGTACGCCGGAAAACTATGTTCATACTTGACGCTTTCAGCATTGGTGTTGTCAAATGCTCAAATGACACTGTGTTCACTATGTAAAGTAGTATAGGATTAATGAGGAATGTAATTTTTAAATATGTCTACGTTATAGATTCACTTAAAGAATTTTAGGAGTATGTGACATCTCACGTATCATTATAAGACCGAATAGTTTAATATTCTATGAACATTCCCGAACTAAAATAAAATAATTTTTATTTTAAAATACATCACTCCTATTTTTTTATCACAAATGTTGGAGCTACAGAAGGCACAGACCTCGTACTACTTATTTTTCTAATATTTTAGTCTAGACTACCTTTTCACTTTGGCCCAACCTCTGCCCAGCTCTTACTTACCGGCGCCTTACGTATATTTTCTCGCATACCGCTTACGCAGCCTTGACGATAGATAACGCCATATGAGACTTCCCGCGCTTCCTTTGCTAAACTCTGGCAGAAGTTATCGGTCTCCAATACAAAAGTGGCAACGCCGTAGCATGGCAGTTTGAATTCTGAGAATTCCTTCTCATTGTTGAGAGGTGTTTTTGGTTTATGGAACGTAGTGTTGCGTTTGTGTTGATGTATTACCTCTAAACCAATTAAAGGTTTCCGGCTAATGCGCTGCAATTGTTATTATTTTTTTCAAGTAATCGCTGAGATGTGTTAAAATGAACAGAAATTGCAGTGTTATACTACATAATTGGTACTGAAGTGATGAGAGAAAGTACGTGCTGTGTATGTAAGTAACAGACAGGCGGACGGACACATACTTGTTATATCGTAAACCAATTTTTCTGTATCAACGACTCACAAAACATGGATTGTGAATACACATCGTACTAGAGGAAATACTTTTCTACATTCAGGAACAAGAACTCTCCAATTATTCATTATCAGGGACTAACGATACTTTTTTTCTGATGAAGTATATTTGCAGCATTGCATGCGCCTTTTTATTAGGCACATATACACTACGCGTGAAAGTAGAAAAATTTTAAAAAGTAAGTTTTAAAAGTCGATCTTCCAGCCAAGGCTCATATTTCTGTATTTTTCTAAATGCCCCAGACACATTAATAGTGAACAATTGCAATGCGTTTTTGAAAACTTGACTGAGAGGATTGTGTCTTCACAGAAAATATTGTAATTGTAGTAAGCTCTATTTTATTCAAGCGGAGATGTATGTGCCTGGCTTTGCTTGAGGAAATATTCGAGAAAACTTATTTACAAATATTGTTGGAATGAGAACAGAAATACTCGATGTATCTTTAACTGAAATTGACATTCCGAGAATGTGTGTGAGCAACTAAACCATATGAATTATGCGCGGCCGACTGGAGAGTAGTGAAGGTGATAGTGGTGGTGTTGGTAGTGTTGTTGTCGGTGGTGGAGATGGTATGGGTTTTGTTGTTGGTGGTGAAGTTGGTGCTGGTGGTGTTGTTAGTGGTGGAGTTCATGTTGGTGGTATCGGTGGTGGTGTTGGAAGCGTTAGTGTTGTTGGTGGTGGTGGAGGTGGAAAATGTATCGATGTTGTTGTTGTTCTTGCTGATGGTGGTGGTGGTGGTGGCGGCGGTGTTGGTGTTGGTAGTGGCAGCGGCGGTGTTTTTGTTGTTGGTCGTGGTGATGGCGGCAGTGTTGTTAGGGTTGCTGGTGGTGGTGACGGCGGTGTTGTTGTTGGTGGTGGCAGTGTTTTTGTTGTTGGTAGTGGCGGTGGCGCCGGTGTTGTAGTTGGTGGTGGTGGTGGAGTTGTTGTTGTTGTTGAAGGTGGCAGCGGTTTTGTGGTTGGTGGTGGTGACGGTGTTTTTGTTGGTGGTGACAACGGTGTTGTTGTTGGTGGTGGTGGCGGTGTTTTTGTTGTTGTTGGTAGTGGCAGTGGCGGCGGTATTGTTGTTGGTGGTGGCGGCGGTGTTGTGGTTGGTGGTGGTGGTGATGGTTGAGGTGGCGGCGGAGATTTTGTTATTGTTTTTGTTGTTGTTGATGGTGGTGGTGGTGGCAGCGGTGTTGTTGTTCCGCTTATTATTGGTAGTTGGTGGTTGTGGTGTTGTGAAGAGTAGGGTAGTGGAGAGGCGCCACGACCACTCAATGCCGCACACCTCAGCCAGGGCAGAGGCGCTTTCGCGTTCGCGTTTAAAAATGGCCGGCGGCTGCGGCGGGCGCGGGGGAGGGGCGACGCGTGGCTGGGGCAGGCGGCGCCGCCCAAACGCAGCGATCGATGGCGCAGAAGCGGGTCAATGGGCGGGCGGGGCGCGGGCGGGGCGCCGCACGCCCACTGCAGAGCTGCAATGATGCGAATATGGTGCATGTCAGGTGCAGGTCGCTTATTATTGGTCAGTTGCAGGTACTGCGCGGCATTTCTAGAAACTGCAACAACAACAACACCATCACCACCTTCATCATCGCCATCACCACCGCCACCACCACCACCACCACCACCACCACCACCACCACCACCACTCTCCAGTCGGCCAGGCATAATACACGCGGTTTAGGTGCTCCCATTTACCACACATTCTTGGAATGTCAATTTCAGTTAAAGCTACTTCGGATATTTCTGTTTACTGCAACACGATGGGCAGCTCGACGAAGCCGTGCCACCCTGCAGTCGGGCTCCCGGGTAGTGCACATTTGCAAATTTCTACGTATAATTTCCTCGGTATTTTGTTCTAGATTCTACTTTTAAAAGTAAATTCTGCTACGCAGACCGCGATTCGATCGGAGCCTCTGTTTATGAGCACCGATTTTTCCGAGGTACTCGAAATTAATTATATTTTTCAAAAATAAAGGTTCGTATAATTCGGGCAGAAAATTGATGAATTAATTCTTCTAATTTATTCATAACTCGCCATTGGTCGTTAGTGAAAACTGTTTCTGAGACCTTTGTTTTTGCTTGCGGCATCGGCAGCACGTTTTCCCTTCCTTGTTTACAACTCCCGATATCCCGTCCTCGTGGCCTCCGTTACACAATACAATGGTCCCTGGGTTCTTCCACCTCTCTTGTGTATTGTTATTTGTTTTGAGAAGGAAGATACTGGTCGGAAAGGCTGCGGAAGGAGATTGGATCTGCGTCGAATTTCATTTTATTTATTATTGCGTGTGTTTACGTCCCGTATATTTTTTGTTTGCTCTTTAAAATATATTTCTTTCTCACACTGTATTGAGAACTCACGCGTTTTTATATATCTATTTTCTTGTTGATTATTACATAGATAAGTATAAAATTATACTAATATATATATATATATATATATATATATATATATATATATATATATATAGTGTGTGTGTGTGTGTTTAGGATGCTTACTACTAACTTACATACTATACTTAATCTAATACATGGGTGAAGAAGCCAATTTGGCCTCTTCGTTAATCGTCAATATCAGCGAATTGTTTCAGGAATACGTGGAAGGGGTATTTATTTTGAATTCGGGTTGATTGTGTAGGATTTCGGCCGAGGTTGAGTGTATGTAGTGTGGGGGTTTGTGGTAAGGTGAAATAGAAATTGGAGGCCAGGCAATTAATATGGTTGGCTATGGGTTCGATGGATAGTTCTTTATGGAGTTGGTTGTTGGTGACAAACCAAAGAACGTTAGTGATTATCCTTAGGTACTGATTTTGGCAAATTTGTATTTTGTGGGTATTAGTTTTTGCGGCGTTAATCCAGATGGGGCACGCGTATAAAAGGAAAGGTCTTAGGATAGTTTGGTATATTATTATGGCATCACGCGGTATAGGGTAATTATCACGGTATTGAGGAAGTTTTGAAACTAATGCTGCGGGAAAATGTCGTTTTCCTCAGAAAAAGCCACGCCCTGATAACATACATTTGTTCACAAAGAATAATTAGCACAAATAAAAAAGCAGTTGAGTTGTGTAAATTGGTTCTTTTTTATTTCTGTGTTAATTTTTCGTTGTAAACAAATGTATTCATTGCTTTTCTAAATAGTAAACAATTTATATGTTTCTCTAGTGTTTATGTATTTCTGACATATTTCTGTATGCATAGAAAGCCATTTCTCAAACCAACTTTTGAGTGCTTATTGCGGCTCAACTATTCGAAATATTGAAGGAGTTTATTAGACAAAAGATACTTAAATTTGACTCGAGTGCTTATTTTCAAAGTTTTGTTGTTTCCTTCTTGGACACTTGTATTATACGTAATGTATAATACAGTAACGCAAATTGTATCTGTATCGAGTACCTGTATCGAAAGTTACTACAAATTTTATTCTCATAATCAGCTACTTCATACTTTTGTTTTGAATTCTTATTCACAATAACAGATCTGACTTCATGTTTTTTTTAATTAAAAGTGTTCTGTCCATGGCATTGTAAAGCGTTTGTTATTGATTAAATCAGAATATTTTTATTACACATAGGAGAATCGTACTACATTTTTAGTACCGAGCTACTGACTCCAGCAAGATGTGCCTGGATGTGAAATATGCTCGGTTTTCTCCCCTAACACCGCACTGAATCACTCTCATATCCTTATAGATGAGGTTGCGGTGGAGTCGCTATTGTCAACTGAGGAGAGTTAAGTACTAATGTCATTACTTAGCCCATAATATTCTACACGATCTGGTCCATATTATTTCTTGATCGAGCGCTTCGTCTGAATTTTTGGAAGGGAAAATAGAAAAACTGAAGTGTAGTTCTGGAGACTTTGTAGAAAGTGTGCAGAAGTATAAATAGATGTCTTTTATCTCCGAGATGATAAGTTGTGTCTGTCCATCCGGCGATGGATATCGATGACGTGATCGACGTAAGGGGCTGAAGTGGCAGAGGCGAGTGACAGGTGCTGCAGAGAGGGATAGAGAGATAAAGGGGGGAGAGGGAGAAAGAGAGAGAGAAAATTCAAGCGCGCGTTCTCCCACGCTGGATTCTTGCAGAATGCGTCCAGAGACAGCCCGCTGAATACCGCGCATTTCATTTAAGCTGTGGCCGATCCAAGCAGGGGAAGGGCAAGGGGTCCATGCCCCCCTCCCCAAAAGCCTAGAGATATTATATACTATCATATATGCACTACAAAAATTTTGTACAGCATAATACAATGTTTATTATTTTTAAAAACTCTATAATGCCCCACCCGCCAAACCAATAAAAGATCGACTGTATCCACCCATGCATTTAAGGTACCCATCCACGACCAAATCGAGCTATCGAACCCCATGCGTATTAGAAGAAGTAATGTACTACATGTAGGAACATTTAGCAACTTTTTCTTACCAGGGCCCGACAATAACTGTCGAAAAATCGCCAACATCCTCCGCACGAATACAACACTTTACTACTTACGTACTCACGCCAACTCTGCTCGCATAATATACAGTCATTCGTTGGTTGTCGATATTGAACTGTGATATTTGTGTTGTCTGTGCCCGTCAGTGATTTGTTATGTATTTTGTGTTCAACTAACATCTGAAAGAAGTAAGCCGAAACTGTGAAAGATGTAAAATCAAACTCTCAATAAATTTGTACTCAAAAAACTACTTCCTATGTAGTAAAGCAAGAAAGTAAAAAGTTCTCGATTGAAGTCTGCTTCTTTCTGTAAGGGTTTAATTACTATAAATCTCGTACTCATAGTCTTTCTGTAAATGAACTGACCTGTGCTGAACAACACGTCGCAAAATTTCTAATGCCTGTCGCATTTCGGCCGTTGTAGGTGGTTGAGACGTTTCTACAGCAACGTTGTATTTCATTTCCTGTTGCCATTCGTGAGTCTGCAGAAATAACTACTTGACATATGCCGTCTTCTGCTTGAAGTAGATGTAACGATGTCCTCATCCACCGTCATCCATTCTCGAAATTCGTTTCCCGTTGTATTGAACCGTCGTGTGCACGAAATTTCTCCACGTGGTCAGTGAACAGAATCTGCTTGATCGTTCGCGAGTCGCGACTCACGACGGCTCAGAAATGTGCGTTTTGAAAATATGTTTCAATATTAGGAGAACAAAACGGATTATCATCAAAATATACGAGATTTTCTAAATGTAATATCAGTCCGACCTGGAGATAATGTGAATGATAACATTAACCGTATGATTACAGTATCAAGGATTATAATAAGCGGTGTCCACTGTACTTCTATATGGCGAGTGTTAATCTTGACCGAGACGTAACGTATCGTTTCTCTCAAACGGAGAAGAATATCGGGGACATATTTACATCCGCGGCAAGCCAGGCTTGGAGCTGGCGGGTTTGCTTCTTCGTTTACGGTCCGGCGGAGTGGATGATCGCCCCTTCTTCCCGGCACTTAGACCGGAAGCTTGGGCCGCTGTGGTGGGGGAGGTCTCCAACGTCACTTCCGCCTCCGCCGCCAAAAGAATCTACTCAACAGAGAGCTGAGGCCACTCTGGCTTTAAGGATAGCGCTATGCGTTGGAAGGAATTTTACAATTCTCTCTTTAGGCTTGCCGTTTTGAAAGCGTGCACGTCTGCAAATTTAGTGTTTCTTACATATTTTATTATAACAAGTATTTTTATTCAATTTGAATGAATATTTCTACTGTAATTCAATAAATGTATAAGTAAATTATTTATATTGCACATATACTGTTGGAATAGGTTCAACGGTTCTTAATTACCCTGAGATACTGTGAATTGTTGAATATTACGTACATTTAATTTGGAAGTGTATATTCTTCACGAATATCCCAATTGCATTCACTTTTACATCAAGTTCATTATCTCATTATCCTGTTCTACATTCAACATCCCTTCGAGATCCTAACAAAATGCTTTTAACCTTCTCTTACACTCCATACCGTCCATGTTTCTCTCTTCCATCCTCACATCTCTGCATGTGTCTTTCCCAAGTTCTTCTTCCCTTGCAGAAACTACACACAATCTCCCTTCGTTCAAACCCATACGTTAGCTTTTAACTCATACCCCAGACGATATCTACCAATAGGTCGTTATTTCATTATTCACCTCGTTTCTTTCATTAACGCTCATGTGTAACCTTGCGAATAAACGTAATTACATAACAGGTGTAGTACGTGTTAAATTCTACGTTGTATCGCCGTATGGGATTTGGCCGCTCCTTTTAGCGTAAGCAGAGCAAGATGGAAGGAAGGGTTAACTGCCGTCAACTCTTTTTCCTGCTCGCGAGCCGCTTGCGGATGTGACGCAGGCCGTGACGTGGCTCGCGGCCCCTCCCCCCCGCCGCGCCGCTTTCCTCCCTCGCCGCTGACGCTGCCTGGCGCTTGGTTCTCGCGACGGCTCGAGTGTTCCGAGAAGCTCCGCAGGTCCTGCTTGCAACTCACCAAGCGATATTTGGTAACGCTACCTGCTACGATTATCATTTCTATCAGATATTTGAAGTGGAAGACGGTAATACGTGATAAACAGATCTCTTGGCCGTTTGCCTTGTTTTCTGTTAATGATTTGTATTTTCATCACTTGTTTCTCATCTACCACACGATTACATGTAATTCAAAAGCTATCGGATAAGGATGCTTAATTATAAACATGTTTCATGTTACAAAATGCATTAGGTACTTCCGTCTGGCCCAAAAAGATATCACGAGCAGGTAAATTGACCTACTATTTCAGTTACAATAGAATTTATGATCGAATTTACATTCAAACGCAACTATTACACTAAATTAATATTATCAACATTTTTAAAAGAGTAGCATTTATTTATGCCCACTCGAAGAGGAATTATTTATTTTACAAATATGCATAAGAGGAACAAGGACATTATTTCATTTAGCCAATCTACTGCCTTATTCCCAGTTTATGGATAGATTTAAACAAGGGACCGCGAAATGTTTGTTTATTGCAAAGTAATTGCATCACGTTAAAAAAAATTCATTCAAAATGTAGTTTCATAAACGTATTTGTGACCAATCCGATATAACATTACAAAATGTGGGTTTAACGGCAGTTCAGGATTAACTGTTCTGATTTTTTAAAATACACAAACATTACTCTAGATTTCTCTCTAAAGGAGACTATATTTGAAATCTATGTTCATTTTCCAGCTATGTGTTAGAAAAAACACATGATCTGAAATAGGTGAATAAGAATACTTTGGGGACCGAAGTGTTGAATTGTTTGGTGACTTGCCATCACAATGCAATATTTAAGCAAAATTTGTAATATCTACAGGAGAGAACGTTGATAGTAAAAATGAATTTGTTGACGGATTCAACACTGTTAGGATGAGTGACTCGTTACTTGGCGATTTCCTGTTGGCCTCTTCCGACTAGTGTTTCGTGTGGCTGGGCAGGGCCGCGGCATGTCAGCTGTTTGCGTCGTAGTTGTCGCCGTCGCCGCCAGAGGCGCTGGATCCCAGCGAGCGGCCACGTGCCAGGCACTGAACTCGCATGGCGTGACGTCAATAGCGCCGTGACACGACAGGGACGCGTCTGCCGGGCCTTGTTTATTATTTACCTTGTGACATCATTCGATATTTATGCTCCCTCCCTCAGAGAGTGGTAAAGTGAACCTGCATTCCCCAATTCCACCCTGAATATCGTTCGTCTTTTCTATTTTTGGAACGAACCGTATGGAATTTCTACCGACGACCAGAGCGTTTGTATAGCCATAATCGATCAGCTGACCCATCATTTCAAACAATTTCTACACTCATTTGATAACTGCTCAGATCGGATCTTAGGGTTCTTGTGAAGTAATAATTTCATAACGCAACTTTTCGCAACACACTTTATCCTTGCCTGTACTCACTGGGATCATCGCTGACTTATCTTCTTTTATTTTCTTACACTTGGAGGTGAATGTTTTTCTCGTAACTTATTTTATCGATATGAAAGGGGTCATTTTGAAGGTCGATCCTTATCGCCTTCACAAATGAACTCACGACTTCAAGTGCTAATATTTTTTCGTAGATAAAGATTTCTAGGACAAAACGATTTCTATCGACATTGACGAGGAACTAATTTTTCTGGAGGATGAGTAATTGCTTTCTAGTATATTCTTCTCAAATATAAAACTAGTTTAGTGTTATTTATTAAAAAATAAATTCACTAAAACATAAGTATAGGGAATACAATTTTGGGAGCTTTCATCAATTTCGAGTAATAAAATATCATTTGCTTTTATTACTCATGCGGTAACTGTGATATCGCTTCTCGACTTCACTGCCCCAAAAGTGTGTATAAGCTAAATAAAACCTATATAACAAATTTCAAAACGTTAGAACACGAGAGATACAAACTGCTTTTGCGCGGCCCTGGGAGAAGCGGCACTTGTGGCGCGCGTGGCGGCGCGAAGCGAGAGCGAAGTGTGCAACCGGTCGACTAACGCTCCTTTCTCGTCCGCGTATTCATCTGCGCCCCACTTGCGAGTTCTTGCGGGCGGAGTTCAGCACTTCTGTGCTACAAGTATCAACGAGCTCTCAGTTAGGGCAACGGATAGAAACCATTGCACACGTGCGGATTCTTTCATTGCAGGAAAGGCTGTAGATCACGATGATGGGAAGAGGCACATCACGTGCAACGTTCTGGGGGGTATCTTCATAGGAACAGCTCAGCATGCGTCGACTCACAAACAGCTCTTTCTTGTATTGATCTGTTTTGTTTTTTTACCGCCGTCTTGAATTTTAAGTATGGAAAGCTGCCATGATATTCAGAAACGATTGAAGTTGTATTTTATAAGCACTTCTTTTCGTAAGAATAAATTGATTATATGTTGAACCAAACGTCTTTGTGCTTGACATTTGAGGTACAAGCGCTGACGCTTAGTGGTTACCTAGAGTCACGCAATAGCAGCAGCTTTTCCAGTGACGTCATCCTCCCTTGTTACCTCAAAACCATTTACTCTCAGATAAACTCTTTGCCTCAAACTCGGAATGGATAAATGAACGAGAGTGAGCGTTGAGTAGCTGAGGAAATTTATGACGCGAAAAATCAAAATTTCACTCCTTTAATGGATTCTAGTCAGTACAGGTATCGGACTGAAAAATATCAAGGAATGAAATCTAGTATTGGCTCAGATTGCTCTGGAAAGATCAGGCAGAGCGCACGTGGCAAGGACAGCAAAACGCGGCAACACTGCCTCTGCCACAGCCGAACTGTTAAGCATAACGAAGAATGGTACAACATATACTCCCCTACATTGCACTTGAAGGAAGAAGTTGTGTTAATAAAGAGTCCGGAGGTAATCAATGACACCTGTTTTTACTGGATTTTTAATGGAAAATTGAGAATTTACTGAAGAAAATCTTCTACAACTTCATGCTACCTCTACTGTTTACTATAATGATAGTAACTAAGAAATAGCATATTACAGAGAATTGTACAAGGCTATATGGCTCAAGGTATCAGGTACTTTTGTAAAATTTTAAATTGAAATATGTATTATACATATTATATTATGAAAATTATACAGTAATGGATAATGCAGTTATGGATCCACTCTCGAAACGTGATGCATGAAATATATAAGTAATAAAGATGTAAGAATTATAACGAACAAATTAATAATCTTTGCTCTAGTATTTAAAACTATAATTATTAGAAATTTAGTTTTGATGAAGAAATATTTCAAGAGAACAGAAAATAAATACTGATCAATATGTTAGCAACCAATCATGTCATTAAACTTCACGCGAACACAACTATATTCCTACGAAACGATTATTGATAATTTGTAAATGTGATCAAACGATCTGTTGAAGAGTTAGAGGAAGCGCAAATTAAGCAATTGTATTGCCTTTTTTGTTTACGTAATTATTAACTTATTTATTTATCATTTATATTTATTCATTTAATGTATTTATTTATCTATTTATTTAATTTGTGAAACTATCTACCCAAAGAAAGAGTGTTTTGCCAGGTGATTGCGAGATAAATATTTCCCAGAAATACTGCTTGTTTATTGCACTGTGTACGTAGTACCACTGAGACTTCGTCACGCTGTTGATTGTGGTCATAGTCGTGATGTGATGCAACGCCGATAGGAGAACGACCTTTGAGTGTGGTGTGTGACTTTCAATACTTCATTTATCTGTTATCGTTGGGCATTCATCGAGGCAAAATGGTCTTTAGAGCAAAACAGTTTTAGTCTGAAAAAGTGACATTGCAGATTTGATAGGAATTTTATTCGCAGACCTCATAACGATGACGAAACGTTATATTGCACCACTTCGTCAGAAGCGTAACGAGAGAAATTCTGTGCTAATAGACATCCTGTATTTTGTGCTAATACGCTTAGGAGCAGCTCACGGCAGAAAAGTTACTGTCTGTTTTGTGCTCTCCCAATAATAGGTTATGTCGGTCATGAGGTTCCGGTTCAGCAGGGCCCCAGTTGATTGTCTCGGTAACAAAACAAGACCTTCTATGTAGGTATTTTTTAAAATACATTGTACTTTCTTGAAGGAAATTTGCATGGCTTTTTTATCTACAAGGGAAATCCCTTTTTATAGCGGTCTTTGTTGCAAACATTTTCTTTTGATATTTACTTTCTCGCCCTTAAGAAGGATATTCTTAAGAATAATTAAAAATTAACTTCTCCTCATAGCAAGCCACACACAGTTTTTAACTGTTTTGGCGCAAAAATGAAAAAAAGAGAAAGTTATGTAATGCTGCGAGAAAAAAAAACGGCGAATTTTCGACAGAAAAATTCTTATTACAGTGCCTTAATAACGAAAAAATGGATAAAGCTAGTTGCTAAATTTAACAAAATCCTCTAACACGTGGTGTTGCCAGAATCACTGTTTGTGGGTCCTTGATACCGAAAAATCTATTGACGGCAAAACGTCTGTCCGTTCGTCTGCCTGACTGTGAACAACGCTAGCGGATTAACCTTGCAACCGAATTTCCCCAAAATTGATATTCCTCCATCGATCTGACTTATATCGCGGCCCTTGAATTTGAAATTGAAATTTTAATTTAGAGGGACGTACCCCGTTGTCCCGTATGCGCTAGCGTTGTGCACAAACAGACGTAAGGAGAGACAGCCGTCATTTGACTTTTCGGTATGAAAGACGTACAAAACACGGATTTTGGCTACACCGCGTGTTAGAGGAATTTTTTGCTATATTTAGCAACTGAATTTATTCACCGTTTCGTTACCGGGGTCCGGCAGTAAGAGTTTTTTAGTCGAAAATTCGCCGTTGACACACGATTACAATACTTTCTCTTCTTACGTTAGTATGTAAGAGAAAGTAAAAAATTCCATTGCAAATGTTCAATATTGATCAAAGCGATTTTGAGGTGCAACGAAATCTGTTCTAAAATATCACTTCTTTAAAAAGAGATCATGTAATTTTTTTAAAAAATATTAGTATATTATCAAAATTTTTCACTTTTCTAATTTCCTGCCCTTTTGTGCCTAAATTTTGCAGAAGCTGCGTCGTTGCCATTCAACTATGGAAAGGAGTAACACGGCAGTTTGAAATTCTCAGCATAATTTCTGATTGTTGGGTGGTTTTTCTGAGTGTATGAAACGGAGTTTTGTCCTGTCGAATTTGTATTGATGGATTACCTTTAAATGAATGAATGAATGTTTTATGAAATGATGTGTTAATATGGACAGTAATTGCGCTATTATAATTTTATGTATCCGTTACTGACGTGAGAAAAAAAGTGCTGTTGTAACACCACTTACCTTCTTAATCAGGATCGTTTCTACGTTTTGCCTACTCACCTAAGTTAAACTTCCGCAAAATATTGTTTTTCAAGAGACTTGGGTTTATATTTTGTTTTTTCTTCAGGGTGTCCGACAATTCCTTTGACTTCCGTGCCTTTCGGCTACATTTCGTAAGTTTGCTTCATGTCCATTATTTCTTCCGCCTTTCTCCAATTAGAAATTATCCCCAAGGCGTTTCTTTATTTTTGAAGATTTTTCTTTTAACCTTTCCACTTAACTACGACTTCTTGGGGTTCATATCTACTATAACTATGAAGGCAGGAGTATTGTTTATTAATGGGCTGATATACTTAACGCCACTCAGACTACGTCTTTCAAACTTTTCTTGTTAAAATGCGTCTAACGTGGGTGAGATCTAACGCCGTCGTGCCTACTCTATGCGAATGAGGTCTATGAATATCAAAGAAAGAAAACACATGAAGAACTAAATAAATACAACAAATGTCCTAACTGTTCATACGTTTTGTATCTGTTTAGGGTAATGACATATCTTGCTATCGAACACAAACTAGCGTAAAGTAGTACTCGAAGAATAAAGTAGGAATATGAGCTCTGTGAAGCTGCGTGGTTTGGAAGCGGAGGACGAGGCAAAGACAGGATGTTTTGCTGTCGCTTCCCCCTGCACGCAGCCCCTGCCCGCAGCCCCTGCCCGCAGCCCCTGCCCGCCGCCTGCTCACCGCCCTCCCGCCGCCCGCCACATCCGCCGCCGGCCGGCCCGCCCGCCCGCCGCCCACCCTCCCCTCCCCTCCCCTCACCACCCGCCCGCTCGCCCATCCACCCACCCGCCCGCCGCACCCCGCCCCCGCCCCAAGCGGGCGCGACTATAACAGTATACACTAGACGCTTTCATTGAGTTCCGTAGACGGCGCAGGGGTGACCAAACCTTGCAGACTAGCGGCAGGAATGGAGGACAGGTCGATTAGGCGCAAGAGGGAGTGCTATGCAAATGTGCGGCATTATCGCAGATTATAATCCATCAACTCCTCTAAGAATAGCGGTGAAAACCTTTAGACAGCTGCTTCTTTAATCTGGGCTACCTTGTCAGTTTTGCCTCACCCTCATCGCAGCTGCCATCTATTGCGGGCTAAGGACATTTTTTTTCCGCATTCTCTACTTTCGGTTCCCTAATAATAAAAAAGAAATATCATATAAGTATCAAATAATATAAATTATAATATTACAGAAGAGTAAAACCTGGTTCTATAAGCAAGTTTTTAGAAAAAATTGCTGTCGTTTTCGGGAAAGAGTCACTTGAGCTTTTCTGAAAATGCTTTACCACGTGTGGAAGTCGTATTTTAGTTCAACCAATTATTAGAGAACAGAAAAATTGCAAAAATGTCAAGAGGGCAATTGGGCAATATATTGTAGAAGGGAAGAGAATAGGGCAAAACCGACAAGCTAGCCCAGACTCGATTGGGCGAGATTTGAAAACTAACTCGTTCCAGAAAGTCTGTGCTCTTCTATAACAATGATACTTTTCAAAACGTCGGTCCGTGTGTGTCTGCTTGTCCGTCGGTCCGTCTGTGAATTCTTGTTAAGATAGAGTGAAGCTTTGTGAAAACCAGTGCTTCAAATGATTTAAATGAAGTTTCATGAAATTTCTGTGAAAGCTCAAATCTGTATATTTTCCGAAAGGCTCAAATAACATTTTCTAAAAAACGGCTTCAATTCTCAATCTTTCAAAGAGAATTTGCAGTTCCATTGCCAAATAAGCCGGGTACGGTGATGGAGATACGCCAAGCAGGCAACATGTCTCCCTCATCTCCAGGCGTGGATAAAAAGTAAAAAATAGGGTCCTTGGAAGCACAGTAGGAGGCAAACGTCGGATTAATCCAACCCTAAAATGCCAAATACATACATATTTCTTGGACGCTACACAATTTTAAGGTGAGGGCGCAGTAGCACGTAAAGGTACGAATTTCTTAGATATTTTGTTTTGCATATTTGTTTAAACTGAACGCGACAATCTGTTGACGTCCGCAAGCAAAGGATTATTACAGGCGCCCTTTGAGCCCGCCGCGCACGCCGCGTTCAGGCCCCGCGCGCTGATGAGGCTGTGGAAGGGCGCGTGCCCGGGCGTGGCTTCTCGACTTCGCCTTCGAAAATGGCGCTTTCATTTGGTGTGCAAACCTCAATTGAATTGTTTATTTCAGAAACCCGTCAAACGCCAAAATCTAAAACACGCATTAGCGTCGGATTATTGTTCCAAGAGGATAGACACATTGTTTAGTGTGTACACACACACACACACACAAACTCCACACACACACACACAAACTCCACACACACACACACAAACTACACACACACACACAAACTCCACACACACACACACAAACTCCACACACACACACAAACTCCACACACACACACACACAAACTCCACACACACACAAACTCCACACACACACACACCACACACACAAACTCCACACACACACACACACAAACTCCACACACACACACAAACTCCACACACACACACAAACTCCACACACACACACACAAACTCCACACACACACACACAAACTCCACACACACACACACACACAAACTCCACACACGCACAAACTCCACACACACACACACACATGTGAAAAATTTTCATTTATTGACTGCTTTAATAAATAAAAATATTTTGAAATCAGTAAAATTGGGAGACTTTTTTTACCCTCTAATTTATCGAAATGAGAAATTTGACGTTTGGTGTGTTTCTGAAATAAACTATTCAATTTAAGACAGAGGAAATGACATCCATGAAAGTATTATTATTTGGTTACTTGTTTAGTTTAAACATTTAAAATATATGTTTGGATTTGCGATTCTAATACGTGTTCATGGGACTCGGACATAGAATGCAAATTATGGAGCCAAATGAGATTAATGATTGATGAAGTAACTTACCTCTTCATCGCAAGTTATATTCCATTGTATATAAAAATTATTTCGATATTTTTCATCACTTTCATGTTGCACAAAATGCAGAAAGAGAATGCGCCCGAAAGATTCCGTTTGTGGAACACGTGGCACGCTAAATGAAGACCTGTTCTTATTTCATTCATTACAATATTTCATGCACCATTTCATTAAAGTTCAATAGATTTACGACGTGTCATAATTTTTTATCAGATAAATCACGAGCTTAAATGAATACATTGATGATAAATGTTATTGAATATTTTTCAAACTTATATTAACTGATAAATTTTGTTTGTTGTTTATTAGTGTAGTCGATAAGAAGCAAATATAAGGAACGTGTTTCTTGATGAATTTAGCACCACGGGTACTAAATAGATGAAAATAACAAGGTCCTTTAAGGAGAAAATGTTATCTGATAAATATTTGATTACGAATGTAGGCATTCACATTCTGTAGTGATGAGAATGCCAATGAATGATGTAGTGGTTCAAAATGCATGCAGATTCCACGAAAATCTTATCGCTATGATAACAATCAAAGTCGGAAACAAATGTATTATTCTGAATGACAATTTTAGAATATCGCGTAACAGATTAATCATATTTAGCTCGGTCGGATTGAACCGCTGTTTGGAGGAGAATTCTAGCGGCCTGCTGCTCTGATCGGCAGTTTTCCGTGGTTTCTCCGATGAATACCAAGTGAATGCCGGAGCAGTACCGTAACAAACGGACTATGGACTGAGCGCGATCTTTCCGTTTCCTTGTCCCATCCTCTTTCCTTACACACTCACACACACACACACACACACACACACATGCACTACTCTACCTCAATTGACGGGAGATCAGTCGGAAGACTAGAGCTTTTCCCTGCTGGGTCGATGCCCCGCTGGGGGAGATACTTGGAAGGGGATCGTTGTCGCCGACGTTTAGGTCGAAGCCATTTCTCATCATCCAGCGGAGGGGGTACACCGCCATCGCCGGCGATAAAACATCTCTAACGAGGTTATTGACCATTGACTACAGCAGTTGACGTGCCCGGAAATCTCAATTAATCAATCTTTGTAGTGTTCGTTCAGAAGACTCCATCAAAACGGCCATCAAAAGAGGTGATTCACGAACTGCGTCATGTCTTGCCAAATATATAGAAGGAAATCGACCATACTTTTACTAGTTTTTTATTTTTTTTTATTACAGTACATTACAGAGTTGAATGTGACACATAGTAGTACGACCTAATACATTTTCGTAAATTGTAATAACATAGAAGTTACAAATTCATTATTCTTCAAGAACATTTGTTTCCCCCCAAGTAAGTTTTCTGAATTCTACATTCCAATAAAGTAGGTTTGGTACTTGGTTTTTGACTAACAAAAAGGATTTTAAGAGCATGTTTAAACGCTATTAAGGAACGACGGTTTAACATGCCACGTCGTCATCCGGTGTTGGTCCCAGTCGCCAAGTGGACGGTTAAGAGGAAGGTCACTGGTGGCCGAGGTTGTTTGCAGTCATGTTTAAGAAAGAAATAGGGAAAAGGATTCAGTTTGTTATACAATTACCTCGTGTTTGATAACACAGTGTAAGGTTATTTCCATTTCTTAGTCATTGAGCTAACTGAATGATAGTACACTGCTGTTTTGTGCGCATTTGCACCTTCGATTAGTTTCGTCTTTTAAGTAATTATGTGTTAGAATAGAATGTTTTCCTCGAAAAGGGGCAAGATATCGAACAAGATAAGAATGCTAGCTACAACGCAAACAGTACTTTTCATGAAATGTTATGGGTGTGGTAGTGTCCTCCTTTGTAAGATCTCAATTCCCTTCTACATCACCGCGGGTAGCACATCTCTTCGTAAGTGCCATAATGGACGGTAGTCTTTAGAGTGGGCGAAAAGAAAATGTTTGGTGAAAAAGAATTATGAATTGTGTACTACATTAATAGAAGATGATTTTGTTTGCATTGAAGTGTAGTGAAGAATAAATACGTCTTCAACTTTCCTATGGAGGATGGCAAAGTGATTTGTATTTCCCATTGAATTCTTTAAGGCTGAATACTAACATAAGAAAAGAATCCGCTTGTTGAACACGTGCGAGGCAGGGGCACTGTAATGTCGTCGCTCGGCGATGAGGTCGATTGAAGTGTTTGGGCGCGGCCGCCCGCGGGGCGAGCCGGGGAGGGGGTGGGGGCGGGGCGGAGCGGAGTAGGGCGGGGCTAATGGCGCGGGGAGGGGCAGTGTGTGCGTGTGTGTGGACGAAGGTCTCGTGGCTGCCGCCGCTCGATCTCGCGCCTGAGCCCAGCTGACTCCCCCCTCCCCTCCCCTCCCCACCCCCGTCCGCGCCGCGCACCCACGTGACGCACGGATGTAAACACGGCCTTGGCCCTGGCGGACGCACGTGTAGAACCCCCTCCCCCTCCCCCCGCTCGTGTGCGATGCGTTTGCCCCGTAGCGATATTTGTCAACAGCGCGGCGCGTGGGGAATGTGTTCTTCCCACTGATTCCGCTGCATTGATTTGACTGCTTGACAGGACGGCTCATTCCCTTGTACGAGTTCTTGCATTACGAGTTAACAGCCTTGGTATTTCCCCGTCGGCGCTCGTGTGAACTGCGAGTCTTGGGATCTCACTGTCTTTGAACATGACTCGCAGTGGAAATTTGTAAAATTCTGATGTAGCTTTAGTCGGAGAGATTTTTCTAATCCAAACT
Source organism: Gryllus longicercus (assembly GCA_038098605.1). Classification (NCBI taxonomy): domain Eukaryota; kingdom Metazoa; phylum Arthropoda; class Insecta; order Orthoptera; family Gryllidae; genus Gryllus; species Gryllus longicercus. The sequence continues at coordinate 312,486 of JAZDUA010000858.1, read as the reverse complement.
TGGAAGAATACCAAATGAAATGACTGAAGAAAAAGAGGCAAGATTCTTGTTGAATGTTCATCATATGTAATGAAATTCATAATATTTATTTTGTATTAATGTGTCCTTCAAAGGAGAACGTAAATATACGAAACTTTAATCAAAAGAATGGTTTATCTGTGTGCATTATACTACAGATGTGTAAAACCAATTGAAAATAATGATAGTATGTTACCCCCAATCCATTACGGCGTACAAACGATATCTTATCTTTAAAATTACTGCTTGGAAATGTTTCTATTTAAATTAATCAAATATGTTCATTGATAACAGATACTTCAAAATAGATCGCATTGTGTTCATTGCATATTCATATATTGCTTCAAACTTACAAACGATGAATATTCGACGATTTCTTTTTCAATTTGGGCATCATTTACACGCACCTCTTTGCCAGAGCATAGCATAGATCCGATTTTCATTAAAACCTCTAGAATTTTGAAAATGTCAAACGTTCAGCATCTTTAGATAATCTTCTACAACTTCATTTAGTTAGCGTTGCGCAATAGCTCTTACTGCGTAAACATTGGCACTCGTGTTCAAATCTCAGCCAATGCAAATTATGTTGTTCTTTAATATTTTTGTAAGAATAGAACAATAGAGCTAAAATCTACTTTTATTTCATTTTTTGAATTTTCAAAAAGTTCAATATAATACTTTCTCGCATATTGCTCATGCAGTTTCTCGCGTATTGCTTACGCAATATAGAGATAGTAAATTCTTTGTAATGCTGCGAGAAAAAACGGAGTTTTTCCGACAGAAAAATACTTCTTATAACCTGGAAACAAAAAAGAGGATAAATCTTGTTCCTATATGTAGTAAATTACGTGTTATAACTCGTTGTGTAGTTAGAATCCTTGTTTTGTTGGCCCTTGATACGGAAAAATTGATCGACGGCAAAAGTCTATCTGTGAACGTCGTCTGTCCCTTTGTGGTAAGCGCTAATGTCTAAACCGAGACAATTTTCTCCAAAATTATATTACCCGATTAAACTGAACGAACTCATGGCCCTGCTAGTTGGAAATGGATATTTTGATTTTTGAGGGTACTTTGCAAGAGCCTAACCAACATTTTCAAACTTTTCTCGGAAATGGCTCAAAATGTTCTCGGTGGCTGTCAGTAGTCTGAAACTTGTAGTACTAACTATTTGAAACAACAAGAAAGTTCATGCTTTCCAATAATAAATACTTTTTATTTGGAACTTCATATTTTTGATTATATTAAGCAAAAAGTCGAAAAATATGAAACAAAACTTTCATTTATATGTTAAAAATCTTTGAACATACAAAAGTATGCAATATACGCAAAACATTTCAAACCTTATTTTCATTATTTTGTCATGCAAAATACACGTTTGAAGTTTCAGGAAAACAAAAAATGCAATTGCATGAACTTCCCAGCTCTAGAAATGAGGTTTACAAATGATGACTGAGATGTGTTAATTTGGAGAGAAATTGCGGTATTATAATATTACAGAACCAGTTCTAAGTGCGAGAAAGTACGTGCTGTTGTTGCTTCACAAGTTTTTCTCTCTCGCGCTTCGGATAAGGTGGAGTTTTTAAATGATGGCTCAAGTGATAGAACGGATGTTGTAATTATTATTATTTTCGTTAATCGGCCAACCAGGACCACGTTTGCAAGCATCCTGCCTTTACCGTGGCCCAGTTTTTATTTATTCTCACGGTGGCAGGTGCTTGCGACAATTTTTGGGGGGGACCAGCATTTTCAGCTGGATCCGGTTTTTAACCCCCACGGTTGTTAGCCCTGGGGGTATGGAGGATGAAATGATGATATGATGGTAATGGGGGTGAAAGGACAGCACATACAGACATACACAAACACACAAATATACCCATGCCCGAGGCGGGACTCGAACCCGCGATCTTCTGGTCCGAAACCACTCCGGCACTACTGCCTTAGCGATCTCGGCCATCTGATCGGCGGATGTTGTAATATTATATTACAAAACTCTAACCAATAGTACGAGAAAGTATTTCCTACAAGCGTAATTTAAAATATGAAGTGATTCAATTTTCAACGAGGTTTATTTACACTGGATATTTCTCTCAGTAATGAAGCAGTGTATTCGCTCTGAATTTTCTGCTCTGCTTTGTACGTTTGTATATTGCATGTTCCCCAAATTCTTGTAACTTACACATAGCTAGCCAGTGAGGTAATCGAAAATCGATTTTTGAGATTATCCCATGGCCTAATTCAGTATACTGAATATTTTTTCACGTAAAAAGGTTTTGAAGAGACACAACCAAACTGAGGGAGTAGGTCACACTAATCATATGGTTTCTTCCGTGATAGGTTACAAGTCAGTCTGGTCCTGGACAGGTTCTCGTCTTCACCGAAAGAGCTTACTCTATGTTGGGCAAAGCCATCATAAAATCTAAACGATCCCAGGAATTAGGGATATGAATGATAGCTTTTAGGATATGAATAACGTACTAGGTTGACGCTTCCCACAATGGCTGCTTTAGTGACAACTAGGTTTTCATTGTTCCTCATTTTAAATGTCTGACTGAGTATCCAATTTAATGTAATCGTGGTAGGCCAGCTTGCTTAGGCTAAGTACTAAAATACTTAATAATTATTTTATATCTGTTAATTTTTCCCCCGTTTATGTGTGTACCTTTCCATTTTTACTCTCCTGTATACATACGTATATACGGAGTAAACTACGTAGTATAAGGAAAGTTATGTAGGTAATGCTGCGGAAAATGAATTTCGAGATTTCAACAGAAATACACGATTCTGAAAAACTTTCTTCAAAATTTGGGTGTACTTGAAGCCCCCCAGACATTTTCAAAATTTCCTCAAAATCCTGCAAATTTTTTCTGTAAATTTCTTGTAAAAATAGAGTAAAATATACTTAGGAAGGTGACATATGGCCGATTTTCAGGGTTGATTCTCAATTTTCGAAAATTTCAAAAGTTTGAAGTTTGTCGTTTTCCTATAACTTCAAAATTGAAGATAGACATTTTTCCTTCAAATAACATTTGTTCTCCATAGTGAGTTCTTTCATTAAGGTACATGTTTTTGAAAATTTTAGTCGTTCTCGCGCAATATTGCATGAAATATGTGCAATTTAAAAAAATAAAAAAAGCAAGATTTCCTCAAATATGGCTCCAAATGTTTTCTTTAAATTTTTGGTAAGGATTGTGCTCAGTGTGCTCTATGAGATGACATAAACATCAGTTTGCTCTATTCAACTAAACATCAGTTTTTTTGTTTTTAATTAGAAAAATGTAATTTTTTTACCTGTTTTTCACGTCGTTAATATTTACAATAGCGGTGACCTGTTCACATTATTAAATTTATGAGTAAATGTGATTTAAATAATGTCGTATAAAGTTTCTCGAAACTCAATCATTTTCTGTTCAAACTAGTAGCTCAAAATTCCGCATTTTTCAGAAACGATTAAATGAAATTTTTCTCAAAAACAGCTTTTTCAGCTTCAAACTTGTGCACTTTTGTACTTTGCTTTTTGCTTTTTCAAATTGCACTTTTCAATATGACATAAAGTTGATTTTGCTGTATTGACTTCTAATGAAATGTCGAAAACTCAAAAAATTTCTGTGAAAGAGCTTCAAATTTCGAATTTACAGTAGGGCTTATGCGCCATTTTCTTAAATACGGCACCAAACTCTTCTAAGAAAATTGCTATTTAGGACGAGGATTTTCTGTTAACATTCTTAAAATAATATTTCGGTTCTACTATTAGGAAACCTTGGGCGGCGAAGATGGCAGCTGGCAAGAGTATGAGGCAAGTCGGACTACCTATCCGAGACCAAATGAAGTGACATGGGAAAGTCTGTGCCATTCAGTTGCATCACTAGTTAATTATATTTCAACGTATTTGTAACATGGATGAAGATGCCGTTCTGAAATCAATTTTCTTATGATTAGAATGCGTCTGATATTTCCACAAGTGTTGAGAACAGCATAAATACATTTCCTAACATAAAGAGAAAGGCGTTGCTGACTCGTTCACAGTTTCCTGCGGCTGTTTTCTGCAGATGGGGCATGTGCCTCGCTAGCATCAAGTTCTGCAGGAACCGGATAAAGATTCGTGGAAAAGAGCGGCGTGGCAACACCTGCCTACTGCAGACAAACGCACGCACGCACGCACGCGCGCACGTGTCGAGTTCATGCGCATTGTTGCAAGCAGGGAGCTCCGCCACGGACAAACAAAGACGCTGAGAAATCGCGCTCCATAAGCAAGACTTCCATTTGCGGCAGGGGATGAGTGGGTAGTTCGCAGCTGCTCGGCCCGTCCCGAGCATGCCTTCCCTCGGCGCGCTCGCTTTGCGCTGAGGAGGCAGCACACCCGCCCGCCTCCCCCCTGCTGCCTCGGCGATGGCCGTGCTCAAGGGCAAGCGGCGGGGAGGGGAGGGGAGGGGAAGGGTGAGGAGGGGAGAGCAACGGTGTTGGCTCCACGTGTCGGAGCATTCACCCGGCGGTGCTGTGGCGCGACGCGGCGGCTGGCGGCGCGACGAACGGGGGCCTTGAGGCGGCGGCCTGCTCCCCTCCCCCTCCCCCTCCCCCGCCCCCTTCCCCTTCCCCCCGCCTCCCCCCCAAAACCCTTTTTATCAGCCCTCGGGGCCCCTGCGAAGGCTCGTGCACTTATCTGCAAAAACATTAATCAGGAAACTAACAGCTCTTCTACACATGTTTTTTCTCTCCAACCTTACGATAACAGCACACGAACGAGAGGTTGGAAGAGAGATCCATCTGAGCACTACAACAAAAGCGAAAATGAAGGAAAATGTTTTATTCAGTAAGCTACTGGTTATATTTGACAGTCGTTCATAACAAGCGAAAAAATAAACATTTTATTTAAAGTTTGCTACCTGAAAATTTGTTATTTTCTCATTTAGGGAAATCTCAACAGTTGTTGCAAATTATTTTTGCACATTTGCTAATAAAAGTACGTTATTTTTATCTGAAGAGTTGAGTTCACTTACAGTTGGTGCAATTTGGGGTTTCTCCCTACGTTCGGCGTCGGAACAGATAATTTCACTATCTACCTGTCCATGTACTTTTCCTTGTCTTTCAAAATATTAAAAACTGATGATTCATGAAAGCTGTTCATAAGTACACAAGAAAACATGTCATTCTTGTGCAAATTCTCAGTTACACGGCAGTAGGCGCTGCAAAAACACGACGGGCAAAGGTCAATACGGTTTTCGTAACGACCGTTGTTTCACAAGGTGAGTGTAGGTGGCAGCACTGGTTGAAACAAGCTGACGGGCTCGTGAACTAAGCAATCGCTCTAGTTGGTAAATCGACGATCAAAGCAAGGGTTTCTAGGGATATCACCCGTGTCTCTAATAAAAATGAATTATATCCTTTTTTTTATAATCACGCTATGTGTAATTCGAACCAGGCACTAAGACAGATTTTTTCGTTCTAATATATATAACATTTTCTACACTCCATCATTTTTCTATTACGACGAGTTTTGCCCAAATATTTTAATTTAGAATTAAGATATGCTTTTCGTACTTAACTCAAATACGCCTAGTTTCAACTACTTACAAAAAATAATATTTTAGGAAATCGTGGGAATTTTCGGAGTGAAATCGCAGAGGCAATACTAAAGTTTACTAGCTAAGGGATAACGAAATGACACAACAATAATCTCCAGATTGAAGTATTAACAAATTTTATCCGTCAAAACTAGTTTAGCCAGCGATGTTGATGAAACAGGAAAGCGGCGTTGCTTGTGCAGACTCGCGGAAACCTGCGCAGTACCACTAGTCAGTGGAAGTTCCTTTAGAATCTTGAACGCCTTTGACAAGCTTCCAAGCTTTCCATGTGGTTTCTATCTTTTTATTTGGTTTTGATCGCAATTTCAACATCTTTCTCGTAAATAAATCAGTCTAGTGCGTCATGCAATTTATGGTTTTGAAATGTTTACAATATGAGTGTGCTTGCGTGTCTAGCGGTTTCTACTTTCAATCCGGTGTTTGTGTGGGCTTTTGTCGTTGTACATTTTCGAGCATCTGCTTGTTTATGATGGAGAAAATATTTGAAAGATCGAAGAGTTGTCTAGTTTTGTGAACGAAGGTATCATTTTTCTAAAAAAGTGGTCACAACACAACGAAGTCATCCTCTGACCAAAACGTGAAATCAAGTTTGGAACCAAACAAATGAAATGAAAATAGCTGTACAAAGTAAATCAAATTAAGTTATTTAGAAAGAGAATTGATAAAAATGCCCCTGCAGAATCACAATGATTTGAATAAAATGCCGAAACGCAGAAACTAAATAACTTGCTACAATTTTGGACAGATACGTTTGTCACTAGTCACTTTCATTATGTGGATTATTTCATTCTAAAGAAAAGATAACGAGGAAGAAAGAAATACAATTTCCTTTCTGAGAGGGTAGATAGCATGAATTCTGTTTCTGTACATGTTTCTTTTTCTGTACTGATCACAAGAATGAAATAGTGTGGAAACGAAATAATAAGAGTAAAGTATACTACATAAGAGAGAGAAATGCTTCATTATCCCTGAGGTGTACGTTTAAAACCAGAGGGATACAAGCACATCGAGGGAAAAATCATGCATTCTCTTATTAGACGTATATGCTATTTTTTCCATCACCACAATATTTTTGTTTTAAAAAACAAACAAACTAAAACACTATTGGGAACGCGCGGCATATCGAAATGTTTCAAGGTGTTTTAATCCAAAAAATGTGCAGATGTTTAAAGAAGTGCTTCACATCGTTTAAAGATCTCCAATTCAAGGAAATTATACAGAAAACATCCAACCACAAAAATCAATATGGTTGAAAAATGGCTTGGAACACTTATAGCAGCAAGCATACTCGTCGAAAATTAGACATGTGAGGGATGTGGCTGAAGAAAAGTTCCACACATTCACCATATGGATGATAGAAAACCCCAAAAAGCATTGTTGTATGTCGTTCAGCGTAGTCTCAAAGATTAATAGAATAAGCGATATTTACACATTCTGGAACAATACTACAATTACAACAATCACTATTCGTCGTGAACCCAGAGTACAACATTTTTCTGAAAATGTAATGAAAATATTTGTATATTTACATTTAAAGTGTAAGAAAATAAAGTAGTCGTGCTGTCAACCTTGCCTTGAAAAGGCAATTCCACTTCATATGTAAAACCCTTGAAATTTTTCTGAATGAACGCGTGTTAGAGGATTGCCAGACATTGCGTTTATATACACTCGCAAATCTTTGAATGCAAAAATCAGGAAATTTGGTTTGGAAAGCTCAAACTTCTTTCTAAACGAAAATCATTAGTATTTTAACTATGAAGATTTTTGCAATTTTCTAATTGTCATAGGTGTTAATGAAAATCAGAACAATACCATACTTATAAATTTATGTTAAATGAGCAAAAAAAAATCAAGAACAACATTTCGGCTTTTTTCTAGAAAATGTCCCAGGGGTAAAGTGCCACCCAAAATTAAAATACTTCTAATTATCTCCGGAAGGGCTTAATTAGATATTACTCTTGATGCACAATCGTATTCACCAAGTTTGAGCTTAGAAGCTTTTTAATCTGATACTCGTGACATTCGTCTATCCATCCATCCATTAACAAATCGATTTTCGCGTTCACAATTGCATGTATCTATTGCTCTACCTGCACAAATGTTAACCATCTCTGGAACAGCTCTAATATGCCTGACTGAAGTACTGAAATGCGCGAAGTTAAGCTGAAAAGAATCTTAAATATTGATATTACGATCATTTTCTTAAGGTAATTCCAATACTTTCCGTGTACAACAGGATAGTAATAATAGATCGAATGATAGTTGCATGACGAACACAATTTTTAATACTTAAATAGCGTTTCTTTTGTTATTGAAACGATGTAGTAACCGTGAATAATAACTAAGCAATAAATTATAGACGCGGCAAAACCGAAATCTCTTGTTGAAGCTACTAACGAAGAAATTACAAATTTATTACCACTATATAAATCAAAAAAATATCACAATAATATAAATTGTATGATACAGCTAACCAGAAATTTAAATATTAGTTAAAATTGTGATATATTAAATTAAATGAAAACGTCTTGTTCGCTTATTTTGCCGAAACGAATACAAATCCTCTACTGTTTGGGCTCAACATTTATATTGACAAATACCTTAAACTCACAGTATTTAAAACCATAATCAATTTTGTTAATCACGTTCTATCTAAATACATACTAGTAACTTGCGTGTGCCAAATATGTTTTAGGAATAGTCTTTTAGTGCTGAAATGTAAACAAGGAAGAAAGTATTGTCTTCCTAAGTAGTAAATGTTTCACTCCTGTCCAGCGTTAGTTAACGTAGAAACCTGTCTCTGTAGTTGATAGAGCGCCTAGACTGAAACACAGTCAAATAATAGATATATTATTATAGTACAAAGGCTTTCATGTTTTAACAACTCGAATACTAAAAAGGAAATAATTATCAGTAAATCAATGAGGTTGAATATTGATTTGCATTTTCATTACAAATGAATGTCATTCTGTATATTATGTCCAAGTCGATTGAGTAACGATAAAACTTTGTGACATTATAGAAATTGCTGCTATTTTGCAGTGTATCCAAAATCACTAATGTGGGCAAGAGTAACAAAGAGTAATTGACTCTTCACGTAGTTCGCACAGAATGAAATGGAAATACATGGAAAATCCAAGCTGAAACATTATCATAGGTATTTCACGAGTGCTTTGGAAATTGTCGATAAATCTAAAACAGGAGTGGAATTTAATATGATTATTTTGCAAATGAAATTTGAATTTAATAAGCCGCGTAATTAATATCAAGGTACGTGTCATGCAAGTTAGCAATGTCTTTATGAATTTTCAATACGTTGAATTACTACATGCATCTACCTCTCCTCATTATATGCATGGCCTTCTGCAACAACCAATCGAAAAGGGCATTCTCACGGTATGCAATTGTATAAGGTCGTTTTGTAAACAAAACAACAGGAAGAAATTTATCACATAGGACGCGATAGTCAATATCTGATAATTTTGCGAGTCGTCTCTGATTGGTTGGTATGGTGCCAACACTATTGGCTGAAGTTTCGTGAGTGGAATACAATAAGGCAGTTCAATACACTAACGGGACACTTCCACAGCCGGTGCAATTTCTCAGCTCCCTGCAAGTGTGTTGGTGTAGTGCATGTAAGTGTAGGCCTGTAAAGGAATGGAGTGAGGATACAACAAAGAGGAAGGAAGCTTGCGTGCGTTCCGTGGCCCGTTCTCTAGGGTACTATGATCGGAATACTACCGATCAGAGCAGTCAATCGCTAGAATTCTCCTTCAGACAGCGTTTGAAGTCGACATAGCTACATCTCGCTAGTGTCGAAACTCCTGCTACCGACGGGACTTTAGCTCTAGGAACTCCTGGTCTGAGGCACTGCAGTGACATCACTTTATGCCGTGAGCTACCTGAGGCGGTGTGTACACCTTTGAGGAGTCTAATGCTGCTAATATAGTTTACGTCACTGTAACTAACGTATCACTGGAAGGAGGAGGAGGAGGAAGTGTGTGATCCTCCCCAGGCAGCTGGCGCGTGAGCGTGGCGTGGGAGCGCTGCTGCATGCGTCACCCTTGTGCGAACGAGTAGTGCGCAAGCTATCAACAACTCCTCAGACCACACTTCCCAACCAGCACCACCAGCTACAAATGACGCTACGACCGACGACGGCTTTCGTGTGCCAAAGCGGCATCACACAGCCAGACTTTGCCCGCCCGGAGCGCCGACGCCACTACCTACTGACAACCGCTACAATGTTTTGACGCCACTGGAGACTGAAAGTGACAAGACCAGCAACGTTGAAGAATCGACTGCAACAGAGACAACCCCAACACCCACAAGACGCCCCCAAATAGGAGCCATTCACATTGACAACCACGGACTGAAATACCCCACACGACTCTTGACCGACCTGCAACAACACCTACCCAACACCTTCTACGCTAAGAGCACAAGGACGGAACTCATACTCCAAGCAAAGACCATCGACGCACATCACAAAATTCTGAAAGCCCTTGAAGCAATAGAACTGGACCCCAAAATACGGACGCGATACTTTGACAGCAACCTCTACTACCACCACCATAGGACTACGGAAGAAAGACATGCAAAACTTGTTATCAAAGGACTATCCCCCAACATCCCCACGACTGACGTCTTGACTGCCCTCTCCCAATTCCCTTTCAAAATCCACCATGTTTCGGAGATGAAGAAGAGGACCGACACCAACGCTTTGACTGGACTAGGACTCTACGTGATCGAGACGAACAAACAAGAGACAGGACAAATTAAAACCACCATCCGCTACCTCCTTCACCACAAAATCACCATTGAAGAGTACAACCAGACTGACCGCATTCCCCGCTGTGACAACTGCCAGATGCTCTACCACACCCGACACTACTGCCATAGACGAACCATATGCGCAAGATGCAGTGAAAACCACCACACCTCGACCTGTACCAACCAGACATTTAAATGTGCAAACTGCCACGACGCCCACCCTACCTACTCACCTGACTGCCCCGTTCTGACTAAAGCTAAGCTCGACAGACAAAAGACACTGCAACAATCTAGACCAAACCCAACGAACCCTGGACGAACCGTACCACCCCCAACAATTCTGAATTCCCATCACTCCCCCAAACAAACGCTACCACACTCCAGCAAACCTTCACTGCATCCACGACCAACCCACGACAATCCTACTCCTCCCGAACAAGCAACCTGACTCCCACACCCACTCCTTCTCCCACCTCCACATTCAGCGACCTCAAGGAACTCATCTCCCTCCTCAAATCCTTCAATATCTCCCAACTCATCACCACCATTAAAGACATAATCACCATATGCAAATCACCGACCGACAACATGACTAAAATCATCACTGTCATCAGTAAAGTATGTGAACTTTTTTAAACTTCAGACGCCGACTTCTCAACATTTCCTCCTGGAATGCCAATGGTGGACTCGCTCGAAAGCTGACTGACATTAAACAATACCTGACAGACTACTCCGTCGGGATTCTACTCATACAAGAGACGCACCTGACACCATCCCGCCCCTTCAATATTCCCAACTACATAACCTACAGGACCGACCGCTCCACCCCTGGCGGTGGAACCGCAATTTGCATACAAAAAGGCATACCTCACACCCAACTCCCCCCCGCCCCCACCACCCACATCGAAAACACCCTAATCCAAATACCCACCCCCCACGGACCTCTCACAATAGCCTCCATCTACAAACCTCCACAACTCCCGCTACTAGACAGCGACCTGACTTTACTTACGCATGACAACTTTCTATTAGCAGGTGACATAAACTCTAAATCAACTACCTGGGGTTGCAAACATACCAACATCAACGGACAAATACTACAGACATACCTCGACACGAACGCACACATAACCCTATCAGCGCCAGCAGAACCTACCCACCTTGTCCGCAACCTCCCTCACGACATCCTAGATTTCGCCCTTCACTCCTCCCACATCATAATAAGCACCCCTCATCCCAATCTTGAACTCACTTCCGATCACCTCCCAATCCTCTTCACAACAGATACATCATCCCCCAACTTCAACTTCCCCTCCCGATCCGTCTCCACTGACTGGCGCAAATTTAAACACCTTATCTCCAAAAAAGTCAAATCCCCAAATGCACTCACAAGCCAAGCTGAAATCGACCAAGCCATTAAACACCTATCCCTCCAAATCAATCGCTCCTTCCGGAAAGCCTCCTCCTTCACCAATACCCCACAGGAAAAACTACCGACTCACATACTACTACTTCTACGCTACAAACGAAAGACCCAAAAAACTTTCTACAGGACACGCCGACAAGAAGACAAAATGACGTACTTGTACTACAAACAAACTTTACACGACGCACTTATAGACTACGAGCGACAAAGCTGGACGAAAACAATCACAGACCTAACTACGCACCCCAGCAAAATTTGGACCTTAATAAAATCCCTCAGAGAAACTACACAAAGCATCTCGCCACTACTAAGACCCGACGGTACCAAAACTTACGATCCACAGACGATGACAGAACTTTTCGCAGACAAACTTCAGACAAGATTTACCGCACCCAACGCACCCCTCCCCTCATCCACCATCTTATACTTTATGAAAACGCCTCATCTCCCACGACATCAACAAACACCTTGGACTATTACTAACACGGACGTAACGGACGAACTGAAAAACCTCGACGGCGGTAAAGCGACCGGCCCCGACGGAGTAAGAGCCAACGCCCTCAAAAACTTGACCAAAAACGCGACTGACTTCATAACTAAAACGTTTAACGCTTGCATCAACACCTCCTACTTCCCCAACTCCTGGAAAATAGCCAAAATCCGAATGATCCCCAAACCCAGCAAGTCCCCTCAAAATCCTGACAACTACAGACCCATCAGCCTCCTCCCCATCCTAGGCAAAATATTTGAACGTATCATCCTGAAAAAACTATCCCCAATAATAGAAGAACGACTAAGACCGACACAATTCGGCTTTCGAGCAGACAGATCGACTGGACTACAAACGTTACGCCTAACTTCTGACATTGCAACTCGACTACAGGAGGGAAAACGACAACCAGTTCCAGCCATTTTTCTTGACTTCACCACTGCTTTCGACACCGTCAATCACAACTCACTCATTTACAAAATCACCCCGCACATCCCCCGCTTTCTCCTCCCTCTTATCACCAACTACCTGACTAACCGCACCTTCTATGTTAATCACCTCAACTCCTCCTCCTCCCTCAGACCCATCCTCGCCGGCGTCCCACAAGGAGCCGTCCTCTCCCCTATCCTCTTCTCCCTCTATACGAATGACTTGCCGACCTCACCACAGACTAACGACTACATCTACGCCGACGACACAGCACTGGCAGTGACAAAACGTAGACTACCTTACTCGGCCCAAATACTCCAAAACGACTTAGACGACATTACTACCTGGGCTAAAGACAATAACCTGAAACTAAACCCCCGAAAAAGTGCAGCAGTATTCTTTAATAGAGGTTACCCTGGAAAAACACATCCAATACCACCCCCGCTCACCATAGACAATACTACAATCGACTGGACGAACGAGACAAAGTACCTAGGAATCACTCTTGACCGCAAACTTTCATGGAACAGACACGTTGACGCAATCACACAAAAAGCAAATAGACGACTAAATGCCCTGACACCCGTTCTAACCCACCCACTCACCCCCGACAAAACAAAACTTTATATTTACAAGACATACTGACAATACATACTGACAATACATACCGATACTGACTTACAACTGCGCGACCTGGGCAACGACATCAAAGACAAACTACGCGAAACTAATCAAAACAGAAAACAGATTTTTACGACTCTCATTTCGACCCCCTCCACTTACGAACTACAACAGACTCCGGCAAACACTGAAACTAACGCCCATTGACAAAGACATTTTCGACACCGCACAGAAAGACGTTGACAACGCCCTCAAGAAAGCTCATTACACCGCTTTTTTCCAAACCCGCCCCCATCAACATGTCCTCCACAATCCACCCCTCCATAGACAAAGATTCCTCCACCCCTTTGATATTCTCAAACTCCCCCCGCCTAGCACCACATAACTCCACTCACCCACCGACACCGGCCAAAAATTCTCCTACCCTAATAACAACCCCGCTATATTCTCATCTTTAAATTCCACCTCTTCTCTCCCCCCCCCTCCCCGTCCCATCTCTCCGAACCCCGTCGTGTACGGGGTAGCGAGAGATTCCTTTCCACCTCCCTCCGCCCCCTTTCCTTTTTATCACACGCTAGTGCCATCAACCCAAACTGGGAAGAGCAAAGAGCAGGCCCAGAACGACGCCCACCAACGAAGACGTTAATGACAGCCTCTGTAGCCATCGTAAGAAACCAGTAGGGATATTGTTTTAACTTGCGCATCAGACCACTCTGCATAAAACTCTTTCCTGTCAAGTGCAGTGTCACCAACCCGGTGGGCAGAAATATTGTGCTGATCCCTGATCAAGTCGCCAACATCTTTGCCTCTAACCAGAGAGACGGACCCGATAAGTATTTCACGGGGAAGAAGGCAATTCCAATCACAACTGTCACCCGCCCCATAAATATTTTTGAAGCAAAACAATGTTAAATTGAAATTAAAAACATATTTATTCATAATGGTAGAACTCCATTGGATGTGATTCAATCAATATAGAATTGCTTTCGATAAATTGAGTATAATAATTATACTAAATCTATTAATATTTAATTATTATCAATAAATGTTGGCTTTGGGGGCGGAGCATGGCACACGAAGATTCGCCCCTGTCCCACTGGAAAGATACATTGCCGTTGTCTACATAGATTACATTTGTCTATGCAATGTATGTTGTCCACGCGTTGTTTACGCGTAGACGTAGACTATGGTTCCTTGCGCGTGGACGCACATCACTGCCCACGGCTTCTTCCCTTTGTTCTCTCGTGTTTTTCACCGCTCCTCTTCGGCTCGCTCGAGGCGCAATTGGAGATTTGAATCGCCGCCGACTGTTAGGCTCCTTCCTTCGCGTTCGGCCGCGAGTGACGCGCTCGTTCGCGTTGCCCGCCGCAGCGCACGTGGGACGCCTTGTGCTTGTTAGCACCCACCGCAAGGAACAATTACAGCAAGTAACAGCAACCCGGGCAGCCAACAAGTCATCACGTACAACTCATTCCCGACACAGGATGCAGAATGTTGGAGTCGCAGAGGAGCTAAGCCGCCTGGAGGATGGCGAGCGAGGTCCAAGTACAGAGACCAAGTCCGAAGAAGTATGAAAAGGAGTTTAATGAAGAAACCGCGCGGCAGAACAGCGAGAAATAATGCTTCTGGACCGTCTGTCTCTAATCAACATGAGGAGGAAGCTTTTAAAGAAAACGGTAATTTATGACGCTTATACGCCAGCCACGACCCACGATACACGACTCGGAGGGAACAAACATACCTCAATGTCCAAGCTGTTTGCGCCCTTTAAATCATTCTTTCGTAATTTTCGGAAACGGTTGTTTATTTTTGTAATCTGTCTCCTCTTTGGTGTTGACCAGAGTTCAAGTGCCCTCACATAAATATGATTACAAAAAGACAGCGTATAAGTCTTCTACCGCTTTGGACTTGAGGATCATAAATCCGAAAAGATTAAGAAATTCTGTATTTTTCTTACGCAACACGGTATATGTGAATGTAGTGACCATTACTAGTAAGTTGATTCGCACTTACAATTTCGCCCTCATTTGAAAAAGTTTTGATCAAACGATGAAAACTTATCGTACGGAAAGCCTAACTTACGCCTCTCGTTCGTGCGGGTAGGGACAGATCTTTTTCGTTATCAACATCGGTTAGATTGATTTTGATGAGTGATTAGGGGATCAAGTGACATTTAATTCTGTAGTGGAAGGCTGCCACTCTCCCTCTTTCTCTCTCTCCCTCTCCCTATTTCTCCCTTTCCTCTCTCCCTCTCTCGATTCTTTCTAGCAATTCTCTGGCAAAGATACTCCCATAACCAAAACGTGGAATTTCTACATCTCTTAGCACAACTAAATCACACATGAAAATATTACAATTATATTAATTCGTTCGAATGCACAAATCGACACGAAATTTGGATATGACCGGATATGTTGGATTCATTACAAAAAGGAATGCACGGGACAGCCACACCTTTATAGCATGGTCCGAGAACTCGGACAGAATATACCTTGATAATGCGTGTGACCACCCTGCGCGGCCACACACGCAGCGATTCTGGAATGCAACCTGTCGTGCAGGTTCTGCACGGCTTCGTGCGGTATAGTGCCCAACGCCCGCTGTATTTGTCTCAGCTGCACGATGGTTGCGGCCGGTGTGGGGTTGGAAACCAGGCTGCGTCACATGATGTCCCAAACGTGTTCGGTGGGCCTGCGATCCAGCGAACCTGCAAGCTAGGATAGAAAGCCTAACCCTTCTAGAGCTCGCTGAGCCGTCCTTGAGACGTGGGGACGCGCGGTGTACCGCTGGGAGGCTGCTGCGCTCTACGTGCCCAGATATGGTAGGAGGTCTGGAGTGATGACGTCACGGACGTACAAAGCACTTGTCATAATCCTGTCAATGAACAGCAGAGGCGATCGGGTAACTGATGTTCCCCATACCAAAACCTCGGGTATGGATCCAGTGTGGCGGGTTCAAACGCCCGTCCACTTGCACGTTTGTACAGATGAATACAAACATCTTTTGTTGTCAGACAGAAACGACTATCAGTTCTTCATTACTGCTCTGTTTTTAATGTCACAATCGTGTCCTTTAGCAATAAAATCCACCTCAATAATCTTGAACTCGGATCTTTTGGGTTGAATATATACATCAATTCTCTCAGATCTGTAAGGACTAAATGTTCTACCTAGTAAATAAGGTTATAGGTGTTTACATACTCAGGCAATCGCTACACATTCTTTTTTAAATTAACTGTAATTACTTTCTTTATCTAGAGCTCTACTGGCGTAAGCTATTCTTCATCTAATTTACCTTGCGAAAGTATCGCTCGAATTGAGTATAAAGTAGCGTCAGTCGTCTATATAAGCGGCTTAGTAAAATAGGGATACTATTCTAAGAGCTGTGTTTCAGTCAACTTTCATTTTAATAAATCAAAGCTCACCTGTACTTTCCCATTCATTGCTACTCAACATCATTCATTAATAATTCATCCAACTGCCTTGTTATTGTAGTAAATCCATCGATAAACGAGGTACCCTGCTATACCTGCTAATCCTAAAAATCCTGCTAAACCTAAAAATGCTTTAGCATTCTTGGTATGGGAAGGTCTCTTACATATTGAACTTTTTTCGGATCAGGTTTAACTCTTTGTGTCATTACAAGACATTGGAAGTAATGCAATTCCACCTCCAAAAATTCGCACCAGCATTCGCCTGGTGTTAATCGGAGAAACCTCGGAAAACTACTGATCAGAGCAGGAGCCGCTATGATTCTCCTCCAGACAGCGACTGACTTCTTCCGAGCTATCAAGAGTCGAAAATTCCTGCACCGTCGAGACTCGAACGCAAGGATCTCCCTGTGAGAGGCACTGCTGTGACAGCATTGATGCCGTGAGCCACCTTCATCGGTAAATTATTCCTGGATACATGTAACTGAGCGTAAATTTTCGATCGAAGTTTGTAAATAAGAGATTTCTCAATTCGCTTGATGAGTCTTTTACGAGTGAAATACATTGGACGCCATAGATGGAATGTTTGGCTCTGTGGCGTTCCAGGGACGGGGGGCCTTTGCGGGCCATGTCCCCCCCCCAAAAGACCTAGAGTTTTCGTTTGTTAGCGTCTTTTATTTGGCAAAATTGATTTAAATGTTTATTTATGTTAAAATTACGTAATCGTTTAAAATAATGTTGTATAGTATCATATATACGCTACAAAAATAATATACAATATAATAACAACTGTTTATTATTTGACAAAAATCTATGACGGCCGACACCGAAATGGTCGGCTGGATCCGCCCCTGGTGTGCGCGTTTTCCTCGTGATGGCGTTGGCGATTCCTGCGTCTCCGCAACGGCGCAAGCGAATGAATCACGCGCGCCAACCTCGCTCCGCTCGCGTTCATTGCGCCACGCTCTGCGGAGCCGCGTCCGCCGCCTCCCTGGCGAACCAACTCCGGAGCACGCGCGCGTTTGTTTGTGCGGGCTAGTGTGTATATGTTGGTGAGTGTGTGTGTGTGAGAGAGAGAGAGAGAGAGAGAGAGAGAGAGAGTATGTGTGAATGTGTGTGTGTGCGAGAGAGAGATAGGGAGAAAGAGAATAACAGAGAGATAAAGAGAGAGAGAAGAGAGACAGAATGAGAGTGAGAGAGAATGAGAGTGAGAGAGAATGAGAGTGAGAGAGAATGAGAGAAAATGAGAATGAGAGAAAATGAGAGAGAGAGAGAGAGAGAGAGAGAGAGAGAGAGAGAGAGAGAGAGAGAGAATGAAAGGGGAGAAGAGGTAGGTGACTTTTTGCAAGGGGCATTTTCAGCGCATCACCTCTGCCTTATAGGGTTTCAAAGAGAGAGACAGTGTGTGTCTTATCCCGTCGCTACCTTCTGTCGAGTGGTGGGCGGGGGGGGGAGACCTGTCGGTGACGAAGCGACACGCAGCTGGCCTTGCTCAACTCCTCTCTCCCTCGCTCAGTGGGAACGCATTTCCACCCTAACTTTGTTTGAAATTTATTTCTACATAAACATTAGAGAAATTGTTTAAGAAATGTGTGTGAGTGAACCTGTTACTCATCAGCAACATTCCTAAATATCTTACTCAAATCGCCAAGTAAATGTTTAGCTGTGTTTTCTTCTGTCTTTGCTATTGTCCAGATTATCTACGAAATGATGACGGCGAATTTCCCATCTACCGTGGAAATTGTTGGTTCCTTGAGTTTATTTCTTCGTTGAGGGTCTTGATTATGGATGCCATAGAGGGTGGCCCGTAAATTACGAAACGCTAAAGAGGAGGATGGGGTTTGTGGCAGCGTTTCGCCGCTATGCGTAGGGGTAGGGGTAGGGGTGTATTAGTTTCGTGTTACATAACGTCGATATTTATTGTTTTCAATTTGTCACCGTTTTCTGAAATTATTCCTTTTATTTTCTCTTATTCTAAAACATGAAAATACAAGATGGTACCCGCTCATTAAATGAACCATGAGAGTTATTTGGTATGTCTTTCATGCTTTTTCATTAATTTGTGAAAGCTTAACACCTGATTTGTAAATTGACTTTTGTAAGCAACCAATAATATATACACAAATAAATATCTGTAGTCTCTAGACAGTAATATTTTGGTCGCCCGATAAATATGGACGAGGCAAGAACAGAATCGCGGAAGCTCAGAGGGCACGAGAAATCGACCATTTCGTTAGTGGCTGCCGCTGTAAGAAACACAGAGGAGAGTTTCTTGAAAAAAAAAAGAAAAAAAAACAAACTTTTATTTAAAGACGATTTGATCGCTGTTTATGGTAATCCAAAATTGGTAGCTCATCTCGATGTAGTCAAGGCAAGCATGTGAGATATTATTCTTGCTTTTCTGTATAATATTCTGTAATGTGCTGCAAATATTGTAACAGTTAAATTTAATTATGTTTGTTTAATTTGTAAAAGAATGAAATGACTACTGTCCCTGACATTCGAAATAAATGCAGATATGTACTTCGTTTGAATCGGTTGAATTGGACTTTGTCAAGTTATACTGAAGTGCTAGTGGGGCAGAAATTGCAATGTTTCAGTTTTACATAACTGTATCAAGTAATGCGAGATAGTCCAGTGCTGTTTTAGCACCTCTAGTTTACAATACTTTCTCTATACCGCGTAATCAGAAGGCGAGAAAGTAATATGTGAGATTTCATTCTGTGTAATGAAATGAGTTAGAGTTGTGTCATAGAGAATCTGGACGCACTTGAGACGTTATTATCTGAATGTGTAAAATTTCTTAAAACTTCATGCGTAAGGGAGTAAACCCAATAAACCTGTAGTGTTTGTTTCTTGTGAATTAATTGAGTTTGTTCTATTAAGGAATATAAGGAACAGATGGAATAAAACTGTTCATGTACAATGGTATTTGTTTGATTTTATTTTGTATTGGCAATCCAATAACATTTTAAGTTGTGTAGCTTTTGCTGTTGGATGTGTTATTTGTTTCAGGATTGTATTTTTCTTAAAGACTCCAGAATTCATGATGTTTTTTGTTTTTGCTATTCCATTGGCATTTTCACCAGAAGACTTTGTTTTTAATAGCGAATACCTTGTAATTAGAATAATACAGAATATACTCGTTAGAACAGTGACAATAGTACAGAAACTGATATTTTGTGGTGTCCATAAGCTTTTTGGCAACTCTGTAAAGAATGGAAAAAAAATCTTATATTTCCCAGATAGAATTCTGTGGTCACGGGATAAAAGCTTTTAGGTAAAAAATCTTAGTTTGGAGAAAACATGGGGTAGATTATTTAGTCGTCTATATTTCCCAACGGCGAGCTATATTTCTCAACGGTTTCTTGATATTAAGGAGGCAACATTTGAATTAGGTCGTTTTACTACAATAAAATATTTTTGCATGGCTGTTACGTGAAAAACAAAATTTTGTAATTACTGAAAATATTTTTTAAACGAGAAGGAGAAATTACCCTCACTTCTCCACTCGTGGATCCCTGGCTGTGGATCCCTGGCTGGGTAAATAATGACGTGATTAGCACTATTGACTTTTTACGAATGGCAATCTAGGGAGAGGCACAACTACTATGCAAAACAGTTTGTCTCGTTGGGCGATAGCCTTCTAGTGACCTTTGCGACCTCACTTCAACAGAGTTGTGATACACAATCGGATTGTTCCGTATCTTGACGCATTCATGTGTTATTTTGACGCTTGGTTACCCAGTGAAATAAATAACAGGATCCAATATATCAACAAATAATGAGGGGTGTGGAAGGTCAATAGTTATATGAAACGCACTGATTTTTTTTCGTGGAACGTGTGTCTTGAGTGCTCTTTCTATTTGAAGGGTCTGATAGTGTAGCTGCTATCTCCTCGCTGTGGACAGCGTATTCAGGATGTACAAGATGTGCAATGCTGCTCGGACAAGGAGGTCAACTGACGTTTGGGCAAAAGGCAGAGTAAAAGATCTCTTTATTGATTCGAAAGTGCGCCCATGATTTTGAAAACTGAAACCTAAGCTAATGTTTTCAAAACGGTAACGATATTGGTTTGGTCCCTAGTTGATCTTCAAGTTGTAATGGAAGAAAATAAAAAATAAAAAAATAAAAATGAGGCTGTATTCGTAACTTTATAAGTCTGTTAGATAAATTCTCACTCTATTTTATTGAATGACGTGACACTTTCTTACCTTCAGAAATCCTCATAGAATGAGGACAATGAAGACGGTATATCTACGTCGAATGGGGGGAAGAAGTGGAGAAGAGCGATTTTCAAGAACATGAATTATTTAAAGGGTACTCATCTTTTTTTTTAAGAAGAGATGTGTGAGGCTCCTTTTAATTTTTGAAGAATTTCATTGATTACTTTAACAAAATATTGTCTGGATGTGGTATAGGAATTTGATAGTGAACGAGATAAAGGGAATTGCAATTTTAGATATGCGAATAATTTCTGAAATCTAGTGTATGGAAAAGAGTTATGAGTAAAAAATGTGTGTTTAGGTCTGACGCTGAAAGTAATAGAGTGAAGAAAGTAAAGAGAAGTGAAACAGAACAATGTTTACCGTGAATCAAAAACGAAAAACAGCAATAAAAGGTTTCAGAATGGGAATAGGAATTGGGAATAGCTATACGAATACGAATTCGCAAATCTCTGACGAGATGAACAGAATATATTGTGGGATTTTTTCGGAGAAGGGAAATTAACGACTATATTTATAGTTGGAATAGGTCCTGAAAAAGCGGGGTATGTCCTGAATATCAATATGTGTTTCGCTGTCCTGCCAATTTTTTTCTTTGTTTCTGACTAATGTTTCTATAAAAATACCGTTTTGGGACTAGTTTGAACTACATCACAGTACTATTCCATACATAACAGAACGCAAGCGGCTTATTCTTTTGTTAATCAAATATTGATATTTTGTCACTTAACGGTACAATCGGAGGGCTGAAAAGGAGATAAAGAAAAGTACTGTGATTTGAACCGAAGTGCATCAGCCTCGTTCTATGGGCAAGAGATTCTAGAATGCAAAGGCAAAAAGGGCTGAATTAATAACAGTGTTTAATGTCGACAAATTCACGCTTTATTTAATATTTCATTTAAATATCCTGAAGTTTTTTCACAATTTTTGCCAAGGAAATGACGTGGATAACCTGGAGAAGTCAGAGAAATTTGTCCTAGAAAAAGAGTGGTCAACCTGTTTTAATTGAAAGTGTGCAATGTAATTTATTTTGATCTACTATATAGTTGTTTGCTTGATATACTATTCGATTGTTATATTATTTATTGGTCACATGCGTCTTTAACCCCTGTTGACATGCAACCCTATTAGTTAAGTGCACCTGTAGGTTAAGAAATTTAAAATCCTTAGCAACGGGTTTTAACATTCTTAGTAACCTAAATAAACAACCACCTCGCAAGTCAACATTATTACGAAAAAATCACGTGGTAATTTACAAGACAAATAGTAATCAAAGAAACACATTGTTTTGGGGGATGTTCATTATTAATTATAATGTTATTAATAGTGCAGTTTGAAAAATAAATATTTGGTAAATTAGCATTATTTTCGTTGCACTTGACAAAATGGATTTCTTCTTCAGTAATATTTACTGACGATGTGGTGTCGCCACTGGAAGTCGACGCCCCACCTTCCTGGCCGATAGTAATTGTTTTTGCCATTTTCACTTTATTTACCAAAGACTCCTCAACATAAGATCCGGCCACGGTGGAGCTCCGCCACCCACCAAAACGTTTCAAATTAGTAAGGGAAGCTCTTGAATCTCCTGCGACTGTAAAACAAAACAAAGGTTTGTCTTTATAAAAGGAATAAGTGTAAATTACCTTACCAAGTTCTTAAAGTACGCAAGCATTACATCTTCTGTAATCACGGTTAGGTGAATTTGTAATTGCCAAGTTTTAAATTCTTCGTATGCTTTCTCGCATCGTGCTTTAGATTTTTCAGGGATTAAATCTCGCGGGGCTTCCGCAACTGCATCCAAAACTTCTTGAGGTACAGACTAATTTTCAGCGACCATCTTCCTCGAGCCACGGTATACAAGTGTATTGTTGAAATAGATATATCGTAAGCAATACCCAACAATATCGATTATCGTGCCGCAAGAACAGAATTCATGTGTTTCATATCGCAGTAATTGAAATGTTCTCAAAAAATGGGGATTTTATGGTGACCGATAAAACGGTGAGCATACAACGAAATGTTAGTGTTATTACTGCTCTCGGCTCCGCTACGCTCCGCCTCGATTTTTAACTTTTGACATCGGCAGTAATAACACTCATAACATTTCTAGGTATGTTAATAGCTATTATTTGATACACTATTTAGTTACATGAAAATATACACATTGCTCTGAAACATATTTTGGAGGTCCTGAATTCGATTATCCTTATGGCAACCCTAAGTTGGAAGGAATGTTGTTATCGAAGAGCCAAAGAAGAAATTCCGTTCTCGGAACCTGGGGTGAGCTCGTCGCTTACACGAAAACTATGCACATCTTCGAAAACTTAAAGTGGCCGCATTTCAAGATGTCATTGAAGAGTAAAATTTCATTGAGAAAAAATGTAACTCTTCAAAATTGTGGTTGTTTGCGGAAAAAAATTGAACATTTGTAATTTATAAAAAAATTGATATTTCAATGAGAATGAGATCCGCGTAAAGTTGTTGTTCTTTACGCTATCCAAGGACAAAGTTTGATCAAAAATGTGGACAAATTTTTGAGAACATTTTAAAACTGTTTTCTAAAATTGCGAAAGTTATAATGCGAGAAAGTATGTGCCGTTGTGCCTCTTGGTTTTTGTTGTTGTTGTTGTTGTTGTTGTTGTGTGTGTGTTCAATGAAAGTAGTTTTTGAGGAATAGCACTAAGAGGAAGGAAACCTTCGGTAGGCCGCGTATTCCCTTATTTTTTTCATACCCCACACTCCCTCTCTCTTTCAGTAGCGACTCGGTGAACCCGAGCAGGCTGCATGTGGGGAACTGCCTGTGGCGACGACCTCTCGGAGCGCGTGCGCGCGGCAAGGTAACGTGCGGACGCGAAGAGGCAGACAGCTGCGAAAGCGTAGCTTTTGGGCTTCCGTGACTGGAATATTCGGTTCGAGTTCACTTGGCAGCGCCCCTGGCAGGCAAGCTTCGTGGTTGGCGGGGCCCTTGGGGGCTTTCTCTCCGCACTTCACCGCGACTGCCAACGGCAGTTTTGCTCTCCTCTCGAGCGCATGCATCGCATTCAGTGGAACGCTATTGCAAATGGGTGAGAGAGGGAGAGAAGAAAGAAAGAGAGACAGAGTGTGTGTGTGAGAGAGAGAGAGGTAAAGAGAGAGGAGAGAGAGACAGACGAGAGAGAGGGGAGAGAGAGACAGACGAGAGAGAGGAGAGAGGGGAGAGAGAGACAGACGAGAGAGAGGAGAGGTAGAGAGAGAGGAGAGGAGAGGTAGAGAGAGAGGAGAGGAGAGGTAGAAAGAGAGGAGAGGTAGAGAGAGAGGAGAGGTAGAGAGAGAGGAGAGGTAGAGAGAGAGAGGAGAGGAGAGGTAGAGAGAGAGAGGAGAGGAGAGGTAGAGAGAGAGGAGAGGTAGAGAGAGAGGAGAGGAGAGGCAGAGAGAGAGAGGAGAGGAGAGGTAGAGAGAGAGAGAGAGAGAGAGAGAGGGGGAGGTAGAGGGAGTGTGGGAAGAAGAAAAGAAACAAAGCACGATAGTTTTGCTGCAAGAGTCAACTTCTTTATTAAGCAATATATGCTTTTAGCATGTCTGTAGAAACAAATCACTTTCTCTTGTGGTGGAGCGAGAAATATTTGTTTCCCGGAGCAACAACAACTTACTAGTTCATTTGCCCCGTGAGTGTAGTTCGGAGGTTTTGTGCGGCCCCGTGAGTGTAGAAACGAGTTTTCAAAGGATATTGCCATTTAGGACTAGGTTTTACTGTTCTTTGATAAGCTTAAAATAATATTTCTGCTCTACAATTAGGACACCGAAACATTAAGAAAATTTCAAAAACATGTACTTTGGGCGGCGATAGATGGCAGAAGGCAATAATGGGTAGCGTGTTCGAATAGCTAACCGAGACCCAATGAAATAGAAACTAATACGGGAAAGTCTGTGCCATTCTGTTGCACCATTACTTTATTCTAGTTGGGAGTTGGTAGGCGGTGACCAAGTCGTAATGGGTGACTCGGGATGTTGTGTAGATTTTGGAGAAAAAAATATTAGATTGGAGCGCAATATGGTGAACTATGAGGCAAATTAATTTCTTTGTGGGGATAAAGGTTTGAGATGAACCAGGGTGCAGTTGTAGCCAGTATGAGGAAATGAGGAGTTGATTCACACAGGTTATGGATAAAGCATTAGGAGTTTGATTACTGTAGACAACAGTTATTTTGTAACAGGTAAATCAGTACGTTTTGTACTATTTCTTGTGCCCTGATTTGAAATCCGCAAATGAACATTTGCCTACACGCACCAGTTCTCTGATACATGTGACGTCACTTCCCGTATTTTGTTGCGGTTGATTCGTTCTTCAGAGAAAATAGTTCTTGTAGTATTGGTAACACTGACTAATGTTTACACACTCTTGCTGCACGTTTATCGCCAACACCGAGATTATGTATTGGAAGAGATTAGGAAGTATGTTTAAGAGCTACCAAAATTTCATTTTTCGTGGTTTGTGTTAGTTTGTTGATAAAAGAACTGCTGTGTGGTAATCATGGACACATGTAAGAGTCATGATTGTATAAATCATCCAAATATATTCTGTTATGCGTGGGAAGGTTACAAATAAATCACAAAGGAGATAAGTGTCATAGAGCTTACGATCAGCATACAAACTATTTTGGGTTTCCTCTCGGTGACGAAGACAAGCCATGGGCTCTCCATGTGTGTTGCGTTTCTTGTGTTGTGACACTGAGTGATTGAAACGAAAACGTCGGGCAATATCATTCTGAATCCCCATAATTTGGCGAGAAGGAAAGCATCATGTAACGGACTGCCGTTTCTTTAATTATTATTATTAGCCAATGACACATCCCGTTAAGGGACAAGGGCCCCCTGCTTGAACAGGAAATTATTGATACTTCTGTAATGAAGTGATACGATGGTGATGAGGGGTGAAAGGACGATCACAAATACATCCACGCCCGAGGTGGGATTCGCACCCGCGATCCTTCGATCCGACCTCGCCTCGACACCTCTGCCTTAGCGATCTCGGCTACCCGGCTTGGCTGCGTATTGCTGTTTATGCCTCGCCAAAGTGGAAGGCTATTGATCAAAAAACAAGCATTGCATTGTATACGCTGACGTCACGTCATGAATGAAACCTCTGCCACACGGAACGCAATTGCCAAATCACACAGCACTAACCACTCCACTCGACGAGAACATTTTGTTCGACTGTGCAAATGAGGGTGATTAATTAGAAGATCGGGAAGTGGAAAACAAACGAAGGCCTAACCTAAATTCAGCAGACTCAAGTCGATGACTTCGTGCGGGATCTCAATTTGACGAGAAAGAAAGCTGAACTTCTTGGCTCTAGACTACAACAGTAGAACCTTATAGCATCAAATACGTCTATATCAATACGACGGGAACGAAGTAAACAATTCGCACAGTTCTTTTCAATGAAACTGTAAATGTGTGTTTGTACCAATGCGACTGGACTCTTCCACGCAATTGAATTTGAGCAGAATCCGAGTGAATGGCGTATCTTTCTGGATGCTTCAAAGTTAAGTTTAAAGGCTGTATTTGCATAACGAAAAACAAATGAATTTCCATCCTCCTTGCTCATGTCCTGTGAACTGCATTGATTTCAGCACCCTCAAATTGATAGAGCCGGTCAGGATGGCCGAGATAGTTAAGGCAGTAGTGCCGTAGTGATCTCGGACCGAAGGATTGCGGGTTCGAGTCCCGCCTCGGGTATGGATGTATTGTGTTCATCCTTTCACCCCCTATCATCACCATATCATGTCATCTTCACAGATGCCATACTTAATTTCACCTTCACAGCTACCACAGTTAATTGCAATAGTGTTCGCTAATGACCTAATGTGGAGACGGCCTTAAATAACAAAATGTCCTTTCTGGCCCGGCGTTTGGTGTTACGCCCAAGTGGGTAGTTGACCCTCCCTCTTCCATCTCCCACCAAAAGTGTATATGAAGGGGAAAACACAAATCAGATTTCTTTCAAACTGTCATGTTTATCATTAAATTATCATCAAATTGTAATCACATTTATTTTATGAAACTGCAGCAATTATTGCAACGAAAAATCAGCGCTGCGCTTTTTTTATATAAATTTATTTAACAATTTTTGCAAATTGATTTTGTCGGTCATATCGCTATAAATATAAAATCGCAATACCGTTGAGCCGATCTTGCATCGTAGTTGATCATATATACGTTTGAGTTGACGTAATAAAAGAGAAACTTAGTTAATTATTGAAATTTGGCGTTTATGGAATATTTCTTTCGCCCCAAATTCCGATTGCCAACTACCTTACCCGTATTATCCGCCGGGACTGAGACTACCCACATTCATTCCTGTTACATAAAAAAGTTTTTATTTGTTGTATAGTGTTGGTAATGACATTGTTTAGAACTTAATATTGAAGTTTAGAAGTGACTTCAGTTGAATTACTTTTATTTTGCGTTACTGTAACGTTACTATAATGTAGTTTTTTCCAATTTAGCCTGGTATCAAGATTCAGCCCTAGTTATGTGACTGATTATGTGGGGTCTAAGGAATTGGGTGATTGTTTATTTGGAGTTGAGGGTGAACATTTTCTTAATGAGCTCAATTAACTAGTACTTACAGTTTGTAACGCAGAAGTAATTTCAACCCCGTGGTTTATCATTTTTCATAGAGAAATATTTTCGACAAATATTTTTTACTGATCATTGTCTTATCGTGTTGTTAGTTTTGTTGGGCTGCGTGTTCTCTTTAATCTTCCCCCTTACCCTCTCCAGGATCCATCACTGGCTGTACGGTACGACTTTTACACGTCTGCCCCGGCTCCTCGTGCGTATACTACGTACGGATTTTATCTTTCGCATAAAACTCGTATTGTGTATGTGATGAAGATCAGTGTGCAATTCTGTAGAGGTGGAATTTTTTTCAACCGCTCCGAATTTATTTTAAGATCTTAACGGCTTCTTTCTATGTACCCATTTTAATGAATATACTGAAATTTTATTTCATACATTATTTACTTTTTAGTACATATTTTGGAAAAAATAACTATGTGTGTGTGTGTACATATTTTGCTTTATTTTATTACAATACATTCCATTCCCTAGTTATTAGTAAGGTAATTTTTGCTTATTTTAGTGCTGCCACATGGTAGCGACAAATTGAACTAGTCTCGGTACTTTAACCTTAAGTATAGCATTACGTGTTTTGTTTCAGGTCCATAAAGAAACAGTAACGAAACTAGTACACCATAAATCACCTTAACATTTCAATCGCTGTTCTAAAATCACTTAGAACGATCTGTTGGATTTACTAATGTTTTCCCTGCGTGCATTAGGACCATATTTGCTTGTTTCAAATCTGCTAACGAAACGCTCAACGCGGCAGCGGTGCGTCATTCGCGTGCTGAAACCGGATGGGGAGGGGGTTAATTCGGGAGAGTGCGTCTGGCAGGCATCGCGTCGCGTCGCGTCGCGTCTCTCCCTCCCCCCTTCCCCCCCGCCCCCTTCACGGGCGGCACGTGCGTCGCGCGGCCTTGGTCCCTCCCCCCTCCCCCCGCCCGGCCCCGCACAGGCACTCGCGGTCCTCCTGCTCTGGCCAACACTCGCAAAACCACGCTCGGATTGCGTCAGGATTAGCTGTTCTCCGCAGCGATCACAACTAAGGCCCGCTTCACACGGCGCGGCCGCCGCGCGCTTCGTTCAAGGAGCATAGCTCTTCCGACGCAGCCACCGCCGGAGCCACCGCCGGAGTCACGGCCGCACCGCCGCCCGCCGTGGAAGGGGGTGGGGTCTGGAGGGGTAGGTTTCGCCGACCCTCCGGCGACGACGAACAAAGGGACCCGAGCAGGTAGAACGCCGCGACCGGCGGCACAGTGAGAAGGCTCCCATTTAAAGCTGTGTTCTGCTAGCGGTGGCGCGCGGCCCCTCGTGCGCTTCTGGTGGCCGGAGTTCGGCGTCTGCTGCCGCAGCAGCCGCCACCCGCTGCACGTGGGAAGGCCTCCATTCAAACCAATGCTCTGCTACACGGCCCGCTGCTGCGTGGCGCGCCACGCGCTGCACGTGGGAAGGGGCCCTAACGGAATGGGGAACTATCCTCGAACACCCATTATAAGGGCTCGGATTCTGCTGACCTAAAAGTCTTTACAAATGGACTACAGAATTACTTAAAAATAAGATGAAAATGACTAAAAATAAGGGGGAAAGTGGCTTAATTTTGTAAAAAATATTCAAAAAGTTGTATGAATGTTTATTTATTCAATGAATTTTACAACATGAAATAAAATTTATTTGTTTAAAATTATATTTAATTCAAAGGTATTAATTTAGAAGGAAATGTAATCTTTAGATCCGATCTTTCAACCGTCAGTTTTGAAAGGTCGAGGAAGTTTTCGAAGATACGTATAATTTTGAAAGTTAAAAAAAAAAAAAACAGTCCACTGAACTAGTGAATTTGGTCATATACTCAGTGTCATTGTTTTAGTGTCATTGTAAATTCGTTAAACATTCACTAACAAAAAACACGAAAATGAAACACAATGCGTTATAATGACAAAATAACGCAAAGGCTTAGAAACATGACCTAAAAATTGTAGGTGTTAAAAATTAACCCAAGAATTATACATTTCTATCACCTACATGGCATGATAAATATTCACTTACAAGTTAGCTACGTGTAGAATGCACCAATGAAAATATGACATGTGTTTAGAATCCGAGCTCTGCTCATTAGCGATACGATGCTTTTCTTTTCATCTGACGTCGAGGATGCTGACACCAAACTTCAATTAGAAACTTACCTTGTGGAAACCCGTTATACATCAAACAGGACCCTTCAAAAGTCAGGGATCATTCTCATTACGTCTAATCCTCTAACGCTAACCAACTCTTCCAAATCCTGGCATTCTTCTGAGCAAATCCAGAACTTGGGTTTTACCCGAAAGTACCATTACTCTTACATGCACAAAATGTAAAGTAAAGTAAAGTACATGATGGTAGTGCATCGTTACTTAATCCGTTCTCTCTAAAATTAAGTCTCCCAAGTAGGCAACTATTCAAAACTGTCATTCGCTCAACTCTTTCCTTCGGTTCACGGCCTCCTTCATACCTTTCGAAACTCTTTCTTGAGGAAATTCACCAACTGTCCCTGCTTTATGCGTCACTCTCAAATCCACGGAGACCTAGTCAACCACCATCTCCATCTAAACTACATACACTGCTCAGTTGACCGCATAAACTACTCAGGTATTCTTTGGATTGAGATTATTTTATCGAGTTCAATGGATACAGATTTATTTCAATTGCTATTGAAGGTAATTGATTTTCCACCCTAAGTAGTCCGATATTGGAAGGAAAGTAATGAGTGGGACCCATCCATCTTCTGTTGTTTGTTTTAACTGCTTAGATTATAAATGTATAACGTACACCTGTCCTCAGATATCTATTTGTCTTGAAGGTGGAGCCTACTAAATATATATAATATTATGTAAATAAATCGGAATGTTGTATGTTGAATCGCAATTTAGCTCTTATTGATAGCTGTTGTTTGTTTTGGCACGTCTTCTCATCTTCCATTTGCAAACGTCCGGGACCACATTCAGAGGTTGCTGCTAGGAAAGCTAGCGCCTGCAGCGCAATCCACTTTGCGAAGAAAGTAGCGTCAAGAAGTAGGCAGAGATTTCATGTGGCATTCTGTTTCATTGCGTCTTCGACAGCAGACGTGAAGTCTGCTCGCCAGCATTCGATCGCGGGCTGAAGCCGGAACCTGCTGACACCTAGATACTAGTCAAATAGATCGCTGCTTCAAATGACTATCTCTCAGACAGTTTAAGCAGTTTATGCCAGGTTGGGGGGGGGGGGATGTTTCTCAAACTTTCTTAGACAATCTGCTCTTAATTCTGGTATCTTAAGACTGCATAACTGTCATCGTAGTTTCATAATGCAGTTTTAAAACTCGCCCGAGAGCTCTCGGGTATTGCTTGAAGTGCCTACTTGGGCCTTTGTGCAATAAATCAATTGCGTTTAAAGTACTATTCTGGTCAGAGAAAACAAGAGAGCGCAAAAAACTAATATTAACAAAAAAACTAACACATCGCTGTCACCAGTAAATACTGTATATTGCGATGTTCATTGTTGTTTAACTCCCCCTCCCGCTCTGGCTGGCCACTCTGTGAAGTCCGCCAGTAATAGAGGCGGAGTGACGTCAGTCGGATCGGGAGGAGCTGTTGTTCGCGAAGATTTAAGCTCTTGTTTGCTGCGTTTGCGACAGCAAAGAAGGGAGGGACGCCTTTTTTTTACTTCCTAGCATACCACATTCGTAGTATAGAGAAATTTATGTTAAGTTGCAGAGAAAAACAGCATTTTGTCGGCCGAAAAATTCGTTTTGTAGGTCCCTCAAACCGGAAAGTGGATAGTTCGTGTTCATATATGTAATAAATTACTTCACCCAACATGATGTGTAGTCAGAGTCAACGTTTTGTTGGTCCTTAATACCGAAAATTTCGTTGATGAAGTGTACAGAATAATAGGTTCTTCAATATAAACAACAACAGTTTATTGAGCATTCGTTTACAACAACCCTGATCAAATTTCCGTTAAAAGCCAGGTCATAAATCACATCGTAGAAAACACAGTGTTTGCAGCACAGTCTTTTAGCACCCAGCCTTCGTTCCTAATATGACTAGTTGTCCCGAATAGGGATTAAATCAATCATTAATTCCAAAAAAATATTATAGTGAAAAAGTGATCCGGTACATAACTTTCTAAACTAAGTATATGACTCCGTGTATATGTATGTGTACGAGAATGTAACTAGTGGTATTGCAGATTGACACACACTTTCTCGAACTAGTTAGTTTCCTTATCTCTTTAGCCTGGACTAACTATTCCTTTTTCCTCTATCCTCTTCCCAGCTTAAAGCGTAAAGGTATTTTTTCACATTCACTCAATTCTTAGTTCCCCTAATAATAAATTTGAA
This sequence comes from Gryllus longicercus, assembly GCA_038098605.1. Classification (NCBI taxonomy): domain Eukaryota; kingdom Metazoa; phylum Arthropoda; class Insecta; order Orthoptera; family Gryllidae; genus Gryllus; species Gryllus longicercus. The sequence continues at coordinate 280,531 of JAZDUA010000858.1, read as the reverse complement.
ATGTAACTTTAAGAATAGTAGAAGAGAAAACCTGGTCCTATATACCAATTTTCAATGCTTTGGAAAATCGAGTTTTTTGAAAATTTTTGAAAATTGCGTGTTGAAAATAATGGGAGTGGCAATTACATTTTTAAAGGTTGTCTTAAGTTAATACAACGGAGCCACCACGTGATGTAGCGGTAAAGCCTATGGCGAGTTAATTTAATGGACCTGAGTTCGAGCATCGCGGCGAAAAAACAAATGGAGCTGTTGGAAACACTTTTGCGGGTTCATGTAGAATTATAATGTTGCGCAGCCGTTACAAACAATTCGAGGAAAGTACGTGTTGTTGTAGCTCCACTAATTACATATGTATAAAAGAACATACAAAAATTTCCTGAATTATTATAAGATGCGTTTTTAGTATGTAACAATTTAAAAACGAGTAAAACTCAAACGCTGTAGCGAAGTTTGTTGACGCTTTAACGTTGAGGTTCGGGATTTAGTGTGAGGATTGCTGAGCTAACGATTTGGTAAATACCGTTGAGTTTCGTGCCGCATATTGCAGCGTTCGGACGCGCCCCTCGAGCACGTGGGGAGGCTGCTCCAAGACGCGTCATGGGTTTTCTCGCAGCCGGTGCCTCATCGACCCTGCCTGGACGCTATCGCAGACCCCCCCCCCCCCCCACACACACACACGCTTGGCCCTCCCCCGCCCGCTCGCGCGAAGTCTTTCGACGTTGCGTTCGATCACGCTCCCGCGCGGCCGCTGTCTGGAGAACTCTTGTAGCCGGACGCTCTGATGGGTCGTTTTCAACACCAAGCGAATGCCGGAGTAGTTCCTGAACAGGCGTGCGATCTTTCCTACCTCTTACTTATCATATCCTCGCCCCTTTACGCATACTTATACTGAAATGCATTACATCGCCACATAGGCCGGGAGACCGGTCGGAAGCTTAGAGCTTGACCCGGCTGGGGCGGTGCCTCGCTGGTGGGAGATACCTGGTTGGGGAGAAAACGTCCTCAAGTGTAGGTCGGCGCCGGATCTCACCCGCCAGCGATGGAAGATTAACACAACTTCCCTATACCAAAAACCTGCACCACGCTTACGGGACTAATGACCTTAACAGTTGACACGCCCGGAATCATTAATCAATCAATAGACCGCGCTCTCTGACGTCGAGTGTGGCCAAGAGCCTTCGCACCAACACAGAGTTTCCTCTCAGTCAACTCGGAGTTTCCTGTAGCCAGGGTTATTCCCCGTTTACACGGGAACGTTATTCATCCGGGCACTTTCAGTGATTAGACAACGACGTTCGGTGACTGGTGGACTCCAAGGTTTTTTGGACACTGCCATTTCTTAAACGTTCTTTGCTACATACGCGGGTGGGGGGGATTAAAGAAAAACATGTTAGCCTTTTTTTGATAAAATAATTGTTTAAAAGTCGTTTTAAAATTGTCTGTTTCACGCAAAATTACGCAAAAATTGCTTAATCTACTTTCAGAAAAATTATAGCACTTTTGAGTTTTTCTTTCAAAAAATCGCCCAATTTTTACCCGCAACTTAACAATACTTCCTCTGTACTGCGTAAGAAGTACGCGAAAAAGTAGCAAGTGGTGCCACAGAATGACAGAATTTTTCGCACTAGTGAATTTACTTATCTCTTTAGTCTAAACTATCTGATATATTTTGCCCCACCGTCTTCTCAGCTGTCTTAACGCCTAAACCATATTTTTTTCACGTTTCTTATTAATTTCTAATAATAGGATTGAAATATAACTTTAAGGATATTATGGAAGGGTAATTACTACCTATACGCAAAATTTCATTGAAAAATTTGAAGCCTTTTTTCAAATGTCGTTTAAGAAATGGCTTCATGGTTCAATGGTTTAATGTGTCTGATAATACGAAATTTCAAGGTAATTTTCACAGCAAATTTTTGATTTTTCGAGAAACTTTAGCAGACATTATTTGGAGCGCTGGTACTCATGTAATGATGAATACAAATCGTCGGTAATGTTAATATTAACGACGTGAGATAGAAGTAAAAAATATTAAATTTGTGTAGTTTTTGCACAAAAAAGAATACAGAAAAATGAAGTTTATGTCACCTAACTCGGTGCAATAAGCACTATCGGTACAAAAAGTATACAGAAAAAGTTTGGTCTAGTTTTTGAGAAAATCTTGATTTTAATATTTATTTAATGATGCCCACATTTCACTCGAAATCACAGAACTATGAAAAGTTTTAAAAAAAAAACAACAACAACAAACAAATGTACAGAAAAAAAATTAAAGAACTGATTGTGGAGAACAAATTACATTTGATGAAAAAATCGCTATCTTCAGTATTCTAATTGTAGGAAGACGCCGAAAAAGACCAAACTTTCGCAATTTTCGAAAATTCAGTATGAACAATGAAAATCGGACTCATGCCATGAGTATATACGTAGTTCTTGATAAGTCCATTTCCCTTTATTGTGAAAAGAAATTCGAAGAAATAAATTGGAGCAATTTTGGGAAAAATATGTAAAAATGTCCCCGGGGCTTTTGTGTCCCCAAAAATGAATGAATGTTGTTCAAATTCGCAGAGCTGTGGGTTGGATCAGATCCATCATGGAATATTCATTTTGGGAAGTTAATACGAAAAATGTAATCGCTATCGTTGTTCACAAACGGCTGACTGACGTTTTGCCGTAAACCAATTTTTCGGTATCAAGGACCCACACATGACATCTGACTGCCCAGCGTGTTGAAGTAATTTGCTACATGTTGGAACCAAATTTATCCACTTTTTCTGTCTCTGTTCAGGGCCTCACAATTTGCCACTTTTTTTTTTTTTTTTTTTTTTGCGGGGGGGGATCCGCCGCATCATTACAAAATGTTCTCTGCACTGCACATATTACTTGATATAATCGTATGTATACGAGAAAATAAGCCCTAAGATGGCTCATGGGGAGCTTGCTAGCTTCCCGTGGTGCGATCCCGGGTTCGAATCGCTGTCAGGGCAAATACAGAGTTGTAGATTTCAAATCGTCGCAATTTCTGAAACTGTGAGTCGAAGAAAAGCTCAGGCAGACGGTGTTTGCTAGCTACAGTGAAGGGAAATACATGTTCGCCTCATGACTGTTTTACCCTCCAAGCGTGACAATTAAGCTTGTCCCGGAATTAAACTAGGCCTAGGCATAGGGAACACCATTAGCTAGCCGGCAAAGTCGGATTATCCTCCCAAAATGCCTAATACATACAAACCGTACGAGGAGGTAAGACTGGAAAGAGATTAAATTTCGGGAATATGTCGCATAATTGCCTTTTTATTTTTCAAGTTTTTTAGTATTTTGATGTATGCTTGCTACTTGCTCGAAATTGCTGTCCGACGTGCCTTATGAAATTCATGATATCTCCAGTGAGACGAACGGTTTAAGATTATTCTGTTATTCTGTTACAGATCGCCCACATTTTCGAGAGCATCTACGAGTGGTGCCCCTCCGTGCTCCTAGTGCTGGTGAGTGGTGTTTGTTGTTGCTTTGACTTTCTCATAATACTGTGATTCAGTAGCACTTCCCCCTGCGTCCCTACTCTCTAGCACTTACCTCTAAGAATTCGCTCGAATTCGTGATAAGTTTTATTCCTAGTGGTACAGTTCTCTCAATAATCGGAATAGTCCTCAATCATTTAATATTGCGTAAGTAACTAAAGAAAAATAAGGATGTAGTACATAAATGTATAATATATAAATGTATGTATTGTTTTTTATTGTTATATATTTTAATGCATATGACAAAAATGTTTAAGTATTTACGTACGAGTCATAGATGGGGTGACAAATCTAAATATCTTCAAATGCATTTTCTAGAACAGGAGTTTCTAAAAAAAACTGTTTCAAATGTTTACTTAAAAATTCTTCTCTCATATATCAAAGGACCAAATTTCTCCTCTCATATACCAAAGGTAAAAAATTGGTGCTAGTTTCATTTCCGGCGAACTGTCTGTATTTTCGAAAATCGCCAATTTTAATTTCTAGTTTTTGTCTAATGCCAGGAAATTCTAATAATTCTAATAATTGCCTAATGCCAGGAAATTTAAGATGCAGCTTAAAGATCAGTTTCAGACGAAGACAGAAAATTGATATTCCCCTACCAAATAGCGATGTCTAAAATTATAACATTGTTGTTAAAAATATATCAACCAAAAACCAACGATGTTTTTAAGCGGGTTTAGTATCTTCTAACATTACATTTGTGCGCATTAAAATTTTATTTTTTCATGGCTGTGTTTACTAATTTAAAAATAATATTTATCCGAAGATAAGGTCAAAAGATAACAAACGACAAAACTGACGCTGAAAGCCTGACGAGTCTGTATCATCTCAAAGGGTCATTCGTCAGTTCATCAAAGAAGGATTCAAAGGGAAAGAAGGGCGGATGCCCGTGAGCCAAGTGGTGGGCGTTGACTGCCCCTTCATCCGCGAAATGCGTATGAAATACCAGGGCATGGGGGTCATCACGGAGGAGAGATAGCATGCTCGATCAAGATAGTGCAACCCGTTTATTTGGAACACAAAGGCGAACACAGTAATGTCGTCAGTTATTATTTCATTTTTTCATGTTTACAAAATTTTGATTACGGGTCATTTTATTCAGAAACAAGGCATCAAAAACGCAAAAACACCGAGCTCAATGCATCGATGTTAAAAAAAAAACCTTGGGATTTTACAAATCAGTGTATAAAACATGTATGTTTCTTTAAAAACATCGACATGGGTGTCGCATCCCTACTTCAAGGCCGGCGGTGTCTTCCACTCCGCATTGCGATGTGTCTCCCCTTCCCTCTCTGCGTGGTACGCCTGAGCTGTGGCTCTATCCAAACCGTTGCGGTGCTGAAGAAAACGAGGGGAAGGGGGGGGGGGCAGTGTCAAGGCACTGGAACGCGCGGCCAAAAAGTAAACAATGAAAAGGACTGAGAGCGTCACGTGGTGCGCTGCTTGGGAGCGCACGAGACGTTGGAGAGAGCTCATTGATTCCAAAATTGATTTCATATATATCGATATTGCTGCAATGTCTTAAATATTGAATTCATTATATGGAAAATGTACGTACAGTCATTTCTGGTTACTTTGTAGCACAAAACAGAGTTTTTGTGAAACCAAATTTAGTTTTTTAAGGTTTTAATACAATTTTACAAGTATTAGAGACCTTCCTAGACATGTTTTCATTTACAAGCCGTTTATTTACAATACCAAGATAATTTCCGATAGTCTTCTGATAAGATTGTTTAGGCTTGAATCGATTTACTTCCTGCAACTTTATTCTTGCGCATGAAGTTGATGAAATGGGCTAAAATTAAGAAATCTTGTAACAATATTATTAGTTATCTCGCTGAATGTTTTGTTTATTTTGTTTGAAAATACATATTTGTTATACGTGTTTGTGTACTACAGTGTAAAATGAAGATTATATAAATAAATGTTTTCTGTTGCTAAACTATATTTTTAGTTTTAATCGCATTCTATATTGGCTATTTTAAGTGCATGGTTGCATGTATATTTTAAACTTTTATAGTGCGTGACGTTCTGGTTTCTACTTATGAGAATGCCTGCAAGTTGCATTGGACTAAGGTAGAAGAGGTACGGTGCCTTTATATCACGTAAGCACGTAACTTCGGGACTAAATAAATTTTAATTAACACAAAAAGGCCCTACAAAGTTACCTTAACTTAAAAACCCAATATCATTTATCTGTCTAGGAGCGATTTACAGTTCTATTGTTAATTAATATATGCTCTCCCTTGGGCATGCATGCTCTTCATGCAGTATTTATCTACTTTTTCTGTGATTTCCTATGACCATAAAATATTTCGTCTTTCAATTCATGGCCATTTCAATTATCCTTTCTCCTTGCGTTGCATGCATGACACTTTTATGTTTTCTGTATTGTTTGATATATTTCTGTCCTTGCAAATTGATTGCTCAAACATTTGTTCTTGATTTTTCTTCTGCGTACTTGCAACGATCCCATCATCGAGATAATCAAAACTTCCAATTGATTGTATGGAAAGTGCTAGAAGAGTCAACATAAACGGTATGTTTCAGATACACAACTGGTAGAAGTATTACCTTGTAACTAATTCCTTACTTTGGAATTTTGTAAGGACTTGCTTCTTTTCTCTCAAAAAGTGTACCTGCTCTTATATCTTGAATATATGCTAGTAATGTTTCGTAGAATATCTCCGATAAGAGCTTCCATTAGGTGATAAATGTTCGGCGCTGAAAATAATGACAGTATGTAATTTAACAAGCAACAAATCTCATAATTGGTGTGGAAAAAAAAGCACATCAGTGTAACTGTGTACCATACCTGATGATTTTGTCCTCCCTGGTACCAAGTCACCCTTATTTTAAATTTAAGATCTGGAACATTAAATAGCACGAACTAATTGAAGGTTTCATGATAGTATGATAAAACTGTAAATAATTAGTAAATAATAAACCTTTAATGTAATGTATCAAGTTCAGAAAATATTTGAATTTTACTCATCTATAAAAAAAACGTCCAACTTATGTTGGCAGCTCAACCCGCAAGAACGAAAAACACGAGCAAAACGGTGTTACCGTTTCGTGTATTTTAACTCCCCGGAAAACAATAAGGATAAAAGGAACCGAAAATACCATCTCTAGCTCTTAGTTTACCAAACATTCATTAAGCTGGTTCACGATGCAAAGTCTCCCGAAATGATTGTACCGAACTATTATAAGACATTTGTCGATTATCTGGCGGTTGGGCAACGGTGCGACGTAAGTACAAGCCGCCCCTGGTCGATGGCCAGCCCCCCAGTGCGCAGACTGTCACATGGTATTCTGAGGCTCACGTTTTCTTGAGCTGCCATTTCGCTAGATGCGAGAGGAGTGGGGGGAGGGGTGATTATTTTGACCGACGGACTATGTTATCAAATCCGCAGCTCATTCTTCGATGCAAAATAGTTTCTATTACCTGAAAGCGAATTTTTCTATTATCAGGTTTCGTCAACAAATCTCTTTGCTATCATTTACTCTTGATTCGACTAACGTTAGTAAAGGAGTGTGGGACACGCTCAAGATAACGTGCGCGTGTAGTGGAGGGTGTGTGGAAGCGGGGGGCCAGGCGGGGCCGGGGCCCGGGCCGCGCCATATGGACTGCTCGGCGGCCACGCGGCGCCGCGTGGCACGCTCGCTCAGGCCTTGGCACACCGGCCGCCGCCATCTTGCCCGGGCGGCTGGGAATGCACGGTCGTGACTCGGCCTCTGCCGCCTCCCCCCTCCCCTCTCCTCCCCCTTCCATCCTGCCGCGCGGTGGGCGAGCGGTGAGTGTTTTGAATGTGCCGGCAGGTGAGTCGAGTCGAGCCGAGTCGAGGCGAGCGCCGCGCGGCGGCGAAGCGGCCATTCATGGCGTAGCGCTCCCACTTTGTTTTGGTTCGGCGCGGCGCGGCGTTGCCACGTGGGCCGCGGCGTTGCACCAACGGGGAAAGTGGTTCGGGCGGGCGGCCCCGCGCTGCACTCCGTCTGTGACCCGTCCTCCGCGCCGCCAAGAAAGCGCGAGTTCACTGCTCAAGGGCAAACGCGAAGGCGAATGTTCTGTCTGGCAGGGCAGGGCAGATTCCTAAGGTGCTGCAGTAACGGCCGGACTTGCCCTTCAGGACAGTTAAAATACGCAAAGTCCATCCCATCCCGTTCGATGCAAAGTCCGTTGCTTCCGTTTACCGAGAAAGAGGGGATGGCGCACCTGGGTTTCGGGCAGCGCCAGGTGTTGGCCCAGGCAGGCTGCGGGCCGTTTTTGCGCGCTTTCCATTGATTCCTAGGTCCGCTGGCTTTTAGGGACAACTTCAGGATGCCTACAACATACGTGGCACATGGTCATGACTAGGGAACGGAATTTATTGTGATTAGAGCGGGCTCATAGAATTTTCCTAGAGGTCTGCAGGTTTAGTGTCCGGGAGACTTGATGTTTTCTTTTAAAAACTGTTTCTTATATCCTGAATATGAACTATATTTTTGAAAATGTATCGTATGCTAATCGGGGGGAGGGGGGCCTGAAGCCCTATGACCCCTTTGGTGTGGTTCTGAAATATGTTTTTTTCCGGAATATGTAAATCTGTCAATTACCGAATACTGAACGACATTAAAACTATTTTTGAGGTTTGGATATTTTCCATACCTGGCATTTAAAGTACTTGTCTGTTGTTACTTAACTTCAGATCTTTCTGTTGTGCCATGTAATCACACGAGTTCAACTATCAGATCTGATACAACGGACACAATGAAGTAATGAGCATATGACGGCAGATAAGCGTTAATTTTATGATTTTATTACAATTTAATGTTCATACCATAAAACCGGTTAATAACAGCAAGAGATTATACATCTGGGGCCACTACCTTTCATTTATAGCAAAAATGAAATTTGGTTCAGTAGAAAGCACAAACGTACTTATAAGCGAAAACGAAACGTGTTCTAAATATAAAGATTTTTGCAATTTTTTAAATGTCAGAGTTTTAATGAAAATCGATACTATACCACACTTATAAATGCACTTGAAGCAAAAAATTTCAAGAAAAAGAAATCTTCAATCATTTTTCAGAATATTTTGAATTTGTCACACGGGCTTCATGAAAACCCCAAAATTAAAATATCTTCAAGATTTACAGATTCTCTCATTATTCTCTCTCTCAAGATTTACTCATTCCTGATATATTTGCCAAGTTTCAGTTCAGCTTCTTATCTGACAGTGAGTTACATCCATCCACACATCCCGATTTATGGGTACAAAAGTCCAGGTATCATCTCTCCCTTAAGAATGTGAACCGACGAGAGCATTGAGAATATATTGCAAGCATTTTTCAGTCATGGCGTTAATGAGCTTTTTTTAAAACAACCATCACGAATCGAAGGGTTCAAGTCCCGACCAAAAAATATTAATTTTTTTAGATTTAGATTTATATATTTAAAAAAAACTGTATGTGACGTATGGAGACGTATTTTTCTTAATTGATTGATTCAAAATTCAGATTTTGAAAAGCTAAGTTGGCGGGATGTTGATCTTCGTTGTCTTGCTACAAAAGAATTATTTTCCCCAATCCATCTTCGCGTATTTCTTGTAGAACCTGACTAACGTGCACATATGGTCTTCCACTTAATCAATAGTCACTCAGGGGTTATTCAGAATCAGCGCACGAACTTGCTCAATCAGTATCAGTTTGATGAGTTTGACATTTTTTTCTTTTTCCTCATCCTGCATGCTTGTTTGACTGTTTTTGAATGGTTCAATCCACTAGTAAGCTCTTTGCTAATGAAAAAGATTTCATCCACATTGTACTGAAAGTCGTCTAAAGATTTCAGCTTCTACACATTCAGATCACAAAAAGGGATTACGAAAGCGTGTTCTTTTTTTGTGCAAACGGAGAGTGGTGCAGCCATGATTATGTCGAAACAACGCAAGCGAACATTAAATGATAACGCTGAAACTTACCATAAGCAGAGTGAACGATGATATCTTAAGGCTGCTAAGTGCACAAAGTTGTTCAGTCAAATTACAGACGAAAGAGCAGATAATGATTGATCCTTGTAAATTCGAAGTCGAAATGTTGACGAAAATACACGTTTTAGGGGTCCCGGATTCCGAAGATATTATTTTTTTCTTTTCAAAACGACTGTTGTCCATCTGTAATTAACACTAGTGAGTAAATCGTACACAGGATTTTCACCAAAATGGAAATCGATTTGGATTCACCAATCGATCTGGATGAAATCTCGGCCTTGCAAATTTTCATCAGGTCTTTTAATTTTCGAGAGGACTTTACATACAGCCCGTAAGGCATTTTCATTTTTTTGATGATTCCAATTTTTTCTTTTCTAATTTCCTGCAAGTAGACCGAAGTATGTTTAACATTAGGATAATTTATTAAGAAGACCTGTGATTACTCGAAAATTGCAAATTCAAGTCTCCTCTACTTGTTTTGCTGAAGAGAGTTCAATGACATTGCTGAAGATTTAGTACCTAGGACACAAGTTGCATTATCTTTATTATGTATCCATTACAAATAACACGAAAAAGTATGTTTCATTCGTACTTAAACTTTTATCAGATGACAATGTAGTGCAGCTGCACCCGGCCGCCCCCTTCCCTTCCCTCTCGCTCTTCCACTCCACCCCCCACCCCCCTTCATCCTCCCGGATGGCGACCACCGAATAGGGATTTTGCATTTACCTACTTTGTGAAAATACGTTTGTAAGAACTTCTACAAGAAATATTTTTATTGTGTTGACTGAACTCTAAAGACCCCATTTGAAAAACCTAGTCTATTTAATTATAAAGTTTACTTTCAGATAAACTACTGTACTTCTTCGCTCGTAGTTCATACGTCATGTTTTGCTCGGACACTAAAGACAATAGACAGACTGAAAAGGAGGCAAAAATAATTATATAACCCTAACCCCTACAAGCATTCTAATCGCATTTTGGGTAATTTTAATAAGACCTGTACAAACAACATAATACCTTTATTTAAGCTATGCTTGGCTCGAGGTGAATCACGAACCAATGACACTGTTTTGCCTTTTTTATAACAAATCAAATCAAAACGTGCGTGAGCGGATGCGACTGTCGCTAGTAGTTCTGTCCGACTGACGAGATTGGTATTTTCAGTAGTACGCGTGTTTGTAAAGTATTTGTTGTTGTTGTTGTTGTTGTTGTTGTTGTTGTTGTTGGTGGTGTGTGTGTGTGTGTGTGTGTGTGTGTGTGTGTGTGTGTGTGTGTGTGAGAGGGAGAGGGAGAGACAGAGAGAGAGAGAGGGAAAGAGAAAAATAAACATACTTGTAGTAGATGGGGCCAGATTAGTCCAGGCTAGCTTGTAGGTAGTGACGAAAAGCAGACACCGACAAGTCTCGAATCTTAGGATTTCACGGTCAGAGACGCTGCAGAGACACAATGTGTTGTACTGAGCAATCTCAGCCGGTGACATGGCTGGAGATGGCAAACCACCTCTCATAATCTATTCGACTTTCCTTAGATCTACAACCATATGTACTTGTGGTTCTCAAAACGTGCTAGTTAGCAAAGCATGTCTAGTGGTAATATGGATCACGGCATTTTATTCCCCAATTTTCGAAGTTGTCCTCGGAGTCGCACACGTGTTTTGGATGTGAGAGCCGGCGGCTGCGTGTGGTGTAGGCCCTGGAGGCCGACGTGGCAACGCCGCGCGCCTCCCTGGAATGCAGCGGGAGGCAGTTTAAATACCTGCACTCCGCCTAGCCGCCGCCGCCGCCGCCGCCGCCGCCGCCGCCACCGCGCGGCCGTAGCGAGGCCACGAGGCATCGGCCTCCCGCGGTGATGGCGGCGGCGGCGGCGGCGGCGGCGGCCGTGGTGGCAATGGCGATGGCGGTTGCGGAGTGGGGGGGCTCGTTGAACCCAAGGAGCCCTTTAACGATGGGCGCCAGGACGTGCGTGGAGAGGGAGGGAGGAGGCAACAGAGGGAATAGGGCGGGAGTTGTTTTCGTCTGGGTCCTTTCCGGTGTCCCCCAGCCCGGCCCCCTCTTCCAGGGACGCCCTCCTCCGATCCCTTCAACTCTTGTTGAGGCGAGGACAAAAGCTCTTCTGCGGTACCAACTGATCTAGTAAATTGATAAGGAAGTGGCGGAAAAGGGAGAACCAGAGATGAATGGTTAATTGTTGTTTACCCAGCTTACAACATCCGTTTAGTTTACTCTTCCACTCCAGCAATGTCACTATTAATTCAAGGAGCTAGTATTATCAGTGAATATGAGGGACAAAAACCATCGTGGGACGTTATTAAATAAGTTTCTAAAAAAAAAGCTGATATTATTTCTTTGAAATTTCTGAACTAAGGGTATTATCACGTTTGCTACAGCGTAACGTGAAAATCATTGAGTGAATGCGAGAATGCAGTGCCCTGGAAGCTTGTCAACCCAGAGCCTCTCGCTTCTGGTTCGAGTCCCGACTGTGGCTGTTTCCACATCACAGTTGCGTATGACGACGCCAGTGCCTGGAGGCCGATTGCTCTGTTACAATCCGTAGCTTCCTCCGATGAAGTACTGAAGCATCCCGAAGATCGAACGAGCTGCTCTAAATATAAACGGCCCTTTTGTATGTGTGAAAAAAACCTCTTGCAGACTCGTTCTGAGAGAACGTGCTGCCTGGCTGCGGATAGGAAAATGCATAGAGCGAGCTGAAAATAAGCAATTAAGTCATTCTGTTCAGATTCAGAATTTGATAAATACATCACGTGACTCTTCAAAATTGTAACTTTGGACGGATTGATGTTTACTACCCCGCAAGCCTTATCGGCGCAAAATATTTAGCAAACATGATCTCTTGGTAGAGGTGATGGTGAACCCTCGCCCACGATGGCATTCGAACAGTGAGCTTTCCGCCTTCGCCTCCTGGGTAGGGGGCATGCGATACGGAGTTCCTCCGGTGTTATGGACCCCTGCGAGCTGCGTCTTGCGATGCGCTCGAGGGTACGAAGGACACCTCAGCTATAAACATTTTAAAGTTCAAATTTAAATATTATGAACTTTTTTTATTTTACTTCTTCCTTATCCCTAAGGCTGGGTTTTGTGTTGCCACGTCCATTGAAACACTTCCTTCGTGTAGCCGGAAGATCTCCGCAGTTAATGGTTTTCTAGTTCTAGTTACCTGCTGATGCAAATTCCGGAGCTACCGTGAACATTGAATGTTGCCAATATCGACGTTGCGAGTAATTCGATTGACGTGATTCGACTCCCCAGTATTTCCTGAAAATTTGATAAATCATATTAAAGTGTTCGAATGATCAGTTCAGATCATTGAGCTATGAATAGATCATGGAATATTCGTAGCGCCATGCTTCAGATAACGGGATTAAGGTTTGATTTTTGAATGTGATTGGCCGTTATTTTTTCAATCATTGATGTTGAAATATATCAAATGAGCTTGGAAATATTTTAATCAATTTCATTTAATACATTGTTTACTATATTTTGTAAATTCTGAGAAATGGCTCTCAAAAACTGTTACGTTTCTTCATTTCGTTAGCAAACTTCGCGCGTTGACAGTGGGTTTAGGTGCTATTGGCGCTAGTATTGTTAACAGGAAAATGAACTGATGAGTTGAAGTTGCAGTTTTAAGAAAGAAAAAAAAAATTGTATCAAGGACGGTCTGTATGTGTATTTCTACGAAAATCTCGACATGGAGTTTTTGCTGCATTACATAATTTTCTTTACATTACAAATACGAGAAAGTAACAATAACTATGCTCTTAGATGAAACGGGAGGTTTTCAGGGAAATAGTAGGCATGAAAGGTCGTGCCTCTCCAAATAATCTGCCGAACTTTTGCAGCAGATTTTATACTGTCCTTCCCTTGGTATTTTCTGAAGATTATAACTGTGTATTTGAAGAAATTTTTTCGTGTGAAAGATGTTTCGTTGACGTAAAACCAATATGTAACAATTGCTCTATTTTTTCAGAACGGTCTGAATACTGATAGCAATCACTTTGCTCGAGCAGCTGAATTCGACGGAATCAGCAAGTAAGCAATAAAAATAAATATTTCACTGCACTTCGATGTTATGCGTAAACATAGGCAGCATGATATGCTACTTGTATACTATATGAAGGATTCATCGAGAGATAATTGATTGTAATAGACAAATATAAGACATTCATGTGAAAGTAGATACGTCTCAAAATGCACGTATGAGCAATTCGAAATTCTTTAAGAAAATTAACGATGAGCCGACGCATGTTGTGCAACAATTAGAATGGAGAGCAGCATATATGGATTTCGAATACTTCAATTAGCGTTGATAAACACATTCGTAAAGATGCCGCATGAGCGCTAAAGTACAGTTTGTAGTATTATTTTTATGAAAGTTACTCAGAGATAGCAGCACTAGTTCATATGTGATGCGCGTTGGTGCGTTTCTCTTGTCAATTTGCTTACATAATAATTACTGTTTAACATATTTCATTTCTTCTGTTTTCAGGTTTACTGTTAATAAAAATATTCTGTTTCCTGAAATTGCAGAATGGTAAGCGAAATCCTGAAATGTCAAACCATCAAATTTATATTAAATGTATTAACGTTTGAGGTTAAGTTACTCTTAATGTTTGTATAGTTCGTTACAGTGAAGTTGTAACCTGATTTGTTTATCGCAACGCTTGTCACGTTTTCTGGTGGCACGCGAGCAATTTTTGGCACCGGAAATGACAAAATTTTCTGTTGACTTTTTCCATGTAACTTGAATGTTAATATTTATTGCAGAAAATCACGCGGGATAAAATGTCCCAAGGTGTTGTCATCCGGCACATTTTTGGAACCACGAGAATGATTTTGCCGGAGTTTCCTGTTGTGTCAGTTTTTAGATATGCATCCAAGAAAAATTCTATTTCGAAACCCTTCGGCAAAAACATTGATAAAACTAAAGATTTAGGTCATACAACAGTTATGGTACAGGACAGGTTAGACATTCAAGAGGTGCCCACTATAGTAAGAAAAGTGAAAACAGTGGATGTTGTAGGGCACAGTATTCAAGATAAAGATATACATTTAACTGTTGCAACCAAAGAGAGCCAAGGAGAACTGGCTGAAGAACAAACATTACTGGATGGCTTGCAGAGATGCCATGACTTAAAAGAATTATATGGCATGATAAATGTGTTACATGATGGTGAACTGTCATCTAGTATTGTGCTTCATGCCCTAGAAAGAATTATTGAACTAGAAAATAATGTTACCTTTCGCAATATGCTACGAAGTACTGGTAGTAGCTTGAGTGTAAAGCGTACAAATACCCTTGATAGATTGATGAATTTTGTAGTTAGTAATGTACAGAGTTCTGTTATATTGAATAGTCTGAACATTGTGAGCCGGGACACAATAGGAGCCCGTGATGCATCATACAAGAAGAAATTAATTAATGAAGTGTTGATTAGAGCTAATGACAGAAAATTCACTGTACATCAGATGTGTGAAATAGTAAATATATTGTCTACTATGAAGTGTGAAAGTAAGCAAGAGGTCATTGATGAACTTTGGAGTGGACTGATTGATAGAGGGCGAGAGATTAATGAAAACAACATAGGTGAGGTTTTTCAAACACTTCCTCACTTGAAACAAAGTCGGAAAATGATATTCAACATGTTGACCCGGAAATGTGATGATTTATGGTGGCGATTACATCCAAGCAGTGTAATAGAAATACTTACATCCCTCCAACAGATTCAGATAAATTCAGTTCCAACTTTGAGACTCATGGCCCGAAATACTAGTACTAATATAAATACACTTTCAGAAGATGATGTACTTCAAATTGTTACCTGTTTTTCTGCATGTGATTATGTGGATGATTATATTGAAGGATTTTTGGAAAAATATTTGAAAACTAAAGGACCAAAAGTGAAAAGCACCTTGCTTCTGAGTGCTGTTATGGAATATTGTGTTAAATATCGCCTTCGATTTCCTGCTGTGCTAGATGTTTTTGCAGATTATATAATATCCAATGCTTCAAATCTTTCTCCTGTCCATTTTAAATCATTTTTGATGCCACTGGGATATTTTAGTCATACACCTTCAAATAGGATGAAGTTTTGGCAAACTGTTGAAAACTTTATGATGGAAAAATTTATTCAGTTTAGACCTGAAGATATTGTAGATGTTGTACTTTCTTGTGTATATTTAGAAAAATTTCCAGTGAACCTCACCAAGAAGATTTTAAATCCTTATTTTCTTGATAGAATGCACACCTGCAGAAGTGGAATTGAGCTTCAACAGCTGCGGACTAAGCTTAAGATTTTTGATGCTGCCATGACTTTAGAGTGCCCTCAATATCAAGGACCTTTATTACCTCGTGACTATGCTGTAAAAACACTTCCTCAAGATGGCCGTTTGAAACGAATTGTGAAACAAGTGTATGATGTTATAGCAGATCTTGTGGAGTCCTGTCACCGAGTGAGCACTGGAGTTCTGTTGCCGCAACTGCCTGCTGCTGATCTTTATCTTGTGGATATCCTACTTCATCCTGAAGGAATGGAGACCTCGCTGCACACTTTTGATTTTTCAAAAGATCGAGACTTGTGTATTGCTGTATTGATTCATCTTCCAGAACATTACTGTTCCAAAGGAGTGCACCTTAATGGCCCACAATTGATGAAAAAAAGACACTTAAAGCGTTTAGGAATTAGTGTGGTTGGTTTGAAATACTCTGAACTAGTGATGTTAAAAGGAAAGAGAGAGGATCTACAGAATTACTTAACAGAAAAAATTGAAAAGTTAGAAAAATCTACTCCTTGATGTGTCCTGATAATTTGTTAGTCTCCTTGTACATTTTGTATATAAATATTATACATAATATATAAATATTAAATTTGATATAAATATATAGTAGTGTAAACTGAATTGTTGAACTTTCCTGTCACCAAAGTTGAATATATCTTCGAAAATCTTTTGATCATAACATCTTTTTAGTTCAGAATGAATGTATATTGTTATTAATTCTATCAGCTCATGTAGCAGGAAATAGTATTTATCAAGTAATTTTTGCTTTATAATGGGAGAGCATGAGCTGTTTTGGTCACAATTATATTTTCAAAAATTGTTTTTAGTCTTGCTGTGCGATTCTAAAATTAATTCCCATTAAAATTATTTAAAACAATTACTGACTTCAAGAAACATTCTTATTGATTAACAGCCCTACGTTTCTCTGGTTTGTTTAATTTTTGTCTTTCCAGCCGAGTGAGGAAAACCAGTATGGAATTGGAAGTAATTCGTTACACCAACAAAATTGCTTCCGAAGCGCATATTCAAGTAATGAGGAAGATAAAACCTGGTATGAAAGAATACCAGGCTGAAGCTATATTTCTGCAATATTGTTATTATGTTGGAGGCTGCCGGCATGTGTCGTACACTTGTATTTGTGGAAGTGGAGAGAATGGGGCTATACTGCATTATGGACATGCTGCTGCCCCAAATGACAAAACTATCTATGATGGAGATATGTGGTTAGTATTACGAGTGTTGAGTTGTGTGTGTATGTTGAATGTAAAATTATGTTCATTCAAGCTTTGAATAAAGAATTAATGTGTTGCGCAATAAAATATTAATTTTGTGGTTTGTTTGTGTTTTTGTTGTGTTTTTTTTTGTAAATGAATAGACGTGAATTTGCTATAAATACCATTAAAGTTTTTACTGTTAGTAAATATATCTTAAATTAGTTGAGTTGTTCGTAGGTTGAAGACAAAATTTATAAATCAAGTTATGCGCTCATAGGTGTGTACAACCTGAAACGAGAGGGGTTTAACTACATTTCTTCAGTTTATTTCAATTCATTTTCCACTGGACTCCTTTTCCATTGAACTTTTTTTATTTAAAAAGTGTAACATATTACCAGGCGAATGAAATTAGAACATTCGTGATACAATTTATATATACTTTTCATTTTTTGTTGAACAATTTTTGGGTTGGCTGATGGTTTGGTCCCAAATGTTAAACAATTCCCTAAAAAGTAAAATGGTGTAATCTTTCACAACTGGTGATGTTTAAATTGCTTACAGGCTAACAGGCCTTGGTCCAGTTGGATTCACACTTTCAGACATTTTTTCTGCACCTGCTGCAGACTTCATCACAGATTCGTTGGCATTTGGTAATATTATAGCTACACTGTGTAATTATTGTTATAAAATTGAACTGAATTGCTTGTTCATGGCAAATTCACTTTGAATTAATTTGTCTCAAAATTGTTGTTGATTACTCTTGAACATTATTAAAATTAATTCATTATTTATGCGATCAGTAAATTCTGAATACTTTAACTCCAAACGTTTTTGTAAACTTTTTGATATTGATTTTTTAAAATATTTTGGATATTAAGATTTTATGTGGTATGTTGCAGTCTTTTTGATATGGGCTGTTCATATTGTGGTTATACATCTGATATAAGTTGCTCTTTTCCTGCTAATGGAAAATTTACTGATGATCAAAAGGCAATATACAATGCGGTATTGAAAGCTAATCGTGGTGTAATTGCTGCAATGGCACCTGGTAAGTCTAAAGAAATAAAGGTCTCTCAGTCTGTTTCCTTTCGTAATGTTTTGAGCCAATTTGATTTAATGTGTTATCTTCTTCAGTAATAAACAGTTGCTTTTTAAAGTGTGGTAAATATTACTAATTTTTTTTGTTTCTACTAGTAATTTTGCAAAGCACAGATTTCTCATATGGATTTAAATTGCCTTTTACCCCTTAACACTTTTGCTCTTCATCTGTCAGTTCAATGCTTGTTTTTCCTTGTCCTAAGACTCTATGAACATGGTGATGTTAAACCCTAATTTCTTTAAGCTAATATTAATACCTATCTCAAGCTAATTGCAATTTACCAGCTATAATGGGTGGATAATCACAAGTGAACATGTTTTTGTTGTTTAGAGAGAATAACATTATCCTCAGTGTCAACATTTCAAGCATTTTCTAAGGATCTCGTTTCACATTTTTCTCAAAATAAAACTGCTTCTATTTTTATCTTCTTTATAAATTGTTCCTTTTTTTTATTTACAGAAGAATTTGTATGTAGATTGTGTTTTTATGATCAATCAACCTGTTAATGTTGTAGCATTGTCTCTTACCTCTAGATCTTCAATGATATGGTTGTCTTGGTTGTTCCCTCGGGAAAAGTTGAAAATTATTTTTTAATTCAGTAATAAAATATGTTTTTTCTTACAAATCTGATATAAAGATATTAATGTGTTAAACATTGTATGCGAGAAGTTCAGGCTGTTGTCAACAACCAAATTTAAGAAGGATTATTGAAAAAGACTTTTATTGTAACATATATCGCCTTGTCATAGGGTTTCAGTAATTAGAGCATAATAAAACATTTTTAAAGTAAATATTGGAATGAAAAACATTCATTAAAATCTTTTTTAACACCAAGTTATTAAATGACAGAGTAACACAAACTTGGAACACATTTTTAGAATCTGAATGTCTTGAAATTGCATCTGTGTGTGCTTCATAGAAATAAAGCTTTGGAATGTAAGAGACAATTAGTGAGACAATGGTTTTCAATAAATTGAATAAAATTTTTAAAAAAACTGTATTAAGATGGGGCATGGTTGTCATGCCCTCTCTCGGGATCTGCCGCTGTTCAGTAACATATTTTTCCTTCCCTGAACATTTGTTCTTGGGTCGCCACTGCCATCACATTATCACATTCAGTATGAAAGAACTTTGGCCAATATGTGCTGAGCAACACTAAAGATAAAAAATGTGAGGAGAAATCTAACCTTCGAATTTATTGTCCCATATGTAGTTAGTGATAAATGCTTAAATTTTTGGCATGGATACAATGGCAAAAAATATTTTCTCGTGTGTGCTTTTGCACAAAATATAAAAGAGATCACACCTGTATTTCATTTTCAGGAGTAGTACCAAGATTCTTGATTACTCAAAAAAATTACAAAACATAATTAATCAAAGAAATGATTTTTATTATTATAATAATGAGTAAAAACAGATATTGAGAATTTAAGCAAATCTTGTGTAAATGTTATAAAATAAAGACGTATGTATTTGGCATTGTAGGGTCAAAATAATCCAACTTTTGCCTACTAGTGGTGTTCGCAGTCCTGGGCCTTGTTATTATTTATTGGGTATAGTATAAGGCGAGTGAGATATATACCCTGTGTCTAGCATTCTTAGTCTGCCTAAGGTTTTCTTTCCTCACTCGGCTATGGAAACTGAGACTATTGAAATGGAAAGTTACTACTCTATTTTTGCCCTGACTGGAAATTAAACCTTGAATCACACCTTGGAAAGCTACCACACTGTCCATGAGCCACCCGAGGGGCTATAAAATAAAAATTGTTTAATAATTTGTTGTGTTATGTAATTTAAGTTTAGTCAAAAGTTTAGTTTTTGTCACAAGAAGTAGTGTTTTTGATCAGTTATGTTTAACCATTTCATGTAGTAGGTTTTATTTAAAAACTTGAAGAAAGTTTTTGCTAAGATTTTGTCAGGTAGTAATGACAGAAAATAGCACTGTATTACAGTTACATTTGAATACGAAGGATTTTCATTCCTTTTTAAAAATGTAGCGGTTTATGTTTTGTTTTGATTTCTGGGTGTCATTTAAAATAGTATGTTTGACTTTTTTGCCTACCACTTAAGCAGTATAGAGAAAGTGTAGTAATGCTTCAGGGGAGAAAAAATGACTTATTTTTATTTTTATTTTGTTATTTACTTTAATAAACAAGTGCTTAGCTCCTTAGTAACTAACGATTTTAAGCAACACATTAAGAGCTTGTCCATAGCAATGACCATTAAAACGCTTGAATAATGCGATAAATATTTTAATGGACTTTTTCTTTAGATTTTACCAGGGATCATAAATCTTTGGATAAATATATAAATGTAAACAAAATTTATTTTTAGAATTGTTTTGGTATAGATATATTAAAGTTACAATTTTTTAACATTCCATGAAATGTATTGTTATTTGAAGCTGTAACATTGATGTTCATTAGTATTACAATAAATTGATTTGTGTTAATATCTCAAAATCAAGTTATGGCGTTTGGACAATTGATTCTTGACACCATCTGTTTGTAGGCGAAACCCCTCTCTCTGATTTGGGAGTTCACATTATGAGTATTAGTTCATCAGCATACCTTTTTTCAAATTGGACTCGTTGGTATATAATACTCAAAAAACATGATTTTATTGTTAAATATCAATCATAATTCAGACGTAGGAAATTAATATTAGCTACAACGAACAATGAATGCAAACACACATTACAAACTTTGAGAAAGGGACAGGCAGAGATAATGTTTCATAAAATCCTGTTGAAATAATTGAAAAATATCTGTTCCTTGTGCATTCGAAGTGAGCAAACTTTCGTATTACTGGGGAAAAACATAGAAATGTGATTCCTATGGTGCCATTAAAATAAGTTGGTGATTGACAGTTGTACTTCTGAAGCTGTTGCTTCATACAGTAAGAGTTAGTTAGTTAGTTACTTTTATAATTATTTAAAAGGTTTATTTTCAAGTCCCAGGAAATATTGTATGCAATCTGTAAGATCCTTTCCGCTGGCAACTGCCAATCATCAACGTCTTTTAATCAGACTTTAGTGTTAACACAACCACGATCAAATTTGTTTTTTGTTGATAGGTGGTCATTTTCTTGGAGGAGACACATTCTCTCCGTATACCACTCTGCAAAGTCTCATAAACATCTTCCCAAGCAATATTATGTATTGAATTATTGTTTTATAATTTCAACTTATTTATAATTATTATTTCAACTGCTGACTGGTGCTCCCACCTTAGAGCAAAAGAAGAGCCCAGAAAGCATGAAAGAATGAGTTATTTGCAATTATGTAGAAATTATAGATCAGAAAAAGAGCCAATCGCTCATACACATTGAAAGAATTGCTTATTAGATTGGTTTGACAAGCACTAGAAACTATCAGGAAAGGACTCAGCAGTGGTCTTCGATAGGGAGGTGGTTTCAGAGAAGCCCAAACAGGCCATCAGGTCTTATCGTCAATATCAATGATAATGATTATGATTAGGGGGTGGATTTAGATGACTTAAAACATTGCCAAAAATGTTAAATTAAATGCAATTAAAACGCTTTAAAAATGACTATAAATTCAAAATCAGAGAAAAATGATTTTAAAAAAATTTGATCAAAACCACTTCAGAAGAACAACTCAAGCTGTTAGGTATGTTACTTATGTAATCAAGGCTTCATTCTTTTGTGCAAGTGAACTCAGCTTGCAGACTTTTGGTTTGGACTGTATTTTTAAAGAAAATCTCTGCGTTTATTTATCACAAAATAGCCCAAACTGACAATAGCACCAGTAGGCATCACAGGAACCTTAGATTACCGAGTACTCAAATGCCTGACGTTACAATAGAAAAGCGAAAAAATCGAATAGGTTAGTTAGGAATTTGGTGGCGAATATTGGTTGCACCTCGTAAATATTGTGTGAAGCAAGTACTATTAAAATTGTTGAAATCCACAAAAAATGCATTAAAAATGATGTAAGAAGGTAAACAAATTAAGGTAAAGAAGGGAAGCTTCTGACTAATTAGTTGAAATTGACAAAAAATGAAAGAAAATGATGTATAAAATGGGTCATAACATAAAATGAATTTCTATATTAAACAGCGTCAGTTCCAGCTTCAGTTTTAAAGTGAAAAGAAAAAAATGACATTTCATTAAAATTTGCCTCCTAATTATAAAGATACGAGAATTAAGATCGTAATTTAAGAATAAAATTAATATTTTCTTGTAGGGTTTCTTCAAAGAGAGATTTAGTTACAAATATTATTGGGATAAGTGTCATACTTTTTTTTCTTCAGGAGTTTCATGGGTGGACATGCACATTCTTTCAAATCGTCTTCTTCTGCAAGAATTGACTACATTTGGTCTTCTTCGGGGGAATGTGGATGACATGCTTATGGTAATACAATTGTTATTAATGATCATGGAGAACAGTTTTGAAAGTAGTGAAATATGTTCAAATTTCTAATACAAACAGGCAAACCTTGGTGCAGTCTTTCAACCCCATGGGATAGGCCATTTTATGGGCTTGGATGTACATGATGTAGGAGGTTATTTGCCTGGCCAGCCACAGCGTCCTCTTCAAGCTGGTTTGAACAAGTTGCGCACATCACGGTTTCTTGAGGCTGGAATGGTTATTACTGTAGAACCAGGATGTTATTTTATAGATGCGGTGAGTTGTTGCTTGGATTGTTGAGGCATTGGACAGTGAGCGCTAAATAGAACATTACATTATATTTTTTATTTCATTGCAGTGTCACTTTGATATAATTGTATGTGTTTCATCTGTTTAGTTGCTGGAAGCAGCCAAACAGAATCAAAAACATAATCAGTTTTTTGTGAATGAAGTCCTTATGCGTTTCAAAAACTTTGGAGGAGTGCGTATAGAAGATAATGTGGTAGTCACAGAAACAGGAGCAGAAGTTCTTACAAAAGTGCCTCGCAAGTATGTTGTTTTTCATTCATTGTTATGCTGATTTTATATGTAATGAACCATATTCAGGTGGGTTGAGTATTCTACCAACTGTTAGTATCGAAGCAGGTATGGAATGAATAATATTTATTATTTATGGTTATGAATTACACATACTAAGTGCTATGAAAGTTATTGTTAATTGATGACTGAACCTAATTATATTGAAATACAGTATTGGTGGTGGGAATTTTAGGAGTAAATTTACCTCAGGGAATATCACTCATGGTTGAGTTGGTTGAATAATATTTTATCACCAATTCTGGTAGTAAGCTACTTTGTATTCTGCATCAACACAAAACATTCACAAGTAATACACACACTATCTATTAATACTCTTGATGACAACAAAGAAATCCACCAAACCGAATAAGCCTGAGACAAGTTCTCTGGAATTGGTTATTTTTGTTAGTTAGAATATACAACATTAAAAATGCGTTGTTTTATTATTTCTACTTGTACATGGATATAACGAGTAATGAAAATAGTTTAAGAGAAAGTTATGTAATGCTGTGGAAAAAAAAATTTGTGATTTCAATGGAGCTACATGTTTTGGAGTCTCAAGCTTCTGAAACAGAAAGTGTTTTTTACTTTCTTGTATACATACATATGTACAGAGTAGAGAGAAAGTTATGTTATGTTATGTGAAAAAAAACATTGGATTTTCAGCAGAAAAAAAGTAATTGCCGGGCCCTGCTAACAAAAAAGTGGATAACTCCAGTTGTTAAATTAAGTAAGTAAACAAAATCCTCTAACATGTGTATTCAGAATCCCTGTTTTGTGGGCCCATACTGAAAAATCAATTGATAGTGAAGCGTCCATCCGTCTGTTTGGGTGTATGTGAACCTAGACTATGTGTATGATTTTGTCCAAACTGAATAAACCCATGTCGATCTGGCCTGTGTCAAAGCTCTGCGATTTTGAAAAACATTGATTATTTTTGGGTGGTAGATGACATCAAGTTTTTGGGCCATTTTCAAAATTTTCTCAAAAACCACTCCAAAATTTTTCTTTAAATTTCATGTAAGATAGAAAATACACCTATAAAAGTGGCATTCGATTTTCAGATTTAACTCTAAATTTTCCAAAAATTTTTTGCATTTTCTTCCTACAACGTCTACTACATCTTCCTACAACTACGAAATTGAAGGTAGAGATTCTTCCTTGAAATGAAATTTGTTCTCCATACTTAGTTCTTTCAATAAGGTCGTGCACATTAAAAAAAAAAAAGTTGTTTTTGGGCAATATGACATAAGTTAAAGCATTTAATTTTAAAATATTACAAAAAACAGATTTTCTCAAAAATTGCTCCAAATTTTTTAAAACTTTTAGTAGGGATAGTGCTGTATGTACGCTATGAGGTGACATGAACAGCATATTGCACAATTTTGTTTTTAAAAAATTGTAAAAATTTAATTTTTTTCAGTAGCTTCTCATGTTAATATTTACAATAGTGGCAATTTCTTCACATTATTGCATATACAAGTACATCTGTTTTAAATGATGTCATATAAAGTTTCTCAAAAACACAACAGTTTTCCGTGAAAATGAGCTCAAAATTCCACATTTTCAGAAACACGCATGTGCCATTTTCACAAAAATTGCTCCAAAGTTTTTCTTCAAACTTTTCAAAGGATAATGCTAATTGCACTGTTTAATATACCATAAAGTTCATTTTGGGATATTCTTTTATTTTTTTAAAAATTGCGGAAACGTAATTTTTAAAAAAATTACTCATCAAGTTGTTAATATGCACATTTCTCATAAAAACTATAGCAGTTGTTAGTAAAAGTGCTTCAAATGACTTCAAATTAAGTTTTCCGATAACTCAAAAATGTTCTGGGAAAAAGAGTATTTACAGAAAAACTTAAACACCATTTTCTTAAAAATGGCTTCCAATTTTACAATGAAAATTGCCATTTAGGAGGCAGTTTTACTCTTCTTCAATATTCTGACAGAAATACTTTGGTTCTGCTATTAAGAAATCGAAGAATTGAAAAATAATTTTAAAAAAATGTACTTTGTGCGGTGATAGATGACAGCTTGCAGGAGAGACCCAGACCCAAAAAAATAGAAAACTTATAAGAGAAAGTCTGCAACATTCTGTAGCATTACTAGTTTCAACCATCCATCCATCTGTACTAGTGCCTAAACTATTCGTAGGATTTTTTCCAAAATGTACTCTCCCAGGTCGATGTGGCCCTACTCGAAGCTCTGTGATTGTCAATAACATTTTTTAAAGTTTGCGTGTACTTTCATATTTATATTCATATTTATTCATCATATTTATGAATATTTCATATTTATGAATCATATTCATATTTATGAATCATTTTGGCAGTTTTTCATCACTCTGTATATGAAAATAACTTTGATATTGATGTTAATCATATCTTGGCGTGAATGTATTAAGTGTACAATAGGTATGAATTTATTGGAAAGTCATTTTGCTGATGGAGGTGCATGCTAAACTATAAAGGTATGAATACATGTGTTAACACAAAATACTTATTGGTTTAGTTGCAGTAAATATGGTTATTATGAATTAGCGAGTTGCATGAGAGAAAGCAAACATGAATTGTTTGTGTGTTATGTGTGATGGATGCATTTTTGTAGGGAAGTGCTTTATTATATTGCAGAGTGAAAGCATGTCTTTTGATGATGAAGGAATGATTATTTAAGCTAATGAGAGTAAGTTTGGCAAGAAGTATAATTAAAGTAAATGAGAAATGGAAAAAGGGTATTTGAAGGAATTCAACTTGTTTCAAGGTTGTTGAAAATAGAATCAAAGATGTTATTTTAGATAATAGAAAAACTTTTATCAAACCATAATCCATTGTTATTTTAGATTTTTGGGGACATTAAACTTGTGTAAGTGATTATTGGCACCTTGTTGTCAGCTACTATTTATCAAGAACTCTAAAACGCATTTAGCAATTGAATTAAAAGCACTTCAATTTAAACATCAAGAGCCTTGGCGTTTAAGATCCATTTCAAACTTTGCTTTGTAAATATATGAGAAAAAATATGGAAAAGGTTAGTTTCACAATGATGCAATTGATTGAATGTATTGGTATAATTGTACAATTCCATGAAAATAATATACATCGATACATTTCTTGTATTTTTTTGTTTAGATTTGTTTATTATTTTTAGTTTTAAAGTGACTAAAGTTTGGGGGTGTGGGAACCATAATAAAAAATATTTGAATGAGAATTAGTGTGAAAGTAAGTAAGGAAGACCACCAGGTACATCCAGATGGGGGCAAGGCAGAGAGGGGCAGGGCAGGGAAGAGCAGGGATAGAAAAGGATTGATAGTAGGTTCTACCACAGAGTGGGAATAAATGGAACTCTTCTTCCTATGTAATCAATAGATCTCCGATAAATACGTAATAACACACATTTTCCTAAAAAAAACTCTGTCTAGGTGCATCAATAATATATTCACGTTTCATAACGGTGTGTGACAAAAAATGTTGATCAGTTAGTACATGTTTTTACACATTTTACACGAAAGTTTTAACTGAAAAGAACACACTTTTACATATTACTGTACTTTTTTATTATTGTGCAATTAAAAAAATATTTATTGGTTTCTGATGTTTTTGATAACGAATCACCCATGTAAATAATTATGCATTGTCAAACATTTTTTTTTCTGTAGCCTCCTCTCTAAAATGACGCTATTGTATTGCATTGAAATAAGTTTGTTCATAAATACAGACAGTATTTCAGATAAAATGCAATCCATAGTTTCTGGGGTGTTAGTTTTCAGTGCAAATACCGCAGTAAACAGAAAGGAAGTTTGGTTTGTGGAAATGATACATTGGGCAGGTGACACCGCGCACCCATTTTGCATCTTTTAGAGGTCTCCCTTGACCGCGAAACCCTCACCAGAAACTACATACATGCACCACCTTAGAAGCTCCATTAACATTTTTCTTTCCTGATTGTCACATGCAAACCGTTTAAATTATCATTAACAGAATCAGTAAACTTGCAAACAATTTTTGTAACGTTTTAGACTTCTTTGAGCCTTACTGACTACACCTTAAAGCTCGCTTGAAAAAAGCCTGTATCTGACCCATGATATTTTATTTACTTGATGTATTATGCCAATTTTTATTTTATCGCTTTCATTGTTTAACTATTTTTGTATCATTATACTGCATATTAATGTTTGTAAAGGTTTCATCCCATTGAATAAATCAATAGGATGAAACCTTTTTGAGTCGAAAATCTGAAGTAAAATTTCGATGTGGTACTGAAGCTTTTAGATTAAACCGTACGTAAACACTGAGTGAGAATTTGGCACAGGCAAGTTCGACTTTTCAGAGCAGTCTAGCAATAATGCTTTGAGTAATAACATCTAAGTGTAATTTAAAGGGTCTAAGAATCAATAATTGGTTAAATTTGAACCAGCATTGTTTTTATTCTCTAATCTGTGAGAATCGTTGAACAGTGGTATTGTGGAGTCAGTTCGTATTTTTAGTACACCTTATTCTACAATTTACTCATCACTTTTCTTCAAAAAAAGTACCATGTTCTTTGAACATGGAGAAGTATTTCGCCACATATATGCTCAGTGATTTCAAATCTTGCAACATGTATCCCATGTCATGTCATCAAACACGAGTTTAGAAAATGAAGATGATGGTGATGACGATGAAGATGAAGCTGCAAATCCTAGAACAGTTCTTATTGACTGATTCTCATCCTCGCCAAAGTTCTGATCCTCAGAAATCTCACTTTTGAATTGATTTGAGTTTGGAAACAATTGATTCCATTTATTGGAAATGGGCAATGGTCCTATCTGGGTATCAACTGACAAAATAACTAATGGTAAGGATATCAATTGGGAAAGTTGTAATAGATCTAAGGAATGGTTAAAAGTGTTAACTCTATTTTGCTAACTTCTGAAGTGTGACCCAAATGCAACCATCAAACTGTTACCAATACAATGGGATTTTTGTGGCCTGATAGAGTAATGACACAGTAGTGACTTCCTTCTAGTACTAATGGAGCGCCGTACTTGTGCAAGATAGCAGAGGCCGTCTAGGCGTGGTTTTCAAAATTACTTCTTCTATCCTGTTTTGTGCATTGTGTTGCAGAACTGTTTAAATCTCAGTTTGATAAAGCTGACGCATTTATTTCCAGTACAAAAAAGGATTCACGAAAAGGGGCACCTGGATAGATGCTATGAGCTATAATGCTCCAAATTTTGATTTTGTAACACAAGTTATACAACAATTTGATTCTGAAGCTGCAGCTTAGGCTGCAAAGGCATATCAAAGCAATTGCTTGATACTGGAAAGCTGATTACAATTAAATCTTTCGAGATGTCTTCCGTGAAACTTTGCCTGAAATAACCCCTCAGCAGCTCTTCTCCGAAAACATTTCTCATTCGTGCATCAGTAGGGGATGTAATGAAGAAAAAGTGTTTCAGTTCTAGAGAAAAAAACAGATTTCATAACAATTAGTGCAGAGCAATTAGTGCAAATGGGACAATTCTGTCACTGTGGATATTGATTACCTGTCAGAGGATCAGTACAAGTTCTAGTATGTGTGATGTGGAATGCTCTTTTAGTTCATGTACCTCATATAAAATAATAGAAAAAAGTTTTGTGCCGAAAATTTCAAACAAACATGTGTTTCTTATTGTTATAGAGATCGTTTTAAATAATATTATGAGAAGTACAAAGTTTAATTTTGGTCTTTATATTAAAGAACTATACATACTATGATAATTAATGTTACATATTTCTTACTTTTAGTACATATTTCTGTATAATACATATATATGTACATATTTTCCCAATTTTTAGTACATAATTATCAATGTCTAACTAATAAATTATTGTGACTATTCCACTCATGAAATTAAAAGCAATAGTGTTTAACTGTACTTATAAAATGCCCCAGTTAGGGCAGTGCACCTCAAAAAGTTAAATTCTTTTTCCATCCAATTTTTCTTATTGCCCCTCCATACTGGCCAATAATAAGCTGCAAATCATCTATTTTAGGAGGCAGTATGAATCAATTGCTGTGTTGATGTGCATGAAACCGCATATATACTGTTATATAACGTCTTTGATTTTATCATGCTTTCAGTTATTTTCAATATTTGGAACATTTTGGAACTCTGTTGCATATAACATCATTCATGGAATAGTCCTATTAAAATAATACCACTTGTGCCTTGGAAATTTTCAGATAAATCCCCTCCTTGCTTTGCAAGTCACGGATTTATTGACAATGTCTAAAGCACTCGCTTACCTATGATAAATACTTAGGCAATGCCAGGTGCTTCAGCTAGTAGGTTAACAAATTCTAAAAAGTCATTTATGACAAAGGGACAAAAAAAGGCAAAATAAAACTTTGTCAAAATGTTCCATTTTCCATAATTTGTGCTAGTATACTAAAAAACCTTTAATAAACACATGGTATAATGGCTCTTTCCTAAATATCTGATGACTAGTAATAACAAACTGTATTTTTGTTAAAAATTAAAAATTTACTCTATTAAGTGACGACCCCTTGTAAAATATCACTTTTTTCACAGAACCAACTTCATACATGTTTCACTGTTTCTTCAATTAAAGCTTAAATATTTTGTTATTATGCGATTGATATTATTGTTAATGAAGTAACTGAATAAATGCCATTTTTTAATTTTGTCTTTAATTTCATAAGCATTTAACGATGAAGGTGTGAAATACACTGTTGCGAAATGAACTAGTGATGGTACAACAGTACATATTTTCTCGCATTATTTCTAACTATTGCAATTTTCGAAAATTTAGAGTTCGACGAAACTGAGATCTGCACCATTCTTTGAGGCGTTACTTGTTTTATGCATGGAAAAAATTAGAAGCGTTTTTGGAGAAAATGTTTTTATGATTTGCATTAACTTCTAGCAAAAATTACGCGAAAACTCGGTTTTTCAAATAATTATACTTAACCTCTTTTAAAGATGTGATTTTTACTTTCCCGTATACATACGTATTTACAGACTAATATATGTGGTATAGGGTCAGTTATGTAATGCTGCGGAAAATCAATTTCGAGATTTCAACGGAAATTCAACGCGTTTTGGGTACCCCTGATACCAAAAAAGAGTTGTTTTGTTCAAAACGTCCGTCCGTCTGGTGTACGTGAACAACACTAGCGCTTAAACCATGCCTAGGATTTTTTCCAAATTGAAGAAACCCCTGTCCAATTGACTTGGGTTTAAGCTCTGCGATTTTGAAAATATTCACTAATTTTTGGGAGTACTTTAAATGAAGCTTGGAAATTCTCTCAAATATGGCTCCAATTTTTTTCTTTAAATTTCTTGTCAGAAGAGAGTAAAATACACGTATAAAGATGACACAGGTTTCATGGTTAACTCTAAATTTTCCTAAATTTCAAAAGTTTGAATTTTTTCGGAGTCTTCCAGAACTATAACATATGATAAAAAATTTTCTTTCAAATAAAATTTGTTGCCCGTTATTTGTTCTTTCATTTAGGTCATGTACATTTTTTTGAAAAATTAGTAGTTTTCGCGCAATATTGCGTGCAATGTTCGTATATTAAAAAAATACAAAAACAAGTTTTTCTCAAAAACGGCTCCAAATTTTATCTTTAAACTTTTGGTAGGAATTGTGCTAAATGAACTCTCTGAGATGACATAGTCGCCATATTTCTCTTTTGTTTTTTCAAAATTTACAAAATGTAATTTATTTGACTTGTCTCTCACGCCCTTAATATTAATACCGTAGCGGCAATTTGTTCTCATTATTATACTTATGAGTACATGTGCTTTAAATAATCACAAAATATTTCTCGGAAACTCAACAGTTTTCTGTGAAAACTAGCTCAAAATTTCGCATTTTCAGAAACGCTCAAACCCCATTTTCTCAAAAACGTCTCCAATTTTTTTTCTTCAAGGTTTTCGAAAAGATAGTGCTAATTGTAGTCTTTAATATTAGTTGAAGTTCACTTCGGTGTATTTTTTTGTTTTTCCAAAAATTACACAAATTAATATGTTTTAAAAATCTCTCACGCCAGTAATATGCACATTTCCATCAATTTGTAACCGGCAATGTATTTGTGAGTTAAAGAGCTTCAAATGAAGTTTTTCGAAAACTCAAAACTTTTCTGGGAAAAAGTGCTTCAAATTTCGAATTTATTGTAGGGCTTAAGCACTATTTTCTTAAAAACAGCTTCAAATGTTTTAAAGAAAATTGCCATTTAGGAGGGGGTTGTACTATTATTTAATATTCTTAAAATAACATTTCCGTTCTACTATTAGGAAATCGAAAAATCAAAAAAAAATTCAAAAGAATGTACTTTAGGCGGCGATAGATGGTAGCAGGCAATAATATGTGTTAAGTTCGAATAGCTAGCCGAGATTGAAGGAAATAGAAAACTAATACGGGAAAGTCTATGCCATTCTGTTGTACCACTAGTTTAGTATAAATTTTGTTAAAGTCAAAATCTTTTATTATTAACATTGTACTTTTGCAGTGTTACTGTTGTCGAAAATTCAGCGTGTTTGCTGGAAATGAAATTAGCACCACATTGTTTGTGCTTTGATACATACAAGAAGAAAATTTAAAGGAAACAATTGGTGCCGTTTTTTTTTTTTTGAGGAAATAGAGTAAAAATTGTTTACATTTCACGAAAAATTACGATAAAACCTCATATATCCGAAAAAATTGAACATATCGCCTTATTTCAAGATCTTTCTTTGGAGAACAGATTTCGGAAATATTTTCAATAATGTAGTTGTTGGAAGGCACCGAAAAAATGAAATTTGAAATTTTGCAATTTTGCAATTTTCGAACTAGTGTTGCTACAGAATGGCACAGACTTTCTTGTAAAATGTTCTAATATCCTTGGTGTGGGCCAGCTTTACGGTCTTGCCTAAACCCGCTTGGCGGTTACCATTTTCCGCTGCCGTAAATACGTTTTTTTGAATTTGTTTCAGTTTTTTTTGTTTTCTAATGGTAGATTTGAAATACTATTTTTTAAATATTAAAGGAGAGCGAAACGTCGGCCTATACGGAAATTTTCGTTGAAAATCTTGGAACCGTTTTAAAGAAAAATATCGTTACATGTAAATTCGTAATTTGAAGCTCTTTTAACAGGAATCTTTTGTTTTCGAAAAACGTAATTTGAAGCCATTTGAAGAACTTTTACTCATAATTACAATAATGAATTCAAATCGTTTGAAATGTCCTTATTAACTGCGCGAGAGAAATTTAAGAAAATAATACAATAATGTATTTTTTGAAAAACAACAAAAGAATACAGGAAAATTAATTCTATGTCACCACATACGCAATAAGCACTATCCCCATGAAAAAAATTGAAAAAAACAATTGAAGCCGTTTTTGAAAAATGGCTATTGAGCATTTCTGAAAATATGGAATTGTGAGCACGTTTCTCAGAAAAGTATTGAGTTTTCAAGAAACTTTATTAAACTTCATTTAAAGCACAGTTACTTGTAAATGCAATAATGTGAACAAATCACTGCTTATGTAAATATTAATGACGAGAGAGCTAGTCAAAAAATTATATTTTTGTAATTTTTGCAAAAACAAAAGAATATAGCAAATGGCGTGTGTATCATCTCATAGATTACATTTCGTACTATCTATACCAAAAGTTTAAAGAAAAAATTGTTTTCCAAGATATCTTATTTTTGTTATTTTTTAAAATTGTAGATATTGCACGCAATATTTTGTGAAAACAGAGTTTAAAAAAATGTACATGACTCTAATGAAAGAACAAATTATGAACAAATTTCATTTGAAAGAAAAATCTCTATCTTTAATTTTGTAGTTGTAGGAAGACGCAAAAAAGTTGCATACTTTTGCAATTTTCGAAATTTTTGAGTTAACCCTAAAAATCAGACCTATGCCATCTTATTTTACTCTATTCTTGCAAGAAATTTAAAGGAAAAATTTGGAGCAGTTTTGAGAAATTTTGAAAATGTTGCTGGGTATTCCAAATTTAAAAGAATGTTTGTCACAAATCTCAAAGTTTTGACTCAGATTGAAGGGTTTCTTCAATTTGGAAAAAAAAATCTATGTATGGTTTAGACGCTAGCAATGTTCACAGACGGACATTTTGACGTCAATTGGGTTTTAGTATCAAGGACCCACAAAACAGGGCTTCTGGCAACACCACGTGATAGAGGATTTTATTTTTTTAATTTAGTAACTGGATTTAGCCAATTTTTCATTATCAGGGCCCGACAATTAATTTTTTTTGCAGAAAATCTGCCTTTTTTTTAAGTACAGCATTTCATATTTTCCTCTATACTACATATATTACTGTGTTATTTAGTTTTGAAAAAATATTGTATGTGTAGTTCAGGCGCTAGTGTTGTTCACAGACACTGGCCAGATGGTCGTATTGAAAAAACAACAACAACAACGACATTTTTTCGGTATTAGGGGACCCCAAAACCTGTATTCCCATTGAAACCTCGAAATCGATTTTCTGCAGTATTACAAACTACGTATATTACTCATTATAAATGTCCGTATTCGAGGAAGTAAAAGAGCTGAGCACAATACTTCAATTACAAGTAAAAGATTGACTGTGTTGACAGTGTTTAAATCAAAATAAATGTAAGTATTGCATGTGAATGATGGTTTCTTCAGTTGATATATACCCTTGTTATATACCCTTGACATGTTATTTTTATGTTTTTTTGTTTCCAAAGAATTCTAACAATTGATAGGATTGCAAAATTAATTTAAACGGGTGGATCCAGAGACGAATTTTTGTAGGGAAATTCAAAATGTTGTCATAGAATATGTTATATTAAAGATTTTATAAAATGTCGCAGACTTCACTCAGCTCATATTGTGATACAATTTTATTTGTTTTAATGATAATCCGAAAATATTTTTCTTGAAAGTTTTGTGACAAGTTAAAATTAACAGATACTGAAAATTTTTAGGGGGAGGGGATTTCCCACATTTCCCTCCCCGTGGATCTGTGCCGGATTTAAATGAGAGTTTAAATTATTAAACAAATTAAACAAGTATTGCGACTATAATAAAAAACAAGACCACATTTCTGTGTAAAAAGGGCATATAGAATTCATGGCTGACGGTCATTTTCCTAAAAGAAGAGTATATAAATTAAAGTAATATTAATTTAACATAATTCTATACTAATTTGCCAAAATCAGCTATATTCAGTAAAATATTTCAAATCTTTAACATCATTTCTGAAATTGCGTGAAACAGAGGCTTGAAATCATAGCTGTATCCATTCTTTCCTCTAAAAGGTACAGGTATGAAAGAGTTTGAAATCATATTTTCTTAAAATATAATTATCCAGTCTTCTTTATGAAGGTAAAATGTTAAATTACTTGAATGAAATTCATCAAGACTGTGTTTTTTAGATATGTTTCTTAATATATTTATACATTTATTTTCATTAGACCCTGATGATGAAGGCCAAGGACCTTTGAAACGTTGGTTTATAAAAATGTACAAAGTCATTACTAAAATTGTTTAATAAAGTTCGTTATACTGTGAATGTCTGCCTCAAAAAATCAATGGCCCTTCCAAGAATTTAAAATAAATATCCAGTACATACCCTTTTTACATGACCTCCTTATGAATATAAGTTTAACATAATAAATGTAATATATGAATCCTTTTTATTGCAGCATTGAAGAAATTGAAGCAGTCATAAAAGCTGGAAATGCAAAGATGGATGACGTCTGTGCCTGTGATGCTGATTGACACATGGTTACTATAGATGGTTCACGATGAAAATTAAAAGTTGCAGTATTTTCTCATCTTTATTACATTTTGTTATGAGTGTATTCATTTTTTTATGATATTTAATGTATTTAATATATGAAATAGTTTGTATGTGTGTACATTTTGTTGTATGCGGTCACCAGCTGGCCCTAACCCAAGATAGTTACGCATTATGTCACTTACGAAAAACCCTTAGGAACCTGAAACCGGTCCCGTGTCACCCTCGAGTCAGAAGAATTCCTTTGTGAACCCATGTAAATCTGCCCATACCCTCCCATCAGCCGCCCTCACCCACTTTTCAAATAGGAAAATGCCACCCTCGTAACAAAGGTTGACCAGAACTGAAGCATCAGGGTTGCCAGAAGGCTCAACAGGTTTCAGAGGGAACATCAGGGTTCTGTGACAATCCGCCATCGGAAGAATAAAAATGCGCACAAAACGCATAATGAAAAAGCCAATTAGATGCTTTTGTATTGTGGTCAGGAGGAGAGTGGGATACAGCTGTCTGGTGATCCCGTGAGTTCCGTAGAATATTCCCGAACAAAGTTAAAATAGGGAATGCGAACTCTGCTCGCGATCACGTGGAACGGCTACAAAGACGCGAAATACGAGGGGAGAGAATTATTGTGGCTGGAGACAAGAGAAAAACTACAGACGGCGGAAATGATATAAGAGATTCAGATTTCACAACAATTACTTTTCCCTGGTGTTTAAAATCGGGGTACCCCACTCCGGCGCTGAAGTCGCCGTCTGTCAGGGTGTTTCCATCTGCCTCGTTTTTATCTTCAAGATCATAAATTTTCCTGCAGATCACAAAAGAGATTACCCTACCGGAATCTCCGAATTATCCGTCGGAGTACCATCCTGTGCCTCTGACCATGTCTGTATCTTTTCCTGATGATTGCTGTTAGGATCTCTTTGTGGTCAGCTGTTTGAGGGGGGCGTCAGCTGTTTAGCGCCTGATTGTATTTGCCTGCAGGATTTTTATTATTTGGTAATCTTTAAAGCCCACCTGTGGACTCGTTACATTCCAGATCCACTTATCACTTTCTCAAGGAATGTTTCTCGCTGAATGTTGAGTGTCGATTTGAGTTCTTTTTTTAAAGAAACGGGCTAATAAGACGTTTTTTTATAATGGCATGCTTCGAAGAGAGAAAGACAATAGGGAGTTTTAGCGTCAGGCTTAAGGAGACATCCTTAATCTATTGATCACTAAGGCTTTTTACGGTCGTAACGTTCCGAAGACAGGATTTTCGACACTTGCTTGTCAGCTAGGTCGAATTCAGTCGCTGTCTGGAGGAGAATTCTAGCGACCGGCTGCTCTGATCGGTAGTTTTCCTTTGTTTCTCCGATCAACACCAGGCGAATGCCGGGGCAGAACCCTAACAAAAGGGCCGTGCGCGATCTTTTCTTCCCCTTCCTTGCCCTGTCCTGACCTCCTTACGCACACTACCACATATGCAGGGAGATCGGTCGGGAGCTTAGAGCTTAAACCCCAATAGCCGACGAAAGATCGGCGCCGGATCTCGCCTTATCTCGCGTGGATGTACTACAGACTTCGAGAGGCTAGTGGTGAGACATTTGAACTACGATACGACTTAAAAGTATAACAAATCTACATTGTGCACGGAATGTTAGATTTTGTGGCCCTCCGCGATGAGTATGCTGTCTGGAATTTTGGATCGGCTTTTCTTGAGAGTGTAGGGAATGTCTTAAAACAGCGTTCGTTAAGAACATGTTATAACATAACCCGAAAATATGATTTGAACTCCTTTGTCGCAAATATCTTACGTGTCACCTTTCCAACATTTTCTGTTAATTCTTACCAACGTGGTGTTGGTAAGGAATAATTGTAACTGCCTCACACACGAGAATCGATTTATCGGAGTTGGAAAGATGCAACCTCTCCTGTTTTCATTTTGCCGTTTGTGAGGCGAGTGTAGAGACTACCCCAGGCGTGCACTATTTATGAAGGCATAAGGTAAGACGTAAGACGCAATTACATAAGATCCGTCCGACTTAGTAGCGTAGTTAAACTCCCTATTGAAGGCTGCAAGTGGGGTAAACCTGGCAATGCAGATAGCAAAACTAAGGACGTTCCTTGGAATTCTTCCTGAACACACTGGAACTATTCTTTTTTGTGTCGTTTTGTCGAACAAATCGTGAAGCATATGAATGAAAGTCAAAATTGCTGGCCTTCAGGTTTAGGTGTCGACCCACCCTACCTTTCACCTATGTGCGGGTGTGGTTAAGGAAGACCTGTAAACTTTCCTGTCGTAGAGGTTACCGATATATGCAGGCTTCACCGAAAGTTAACACTCTACCTGAACTCTGATCCTCAAGTTCAACTGTCCCACGTTTTCTGTGATCTCTTGTAGGTTTTAGAATATGCGCGTGCGGTAGTATATTTTGAATAGTCTACGGTACTACTTTAAATTTCGAAGGACAGTGTAGTCAGTATGAATTTCGGAAATGATTTTTACGAAACCAAACGTCAAACTGGCTCGCAATTTGCAAACTAATATGTAGATCTCCCAACTTCAGCAAATACCTCACATTTATAAAGGAACTAGATATACAGAAAATCGGTTCTTCTGAAGTCTGAAGTTCTGATTCCTTTCCTGATGCCGCTAACTGGTTCTCTCCAAGAGCTTTGCCACCCTGAGACAGTCGAAATCAGGGCTGGAGTAGCCAAGCGAAAACGGGGAAAACTCGATACGTTATGTGCTGAAAGTCTGGTGTGACGTAGTAGTTTGTAAGTCGTATGTCATGCCTAACAACATGAGAAGTTGTTGGGAAATATAAAATAAATAAGCAGAATACTTTGAGAGATCGAAGTGTGTGGACCTGCTTCTCAGCTCCACGATAGCTATAATAGATAAGCTGTGGGAAGTTATCTGAAAAACCCATAACTATACTGGATATACTAGAACCAAAATAATAAAAGTTCGTTGTTAAGAAATAAATTATTTTCTTAAGAGTTGGCTGGTGGTCAGTCTGTCCATGCTTGGCGTTGCTGACTATTTTGATGCTCCACGAACACCTGACTGTCGTCGTCGTTCCATGTTCAAAGAAGCACGACAGGAGAGCAACAGCTTATGTAACAACAAACACACAAATCCACATGTCTATGAATTCTGATCTGAAGGGACTTGCTTCCATATTTCGGTTATCTGTCTAATGGATTGGGATAGCCCATTAACACTGGCCGCCCCTCTAGCTGCAGTCAGGAATATTCTGTTGTGCTGCAAGAAAGTACTCAAAGCACTTTTCTGAGGTAAGGAAGAAGAAAAACAAGAAATCCAACAACAAAATTTCAATTCAGTGGTGGTAGCAGAGATCTTGTGTTACTCCATGAAATGTTAAGAAATAATCACACCACATTAATGCAAAGCTTTTATCTTTGTTAAAACATTTAATACCCAAGTCAACCGCCGAGAACACTTTTCACAACTTTAGTGGATCTATTACAATACAAAAGTAAATATATGAAAGTCCAATAATGCAGAAAGGACGAAAGGAAATGTTTGTTTGAATAATTAATGAGAGAAATATGACTTTAGAATATTTATACCCGAGCATCGTGGATCACACTAAAAACATCAGCCAGGTAATGTGATGGAAACAGCTAGGAGGCCGCAATCTTATGGAACGGGAAAAGTGAAAATCCCCCCCCCCCCCAATAAGGGGAGATGCGTAGAAGGAACTAGACAATAAAAATATTTAATATGGTCTACTTCTTATTAAAGAATGTTCATTGATAGTAAAATTAAAAGTTTTGAATAGTCTAGATCTTCCAAAACGTCCATTCTTTAGCTTTTGTGATTGGAATGGGAAGAGATGCTCATTTTTGTACGAGTATATTTTTTTAAATTAAAAAAGGTCTTTAATATAAATAATTAAATTAGGAAAATTCAAAGAGTGTTTATATTCAATTTTCATTGTGAATTTCAAGTTAGAGTGAAAATAATTTAGAAATCCAAAAACCGTATTGTTAACACATTTTCCGTAACCAATAATTCAACCCTTTTAATTTCCCGCCTCAATAGAAGCTCTGTCTTCTTGCAGTGTATTGTGGACTAAAATACAAATTTCCTGCCGAATAGGTTTCATCACCGAAATTTTATCAGTTATAAGACTCCGAGCCAGAGCTAGATTGCCAAACGAAAAAGTGAGGCGGCTTCCTGGAGAGCCTGCAATTAATTTGTACGTCATACCCCGATAGTAGTATGGAGAAAGGTGTGACAAATCAGAGAAAGATTTTTTCCACCAACAGTCTCAGAGTTTGTGATAAATGGAAATCTCATCTGCCGAGATGTAAGTAGTCGAGGAACTCACTTCTTACTATGAGAACATCTGCAGTTCTTTATGCTACATCTCGAGTTTTCCAATAGGGAAAATTGGAGAGTTTGTACACTGGATTTTCGAGTGGTCTGGAGGAAGATTACAACGGTCTTTCTTCCAAAGACGAATTTTCTTTTGCTCTTTTCCGCGCAAAAGTTCTTCACCAGGACCTGATCAGATACATAACCAAATGTTAGACATTTACCGGTAACGGTCGATATTTTCTCCTTCACCTCTTCAGAATTGGGTTTAGCATATGATTCTCGAGAATTGGCGCGAATCTTTTGCTATACCAGTCCTTCAGGAAAGAACTGATAGAACTATTTCCAATCTCGCCTATTATCTGTACCTGCAAACTCGTTCAGTGATTGGTAAACTCTCGTCTGGT
This sequence comes from Gryllus longicercus, assembly GCA_038098605.1. Lineage (NCBI taxonomy): Eukaryota > Metazoa > Arthropoda > Insecta > Orthoptera > Gryllidae > Gryllus > Gryllus longicercus. Next base: position 240,978 of record JAZDUA010000858.1, on the reverse strand, counting down.
CTGGCTACTGGAACAAAGAATCTATCCCATCTGGTTTCAGAACAGACAGATCAACCATGGACCACTAGCAAAGCAGATCTCCACATCATTCGGGCTACAACAACACATTGTTGCAATCTTTTTCGATACCAAGAAAGTCTACGTTATCATGTGGAAAGCCGACGACGTCATAGAAACGACATCCTTCGCCACTCGGCGTTATTGGGTACTTGGGGGAGGACTCCCACTGTTCTTGGTACATTTTCTGAAGATGTGTTCGACTTGGTGAAAAGCTAACTTCCAGATATCAATTGAAAAAAACCCTCCCCACTCCTCAGGGTCGATTATGAGTGTCACCCTGCTTGCCATTGTTAGCAACAGTAAAACGTCAGTTATAAGAGATACTGTGAAAGCATCGCACATCGTTGATTTGCCCTTTTTTTGCTTTTCCAAGAGCACCAAATTATCGAAAAGCAATTTTGTGTGAAGCACAGAATTATTGAAAAGCAATGTCCTCAGCAGATTGGAAGAACGGAGCGATAAAGCTGGATTCAAGGTTTTCGGCTCATAGTATTGCAGCTACACGCTGTTCTGCTGGATCCATTCCCTCTATATCTACACAGATCTTTTTCTTGGGGACTGCTTTGTTGGGGATCCTAGAAATATTTTTGTTTGGAACTTCCTTTCGCCGAATCTCTAACTTTCCTTGGCCTTTTACTCAGCAAAAGCTTCACTTGACGTATACACATGCATAAACTGAAGTGCCGATGTCTGTCACCTGTTAAGTTCCTTCGTACCCTTGTTGGGTTGCAGACCTCGATGTTGTTGCAGTTGTTTAGGTCCCCATCCGCCCTTTCTTGAATTATGGTACTATTGTGGCTTGATGAGCGACTCCGTCAAAGCTCCTGCCATTGAATGCCACAAGAATGCGGAATTGTGACGCCTCGACCGACCAAGCTGCCGGTCTCACAACCCCTTGGCGCGCGGCCAGGAGATGTAAGACATCGACCAACGCAGAAGGTTTTCCCTGCGCTAGACATTGATATATGCGCAGGGGAAACTCCGAGCAACATGTGACGTGGAACCATCTAACCAGACATGGCCGACACACACGTCGCAGGCAGGATTTTACCGACACTCGAGGTATTCACCTCGCACGTAAAGTTCGACCAATGACGTCGAATATAAGAGACGAGGATCAAAAAAAAGCTGACGCTTAAAGCGGCTCCACACATTCGGCATTCGCTACTGCTCGCCCAACCCCGAACAGCTGATGTGATCGGCGAATGTTCGCTCCCTTTGATGAGTCCTAAAGGCGGTTCCACACATTCGGCATTCACCGAGCAGCGAGCTACTGTTCGGTGTGACGACACGCTGTGAGTACGGCGAATTCCGAATGTTCGGCGATCGGCGACTCGCAAGCACCCTGTCCACACTACCCGGGATTCGCCGAATGCCGCATGTGTGGAGCCGTCTTTATATTCAGGAGACCAGACAAGGGGTATATGGGTGTCGGGAAATAGCAGTTAGGCGATAAGGCAGAAACTCTCGGGCACTCGAAGCAAGCAAAACGTACTCGGGCTCTCGGACGAGAGAAACATCCAGGTCCTCGGACGAGTAAGATGTAGTGGATCTCTTGGATGTTTGTAACAAATAATGTACTTCAGCTTCCAGGTTAATGTCCCCCATCTCGATCAGGTTTTTGTCCTCTTTCCCTGATCCATTGAGCAAATGCTGAGATGGCCCCTTATTTTGCGTCTGGATTTAAATGTAGCTTCCCTATGCGCACGTTTTGTTGAACTCTCCTTTTGCACGTAATGGTAAGATATGAGGTAAGGGCGAGTTGCTATTTTGTTAGCAATGCAGAAAAATCATACTTGCAATTCGTGTACCGATGCAAATACGTTTTCTATAATTTGGGAACGAAAATGTCTATTTGTTTCAAATGTTGCTAATCTTGCTTTTAAAATTTATTTATTTTTTATTTATTTATGTTAAAAGTTTACTCATCTTTCAACTACTTATAGTTAAAATGACAGGAAGGGATTCTGGATCTCAAGACAACGTGCGCAGATAATCTTCTCCCCCCTACGTCACATACAGTTTTTTATTTTTTTGACTGAATAAATCTAAACATAGGTTCCCGGTCGAGGAAAGGCACGAGAGAGTGCCTCGACTCGAGGCAGTCGGTGACGCCTTGTACTGAATGTGCCCGAACAGTGATATGGTCATAAATAGGGGTCGGATTTTAATGAAATGTCATATTTTTTCTTTTCATTTCTTAATATTATTAAAAAATACACAAAGTTGGTCAAGAACAAAAACTATTTTTTTACTTTACAGCAATGCCGTTTAGTATAGAAATCCATTTTATGTTGTGACAAAACGAAATGACCTGTTTTTATATGTGGTTTTTTGTCGATTCCGACTAATTTTGTCGACTCCGACATTTTTTTACCTTTTTACGTCACTTTAAGTTCATTTTTCGCTGATTTCATTATCATTTTAATAGTACTTGCTTCAAACAATATTTACGAAGTGCAACAAATGTTCACCACAGAATTCCTGAGTAGCCTATTTCGATTTCTTCGCTCATAAATTGTAATGTCAGCCGTTGTGAGTTCTACGTAATCTAAGGTTCCTGTGACGCCCATCGGCGCCTTGGTGAGTGATCGATTTCGCAATAAATCAAGGCAGAGCTTTTCTTTTAAAGCACAGTCCAAACCAAAAGTTTGCTTGAACTAGAAGGATACGGAGAGGGTAACTGCTTTCCGGCGAGGTCTAGACACCAGCCTGTCGGCGCACTTGCGTGACGGCGGGGGTGCAGATAAAGGCTAACGCCAAGTAGCCCAGCCCGAGAAGTAATCCACGCGGTAGAACAAGGAAAAGTGTGGTGTGGTAAACAACGTGAGGCATATACTGCTGAGGTAAATAAATGTGCTCGTATCATGCCTCATGGTTTCAAACCCAAGTAAGCCACCGTACACTTTCCAAGGTGGCAATGTAAGTATCTAAACAGGCCCCTACCGCACGAGACACATCAAATGCTTCTTGTCGTCTTGGATGTTGCTGGAGAACCATTTCTTAACCAAACACTCTTGTTGTGTTCAGAGATGGTTCTCTGAACCCAATATTTTGATCAGATCCTATGGTGCAAAATTTTCAGTATTACATATTCTCTCGCGCCAAGCGGAGTTGCTTCCAAGTCTCGGACACTATACGCACGGGTACATCGTATACTCAGACATCAACCATTTCTACACTCTCTTGGAGAAGCTTAACGTTTAACCCCCCTTTCCTGAGCGAGTTCCTCTCAAAGTCCTGTTTCCCCTTGAAAAATCCTTAACTTTAATTTGTCCAATCTCACTAAAAACAAATCCGAGCTTTGACTTAAGCCTTTCTTTTACAAAACATTTAACTCCTACAACGCATCTATTCAGTTCACATTAGAAAGATCTACTAATGTCTGTTCAATTGTTTAGACATTTCCATCAGGCTTAATAATGCTCTTTAAGTAACAAATTGGTTTCAGAAAGAGTGTACCTCTGTTTGCACACAACTTTTTTCGACTCGTCCTCTTCATCAGAAAATTGGCATGGTGTATAATTTAGTTGATAGAGCAATTAATCTTTCCCATCGCAAATACCATCACACTGATTTGAACAAAGTATGACAACTACTCTTCTAATTTAATCATAGTTACCTCACAAAATGTTGAACTAGTATAAAAAACTGTAATAAACAAACAACTGTTAGTCTGGCCATGAGTTTGTCAAGGAAAACTCCTACCAGTCAATGTTTCACATCTTACTGTATGTTCCTAGAATAAATCATTTCCTTTGCAAAAAGTTTTCTAATTTGAAATTTGACATTAAAATTATTAATATATTGCTCCTTCAACAAAATCTAGGCAGAAATGTCACAGATACAATCTCTTTCACGGATAAAGAAAATGAAGTTTATTGTATTGTGATTGCTCTGTTTCTTATGTGGAACAGACAAAATGTGCTCCCAAACAAAGAATAAAGTTAATGACATTAAAAATACTGGGACAAAATTAAACTCAATTTCAAGACATCACATTGATTTTCTTCATTCTTTTAATTTTGACAACCCTATCAATTTGGATTATGAACCCAGGAAATATTCAAGATTAATCTCAGAGACGTTACGTATAAAATCACATCACTTCATTAATACTATGTTAGAATCGAATTTATTCAGAAGAAGCTATAACAATGGTCTGACTAAAATACAAATTCCTTAAAAACATATCTATGCTTTGTTATATGTTCTGTTTGCATTTATTTTAGTAAGTGTATTTTTTTATCTGTTTCTTCTTCCTTCCACATTGGTATTACTACTTTTTCACTTTTTTTCATTGTATTTTTCAAATTATAATGCCTATTTTTGACCTTAATGTGCTTCATCTCAAATTATACTTGCCCTCTTTTTCTTGAAGGAAGGATGTAGATATTTGAATGGAAATGTTTTTCCTGAAATCACCTGAAATTCAAGAAGTTTATAGATTTTAAGAATTAGTTGTTTGTCTGCTGTCATTTTCTCTTTTTTTTTATCAATAAATATTTTTAGTTCAATTGAACTCAGAACTTTTTAATTCAATTTTGTCTGTAATTTTTTATACAACTTATGACAGGATAGGAAATAATTTGTTTATTATGAGAAATTGTTTTGTGAATCCTTTATAAAAAGCATGTTTCTTATTATTTTGAAAATTTTACTTTTAATTTTGAAAACAATATTTAATTTTTGTTTTTTCAGTGAACTTTGATTCAACCCTATTTTTGATCCACTCTAATAAGTAGATGAATACTTAATAATAATATTCAATGTTAATAAAACTGTACATATAAGTACATGTTTCAAGTATTTGAATGACAGCATGTGAATACATTTTGGGTATAATGATTTATTTGTTTCATTTTTAAATAATTGTAATTATTGATTCATTATAAAAGTGTGAAAACTGTTATAGTTTCCACTGTAATACATTAAAAAAATTGATATTTATTTGAGATAAATTTAGATAAAATTAACTAAATCAATTGCTATTATTGGTCTAAAACAAAATGTTTGATGTTAATAGGAGGCAAGTAAAATGTCTATTGAAATAAGGATGTGGTAGAGCATCAGATATGGTATAAGAATAATTATTATAAAGAAGTTAGGAAGGAATATTGTACAAAATATGCTGGCTTTGATATTATTAATGTCAAATATAATAGATTACGTAACTTTAATATTATGTCCAAAGTTAAGTTTTTGTCACCAAGTTGAAGGAAAATATAAATAAGTGTATATGAAAAACTGATAGTAATGAAATTTAATAAGATATAACATTTAAGTAGTATGCAAGTATTCTAAAAGTTGGGATATTAAATTATTGAACATTTTAGCAATGAACAAATTAGCAATTTTTTTGTAAATGAAATGAAACAAAAATAAATCTTCAAAATAGCAAATTGTAATGATTTTTGATTTCATTATATAGGTCGCAAATGGAAACTGGGACTTAAAGAAGAAGCCTTGGTTTCTTTTCGGATAATCTAAGAGAGCGAGAGAAAACAGTCTTTCCGTGACGTCATCATGTTCCTGACGTCAACAGAATTGCCTCGAGTACGTCCCGTCGCCTACAGGTTGCGTACGAGTTCCTCGGGCGAGGTTCACATCCCATTTCACAGATGGCGCTACCGAGGCGAGTTCGTGCGTTTAAAAGGTGTCGCCTGGCGCATCGACCAGTGAGCGAGAGCGACGGGCGCCAGTCGTAGGTTGCTGCTCGGTCGCGCAGCGCGCTGTCAACTCGCGTGTTGTGCTTCAGGTGTTTTTTGCCGCGTGAATTCGCCATGTCAGAAACGGATCGGCACTTCAAGGCTGGTGTCGTCTTCTCAGGAGTGCTTCGCGCCTGCTCAGCGATTGGTTGCCTGCCCCCCTAGCATGCTCGGCTGCTCGCTGGCTCCACCCTCGTCGAGCCGATGTTATACGCTGGAAGAGATGGGCTACGCGTTGCCGAAATGTTCCTGCGCAAGTGACTCCTAACCAAGACGCTTCCTCTTTAGCGCACAATATTAGTGACCAAACAATTAGACGTGTTTGTTGACTGTGCCATTCTTTAGGACGTTGTTTACGGAAGCACAATTTTGTTAATGTGTTTTTTAAAACTTGTCGATAGCAATGATTGATGTGTTTTTATGAAATAAACGATGTGGTTGTGTGCCGTGGGATTGCAAACAATATAACATTTTGAGTAACAAACTTTTTGTCAGTCAATATGACTTAGGACCACTTCCATTCAGACAGTGAATATCGAACAAGGGCCTATTGTGCAGATTCGCCGATGCCTCATTGTTGTCAGTCTGATCGTTGCAAGTTGATAACGAAGCGTACAATTTGCCCTGTTTTTAATTTTATAGTGTCAATGTTCCTAAGTACTTAGCTACGAAAAGAAGTGTCTAGTCTAGTGAGAAGTGTAGACATTGTAGAGCAATTCGTGCCTTTATCTGTGAAGAGCGGAACGCGCGCGAAGGATCGGGAGATAGCGCGCGGGTAGTTCGCTTGATTTTTATCGAAGGAATCCGTTTGATATCCGTTTACACGAAGATTCGCCGCGTGCAGCGCACATGCATGCCTTGTCGAGTGGCGGGCGGCGGCGGCGGCGGGCAGGCGGCTGGCAACCACCCCTTCGATCCGCCTAGCGCCGCGCACGGCCCCAAAGTGTCCAAGTGTCTGGCATTGATGTTCTGCTTCTCGAGCCCGTTTGGGCGTCGGGAGCGGGCAGCGGCGGCGGCGGCGGCGCCGCCCCCGCCGCCGGTGGAGGCGGTGCCCGGCCCCGGGCCCGGGCCGGGGGCGGCGCCCGACCCGCTTTCGCCCGCCGCCGCCGCCGCCGCCCAGCCGTGCATCGTGGTGGTGGAAGGTCCCACGGGGGCGGCGGCGGCGGGTGGCGACGACGGCGAGGTGCGAACGGCCCCGCGTGCGGAGCCCGAGACGGACACTGCGTCGTATAGCAGCAGTGCGTCGGGCTGCTCCGTCACCAGCAGCAGTAGCAGCAGCAGCAGCAGCGGGTGCGACGCGGGCGCCGACGAGGACGGCGAAGAGGAGGAGGACGAGGAGGCGGACGAGGAGGGCGGCGCGGCGGCGGAGGCGGAGGGCCAGCTGGAGCCGCTGGCGTCGCGGCGCGGGGCGCCGGCGCCGTTGCCGCCGCTGGCCGCGTGCGCGTCGAGCAGCGCGTCGTCGCTGACGGCGTCGTCGTCGGCGTCGGCGTCGGCGTCGCCCGCGCCCTCGCCCTCCGCCCCGGGCCCCGGGCCGCGCTTCAAGCTGCTGCGCGAGGGCGACGTGCAGCTGTGCTACCTCAACCACACGCGCACCGTCATCAGCAAGATCCTCAGCTCCAAGTTCCTGCGGCGCTGGGAGACCCACCGCCTCTACCTGAACGACGCCTGCATCTCCTCCAAGACGGTGAGCGCGTTTCTCATTCTAGGGGGCTCCTTCCGGGAAGCGGGACGGGCTCTATTAGTTGGAAACGAGTCCTCGACTGTAGCCTGTTTCCAAGTAAACAAAACCGTTTTATCCGGACCTTGGACCTATTCAGGGACAAAAATACACGACAAAGCTACTCCTCCATCTCCATTAGCTGAGATTTTGTAACATTTGTGATTTCTCAAAGACGGAAATCTATTTACGATGCCAATTATTGGGAACAATAAACGTAAAAATAGTAAACTACTGGGACTACACCAGCACGCACGTTCTCGCATTACGAACGTTTACGTTACATACTACTGCAATTTCTGCCCAATTCCCCTACATCTCTGTCATCACTTGTAAAACTTCTTACCGAACGCAGCGCATAAGGTTTCATTAACGAGGCTTCCTTCTTCCTTTTTTTCTTCAACAGGGCACAAACCAAAAGTATTTGTTAAGATTTTCTATTGCATTCATATTGGGGAAATATATATTTTACACTTCTAATCGTCACTAACCCAATGATAAAAATTATTCAAAGATTTATGCACGAAATAGGAAAAGATCCTTAATTCGTTTCGAAAAATCAGTCAGTTTTAGCTCACAGACATCGGCAGCAGGTGCGTCGACGTATACAATGAAACTAATCACAAAAAATAATTCTTCTTCAAATTCTCACTCTCACTCGTATGTGTAACGAACCAAAATGGCTGCATGGGAAAGATGCACAGGCAAATTAATAAAACAATTTGCATGGGTACAGTAGTTGTATCAGACGAATAGAGAAAACGGGTATTCCCCGAGTCCACCCATGCTGCCGGCGACAGCATCGCCTTGGTGACAGCTTTCTTAGGCTGGTGCAACTAATGCGCGGCACCAGTGCCCCCAGAAGTCAAAGGTCCCCAATAAAGATGGCAACGGCAATGGCGGATCCCATTTAGACTTCAGGGCCCTCGAGAATGTAGCTACGCATATGGTACCGAAACAAGCGGGGACTGACCGCCTGAATGCTCAGAGACGCGCGTGAGGACGGGAGCCTCGTTCTTCGCAATGGTTATCCACGAATGCTTTCTACAACGCTTCATAAGAGCGTGACGTCACACGGTGCGTTGCCAGTCTTGCAACGAGACGCCAGACAGCGCTCGATGGGCGCTCTTTGATTTCGAAACGATTTCATACACAGGTATTGCTGCAATATCTCGATTTGTAACATTATCTCGAAAATAAACATTTCTAACAATGAAGAGTATTTTATGATTATCTGGGGGTTGTGCAACCTAAGCACGAGACTCCACTGATAATGTGCACGTTTTCCTGAAAACGACTGGTTTGCCAAGATTTGACGACAAAATATTTTCTCCTGTGGATTTGCAAAGAAAAATCAGCTACAGATTTTGGCTTTTATCGCTTATCGTGCCCTTCGTGAAAAAATGGACTTTCTGCTGCAAGAACATGGGTGATATGAATAACGATATGTATCACTGAATTCAAGAAAACGTGCACAGATAGTGAAACTACATTCACGAAGAATTTACTATTGGATCTCTTTTGGCAGGAGATTATATAGACCAGAAAGAAATTTCACCCAAGCTTACTTCGTTTACTTCAAAGAGAGCTCCCAACTTGAGAAGGATTCCGAATCTGTAGATGGATAAATGAAGTGTGAATCAATAAAAATTAACTGATATGCATACAGTCTTTTATCATTTAAATATTTTATGCGAAACACTAGAAATGTTGGTGCAAAACTAATTCTTTTAAAGAAATACAAATACCAATAGAATTTTCCTTAGGAAATAAGACTTCGTCCTCTCATTATTCTTCTTCACTTACCATTCTCACCAAGTTACATTTATTTAAGACAATGATTAGGCCTATTATTTCTTATGCCTGTCCAATTTGGGGATCTGCATCAAAAACAAACATAAATCTAATTCAGACTTTTCAAAACACTTGCCTTCGAAATCTTCTTAAAACCACTTCGTTTATTTCTAACTAAATTCCAGCAAAATTCTATCACAAAATTCATCAAAATTAGTAATAATATTCTGTCTGAATGCATTTTCAATTAAACAAAGCCAATCCACATCGAAATGGACTCAAACGCAAACTACCAAGACAATTCTTTGTCGATCCGTATAATCTCTCTTCATAACATTTCTTACTACTTTCTTCTACTAACACTACTAATATTACGTCATGATGCGTGAGCATGTGTTATAAAGCTACACAAATTTAAATAAACTAGAAAACAATGTTGTTCATAATCTGCTGTCAAGGGCCTAATTGGCCAAAGCCATTGTAAATATTTTATAAAAAATAAAGCAAATACATAAAACAAAATTCAACAACCCAAAACTATCGTCACAGCTACACATTGTCGCTTAACAATGAAATACATAGAATCGATTCTCAAACCGATACATCGTGATTGTTGTCATTCTCGTATTGCGGCCTGTTGTAAACTCAATCGTGGACTCATTTATATGGAAACAATTAATATTTTAAAACATACCTACAACAGCACAATTTTTTTTGTTTTATCCGGTACGGATACATACTCTTCGTATTGAAATATTGCAAGTTGTAACCAACTAACTCGTCAGTTATCTTGTAGACTCCAGCAAAAGGTGCGCGGGAGATTCGAATTGCAATTTTTGAAGAGATCATAGGTTTAAATGATAATTGGACTTATACCATATTTGTAAGCGTATTTTGCACTACCTGAAGGAAGCTTGTTAAGATTAAAAAAGTAATATTCCTTTGAACTTTGTATTTCGGCTATCGAAGTGTGCTATGTTCACATTGACGTTTCAGAAAATTTCCCGCAAGATAAAAAGAATTCCTCCTATATATTTAAAAATAAACAAAAAACTACATGAAATGATTTAAAGATATAATATTGAGAAATGGATTGAACTGAAAAATAAATCTTTAGCATCGGTTTTAAAAGCGTAAGACAAGTTTAGAAAACATGTAAACTTGGCCATCAATAAACTCAAAATTACACGAGGACTATTCATATTTTCGAAAAATTCTACACGACCATACTTAAAGATCTAACTTTGAAGATCAGGTCATCAAAGGAAAAACACTTTTATCTTGAATATTATGGTTATCGTAAGAGGCTAATTAAATGAAATTTTTCTGTTTTCAAAAATTCATAGTTCAACAAAAATGTGATCCGCGCAATTTTCATAAGCATACTTTGCTCTTCGAAAAAAATCCTATATTTAAAGCCTTTTTTGAGATAAAAGAATAATAACACTTCTTGTAAAGAACCCCCAAAAATTAAAATGTTCTTTTAAAACTCACAGAGTCTCAATTTTGCGTGATCCTTCGGGTTATGTCTATTGTGGAAAATTTCGTCTGAATAGTTATGCGCTAGCGTTGACCATAGAGGTTTTGTCATAAACAAATTTTGCGTATCTAGGACCCACAAAACGTGAATTCTGAATAAGAGGTAATAGAGGAAGCAATTTACAATGCAGAACAAGATTTATCCACTTCATTATATCAAGGACCATAAAAGTAGTTTTTCTATCGAAAAACCGCCACTTTCCACTGCAGCATTACAACACTTTCTTTCTACTATGTAAGTACGTAGTAGACTTGACTGCGTTATCGATTATTCGTTAATGCACTGACTGCGTTATCGATTTTTATTCGATTAAATAACGAATTTATGTTGTTAAAACTGCATGCAAAGGGTTCTTTTTATGCGTTATTCAATTAGCGGAATTGTTTAAACGGATTTTATTATCTTACGATTTTCAATCACTTTTTAAACATTATGACATCGAAATTACTATGTGGAGGACACTGTGGAAGCATAAACGAGACATTTAAGGGTTTTCACGAACTTTATGTTCGTGTTAAGAGCTACACGATAAAAATATGCTGTAAATGTTTTTTTTATAAATCACACGCAGTCTATACAGTTATCAGTTCAAAGTTGAGTCCTTTTTTTCTAGCATTTCTTTTGTGAAACATAGATAAGGAACCTTATTTGGATCACGTGTTGTAAGACCTTTCTGTGTTTGGCGTTTGAGCCTTCCACCTCACTTTATCTTCTCTGAGAATGGTTTGACAATATCCAGTGGCCACTTACGAAGTGACATAGCTGACGACGACTCCTAGTTTTTCCTAGACTTTCTCTAGTTATCGTCCGGCCCCCGGACTGCCTGTCGAACGTTAATTATTTTGCCACTACTTTTTTTTATTTGTTTATCGTAAAAGATATGATATATGTTCGTAAAGTATGAAGTAGAATACGCACGTTTTCTTGTGCTCCAAAATCACTACCTTTTCGTTTTGTTTACATAGTTAAAATATGAATAAAGGTGTCAACAAGTATGGTTGACAATATTTGAAAACAAGACAATTTCGCATCCGAAACTTCCATACTACAAATCGGATTTGTAGTATTCCTGAAAACTAACCCTCGTCCTCCTGCAACTAGTACAAAAACCTTTCTCATAGTAAAACTTCATTTATATCCTGCTGCAAAACAAGGCGCCTTAACTGCATTTGCTCAGTGACTCAAGGGAAACTGATCGTGATTGGTTGTTGCTAGTGTTTCAGTTGTTCTCCGTTCGTTTGTTAGCGTTCTTTTAATTGAAATGATTTCGTTTTGGCGATATTGTCGTTATAATTTGAATATTTTAAGACTAAGCGGACATTCTGCGAAGAAATGAAACAAAACACACATTGACTCTTCTAAAATCAATGAAGATATTTTTTTTATTTGGTCCTCCAGCCCCCCGGCAGGGCTTCAAGGTATGGTGTTAAATTTGAAGACTGACCTTCCCTCAAAGCGTTCAAATTAACCCTCAAGCACCTCAATAGGCAGTATGGAGGCTTCACAACCGACACCATACGTTATGCATGTAGCTCGTTATAAAAAAAGCGCAATATAGAGTGCATTATCCGCCATTTTACCGGTCCGCGCCAGCTCGCCCTTGTTTCTCTCGGGACCATACGCTCGCGAGAAATTGGGAAAGTTTACAAAATTTTTCGGCCTCTTCCTACAATAACAATATTGAAGATCGAGATTTTTGTCTTCAAATTAATGTTTTCTCCACAATTAGTTCAATTAATATCATATTGAGATTTTAAGAAATTTTCGAGAAATTTTGAGCGAAATAAGGGCATTATTAAAAATATTAAAGACAAGATTTTTAAAAAAACTGCTCCAAATATTTTCTTTCAACTTTTGTTGTGATAATGCTTGTTGCTCAGTAACAGATGACATAAACTCCATTTTGCTGTATTCTTTTGATTTTCAAAATTTACATAAATGTATTTTTCATATCTCTCTCACGTCGTTAATATCATTAGATTACCGGCGATTAGGATACACTATTGCATTTGTGAGTTCAAGTGCTTCAAATGATCTCTTTTATAAAGTTTCTCGAAAACTCTAAAGTTCTCTGGTAAAAAGAGCTCGAAATTCCGCATCTTTAGAAATGCTTAAACCCTATTTTCTTGAAGAGATGACGGCTCCAAATTTTTTCTTTAATTTTTTGTTAGGATACTGCTAAATTGACTCAGTAACATGACAACAATGCAACTTAGTATTCTTTTGTTTTTTCAAACAGTAAACAAAAGTAATTAAAAAAATTCATGTCGTCAGTATCTACATAATATTTCATCTACAGGGCATTTCCTATACAGTATCGCATTTGTGAGAACAACTGCGACATAATTATTTATGATATAAGTCTTGTAAAGCATCTGATTACAATATGATATTTGAAAATTTCCAAACGAGACCGTTAGGCCGAGTGTGGTAACCAATTGAGTATTGTAATCAGATGTTACGACACGAATATGGTACGTTTTATCCACATTGTAAAAAAGTGTTACATTTAATGTGAAATTTCTTTCTATGCCTTGACTTAGTATTCACTTTTTTTCTCCTCTAAGTGGCGACACTGTTCTCAATGAGGAGAACAATTGAAAACACCTGATGTATGCACATGAGTGAATATAGTTCTGATTCGGAACTAGAAATAGCGACAAATGCTGCTATAGAAACAGTCATCCAACAAATCAAGAAAGAAGTACGAGCGAGAGTATTTAATTTGTAAAGATTGATGTGAAAAAAAGTTCTTTACATATCGGAAAAAGTTTTTGTTGCTGACTTTTTGGTCAAGTCAGAGAAGGAGAAACTAAGTAGTCTTTGGAACCACTACTTTTATGTTAAAGAATAGAATATCACTTAATTACAATATGATATCAATAAGTTCACTCAGTTATTAGGCTTTTTAAAGAGGAAAAGTGGAGGCTACAAGACCTAAGAAATCAAAAATATTTTCAAAAGAAGAGTAGCAAAGTACGCCATTACTTTACTGCTCTAGTGTCGTAATGAAGTACATTACCACAGTAGGGCGGTAAAGTACTTCTTTAAGAAACTGGTTGTAATGGCATAATGTTTGACTTTACCTAACCAAATAATTATCTTGAGTTTTCTCGAACAATCGTAAGTTTTGGATAAGAATGTGCTTAGAAATGGGTATTTTCAGAAACGCCCGAACTACATTTTTCTTAAAACCCGAAATTCCAAAGGCTCCAAATTTTCTAATAAAAATTCGCATATAGGACGAAAGTTTACACTTCTGTAATATTTTTAAAATCTTACTTCAATTCTACGACTAAAGTGTCGAAAAATTGAAAAAAACGTGAAAAAATAGATTTTAGGTGCCAATAGAAGGCAGCTGAGAAAAGGGTGGGGCAAAACCGAAAAGATTGCACAGACTGTAGAGATACGGAAACTAGTATGAGAAAGTCTGTGCCATTCTATAACACTACTAGTTCAGTTTTGTGGTGGTAATGAAAGTGTTTTTCCGTTCAGTTCCCCTTGAACCGTTGAGTAAATATTGAGATGGAGACTTGTTTTGCTCCTGAATATTATAAACGTAGCTTTATTCTCAATGTCGCAAGCAGTTTGTTTTTGGCATAAATAAAAAAAATGCAATTAATTAAAATTGAAAAGGTTGAAGCTTTTCGTCTTTCTCCCAGGGCTGCGTGAGGGTTGAGATTCTTGCCCTCCATCATTTTAATGGAAGAGATAAATGAACCGTGCCAGGCGACCCTCATCAAGAAAACTACCTAGCTTAAAATTAACATACATGAAATACTTTAATTTCATCTGAAGCACAAATTCGAAAGCGAATTGTATAAAATAATGAAAAAACTACCAAGACCAATGTAGACTGATCATGGTAGATCAATGATCCTTTCTTTCGATCCTGATATTTTTCGCCTAGGTTCCTGGATCCACAGACCCAAAGCTTTGTGATCCCACGCCCCGCTACTGGACAGTACAGCTTTCATCATCCCAGTTACTTGACATAAATTCCAAGCCGACATAAATGTCCACCGCGCTTTCATGTTGACAAATATGCCTGTGACCTGCTTGATCATTCTGTACCTATATAATTTATCAGATCTTAACACACATTATTATGAGTCATAATTATACAAATTGTTAGATTTTAGGATATTTTTCTTTTGGCGTTCTTTATTTACATTTTTTAAAATACGTTTTGCGTGCTGCAGAAAACTACAGAAACTTGAAAACTTTTGGCAAGAACGGGAAAGTTTTCATAAATAGTAATTTTGTAATGGATGTAGCCTCTTCATTTCCGAAGAAGATTCATTCTTCTTTAATAATGTTTGGAATAACACTAAGAATTGAATATTCGTAATCGTTTATAGTTTCTTCCACAAGCGATCTGTTTACGTAATATGTATTAATCGAATAGTATAACCATCTTTAACTGTGGGTGAGTCTTCGAAGAAGCTGATTGTTAATTCGGGGGAACTTAACGAGTTTGTTTAAAGTGTTAGCATGTGACAATACATCATAGTCTTAGGTAGTTCTTGTGTCTTAACATTCTTTAAATTTTATTTCACATCAATTTTCCTTTTGTTTACGTACTATAAGCGTAATTGGCGTGTACTCATTGTAAGTTATTATTAGTCCGGAAGTTTGGCATTATGCCTTTTTATTATTGTTCGCTTTTATGACTTTTAACAATAGGAATCAATTAATAACAATAGGAATCAATTAATTGTACTTCTGGTGTTGTTTTAATAGATTTTCATTTTGCCTATTGCGCCTATTTTAGCTTCTAATGCCTATTTTTTGGTATTTTGCCTTATCTGCCCCTTTTTATCTCTTATTTGTGGCGTTTTCTGACTTTTTTCTAATTATTTTCCACCCTACTGGTGCATATAAATGCCTTTTTGGCTACCTCTTTTAGGTAAAATATATGCCTGAACTTCTCTAGGGCTCTAGTTCGTATAAACAATAACTGCCGTGGTAAAACCAAATGGTGAAAGAGGACAGAAATATTGGACGCTTCATCACGTTCGGAAATTTGAGACGACGTTCGATGAGTAATGAAGAGCAGATAAAGAGGTTAACGTTACAACCCCCCCCCGTCTCGATTTAAAAACTAAAGTACGGTGTCCTATTTCTTGCTTCTGGCAAGGTCGTATTCCGCTGCTGCTGGTTTTGAATTTCAGCATGTGACTCATTGCAACATTGCAATTTTCTCACTTCGCAGGCTTCGTTGCATTGTCTGGTAACTCCATAGATGTATTTGTGTGAGTACGATACATTTTTTCGGATAATACGAACATTTCGGAATCCCAACAGACCACACTCCCAATTAGTTCAGATAGCTGGGGTTCTACTGTAGTATGTTCACATGAACGTGAATTTCTAGTGGTTGTAAATAAGTATTATTTATAATCCATAATTAACCGTGCCTCTTTTTAATATGGGAGTTTTAACACTTCTAACGGATAGTCACCATGCGATTTGGGTCGCAGGAAGCGCTTTGTGAAATTATTTGTGAATAGACTTCGGATTTTTAGTCTCTAGAATCTCCCATTATACACCTTACATAGGTACTTAAAGGCGAAAGCACGCGTTATATTTTCTTAAATGAGTTATGTAACTTGAGATGAAAATGACTTCAGAATTTATGTTATTTTATTACTATAATAATATTTCTGATTCCAACTATCTCTTACTATAATGAACTATTATAAGGTTGCATGTTTTATTCCCCTGCCTTCTTGTCGTGATCTTCAGATCTGACACCTACATTTCTATTATTAAAAAACGCTTGTCTTCTTTTGCGTTTGACTACCTGTCTTCTTTTGCGTTTGACTACCTGCCTTCGTTTGCGTCCGACTACTTGTCTGTTTTCGTTTGCGTCTGACTACCTGTCTATTTTCGTTTGCGTCTGACTACCTGTCTGTTTTCGTTTGCGTCTGACTACCTGTCTGTCACAAAGAAACATAGCTTTAATTTTGTTCTTAATTTTGATAAGTAGCTTTAGATTTTGTAGCTTTTGCTTGAATACCATGTCAAATAATTGTTACAAATTAATTTGTTCACAATATAAATATTCGATCAGACAATTTTGGATGTTTTTTTAATGTGCAAATCAAGGTTGAATGGCCTCGATAGGTGTTAAAAATACATTGAAATGGTTTTAACGATTTTATTCGTATAAATGTTTAAAGAAAAAAATATTGACTTATAAGCATTTGTTCTTGAACTTCGAACAACTTTTTCTTATCTCGTTGATTATACAGTAATTTGAACAAGGCACAGTGCATTTTCAGTAGTAATGAACATTATTCGGCATCTCTCTTGAATATGATATTAATAGCTGATTACGTTTTCAATAAATAATATATTTAAGTTTTTAATGGAAATTTCTGTTTAAGAAACATGATGTCGGCTCATCAGTACACTTAAAGTAACCCGCTTCACGATGAAACTCCTGGCTGCGCCTCTGGTTAAACTTTAAGTAGTGTATTAGAAAGTAAAGAAATGAATCTTCACTGAAAGCAAGTGATTTAACGTGAACCGGGCATAATCGTTTGCGTTTACTCTTTAAATTAGGCTTCCTGTCTCATTAACAGAAATATCTCGTATAACGGCGCAACCTCATTGCTTCATTTGTATCGATCGGGATTTGGGTTGGGCTATTAAAACCACGATTCCTCTCCTCCCCCCCCCCCCCCATCCGCCCTCTTCAGTAGTACATACGCTTTCTCGGTTACCCCCCCCCCCCTGAAAGATTGAATCATTTCATTTATGTGTTGCCGTCGCCATCTCCCTCCGCTTCTTCTTTTGTGCCTCTCGCGCGTGCAATCAGCGGGCGCTTCCCGCTCGCCCTTTGTCCGCGGCGCTGACGCAGCCGGGTCTTTGCCCGCGAGCGGCCCGGGCGCCGCCCCTGCCTGCCGGCCGGCCGGCCCGCGCCGCCCACCCCGCACGGCCGGGGGAGCGCAATCACAGCCCCACAATGAGTTGCTGTTAGGGCTCCTCAGGCCGAGGGGTGAGCGCGTGCGCAGCCCTGGGATCGGTGACCGGGAGCTCCTAGGTTCGAGTCCCGACGGTGGCAGGATTTTGGTCGCTACCTTGTTACCTAGGTCGAATGCAGTCGCTGTTGTCTAGGCGAACCGCTGAAGCAGTTCGCTCTGAAGAAGGCCATAATACGCTGGCCGAAACGTTAGCCACCATGTCAGTGACGGTAGCCTAGACAACATAAAAATTCCGGCCGCAGAAGCCTACGCAACCGAATTCAGTCGCTGTCTGGAGGAGAATTCCAGCAGTCGGCGGCTCTGATCGCTAGTTTTTTGTGCTTTCTCTGATCAACACTAGGAAAATGCCGGTGCAGTACCCTAACAAACGGGCCTGGGACCGCGCGTGATCTCACCTTCCTCTTCCTTGTCCTCTCCTTCCCCCTTACACACACTTACACTAAAACGCACTACACAAGCACACATGTCGGGAGACCGGTCAGGAGTCAAGAGCTCGTCCCGGCTCAGGCGGTGTCCCGCTAGTCGGAGATACCTGGTTGGAGGAAACCCCCGCTAGCCGACGGTAGGTCGGCGCCGGATCTCACCTACAGCGGGAGGAAGATCACCGCCACCTCCCGAGCAAAAAACATGCACTACTCTTACGGGACTAATGACCATGGAAGTTGACGTGCCCGGAATCACTAAACAATCAATCGAAGAATCCTAGGGATCTGGACTCGCCCAAGTGGCAGGCGGCAGCTACATCTTTCTTATACAAATAAAGACAGGCAGTATACGTATTCCACCCCCTCACTCATGTATTGCACAATGGCTTAGATGGTTCAGGACATCTAGCATTGATTTCACTTAAGTTCCTCTGACCGGGATGTTCTAGGGTTTGAATCCCGTCCGTAGCGAACTTTCGACGCTAGCTACAAATCGAATTCAAACGTTGTCTGGAGGCAATTTCTGACGCGTCAGGCTACTCTGATCGGTGTTTCTCCGTGGTTTCTCTGTTCAACATCAGGCGAATGCCGGAGAAGTACTCTAACAAACGGGTCACGGATCGTGCGCAATCTTTCTTTTTCTTGTCCTATTCTCACCCCTTATTTACACACACTCTTACACTCACATGCTCTGTACTTATGCACATGCCGAGAGACGAGTGGAGAGATTAGGGTTTGTTTCAGCTGGAGTGGAGCCTCGCTGGTTGGCAAAAAAAAAAAAAAACCTCGCAAGCCGACGCATAGCTCGGCTCTAGATCTCGCCATCCAGAGGGAAAAGTTCACCGCTACCTCTCGCGATAACCACACTTACGGGACTAATGATCTTAACAGTTGACGCACTCAAAAACACTCTGACAATCAAGTAGTGACCCCCCGCCCCCCCCGAATACAGCTCGTTGCGAAGTACGTTCCGAGCCACCAAAGTAAATTCTCGCCCTCGTAACAAAATTATGCGCATACCGGATAACTTCTGTTAAGGAAAAGGAAAAGGTGAGGATACGCAAAACGAGCTAAACGTATTCAAAACTAACTGAACCCGTGCGAATATTTCGCACATTTAAATTCATATATTGTATTAGTCTGCGATGGACTACTTCCTTTGGGAATAGCCTCATTGATCAAACGCCTCATTGATCAAAAAATCTCATTTTTGAATTTTATGGCATAATTATATGTCGTGTTCGTTCCTAAAAACCTTGCTTTAAGGGACGCATACTTTCAGTGTTTTGGGCGATGGCAAGGTGTGTTGCTGCTGCTGTTGCAGCTACTAAGGTATGCTGCGGGTAGCATATGCGCCTAATATTTCTTCATAACTTCAATTACAAAATTCTAATGCTTTAATTTTAATGCTGCGAAAAAAAACATTGATTTTTCGACGGAAAAACTCTTTATTGTGGGGCCCTGAAAAGTGGGTAAATGAATAAATCTTGATTCTATTTATAGTAAATACTTCCTCTAATACATCGTGAAGTCAGATTCCACTTTTGGTGGATCCTTGATATGGAAAAATTCGTTCACGACAAAATGTTGTTTCGTCCTTTCGTGTGCAAAGTTAGCGATTAAATCTCCAGGATTTTCACCAAAACTGATATTCGCCCATCAATCTGATGGATGTCGCGGACCCATGAATTGCAAGTGAATATTTTTATTTTCAGAGGTTCTTTACATAAAGCCTCAACGTTTTAAAAAATCACAACAGTGGATCTATTTTTCTTTCTCAGATAGAGCAAAACACGCTTAACGAAATGGCGCTCGTCGCACATTCCTTAAACTTTCTAAATGTTAAAAATTTGCAAAACTTCTAAATTTTTTCGGCAGTCATAATGCATCTAAGTTGTGAAAGATTTAGTCCATTGCCAGGCCCGCAAGTAGACACCAAGGGCCCAGCGAACATCGCGCCTCCTTTTAAAGCGGTGCCAGCCAAGGACAACATATGGTTCTGAGCGGCGTGTTTCAACTTCATTATCCGCGTGAATAGGTCCCGAAGGTTCTGCGCCCATTCGGGACACAATGGAGTGTTGTGAGTTTTGACCGTGAGAAACACTTGCATGGGTCAGCCGAAATCTGTGTTAACTAGTTTAAAAATTAAGAAGCTAATGCCATTACAACATTTGCGGCATGAAGGTTGATTGCTTAGTATTGCCGAGCGCACCAACTGCTAAGGTTATAAATCCGTTTATATGTTGTTTTTACCGCGGGGGGGGGGAGGCGGTGATGCTGGATGTCGAGTTCCAGCGCCGACCTACGTAGGCTTGTGAGGAATTTCTCCAACCATCTGTCACGCACCAGCGCGCCACCGGCCCAGTCGGGACTATCTCTAAGCTTGCGTCTGGTCTGCCGACATGTGTGGTTGTGTAGTGCATGTAAATATGTGTGTTAGTGTGTGTACAAGTAACGGTTGAGGAAAGAAGAAGGAAGACGATGGAAAGGTCGCTGCGATCTGTTTGTTAGGGTGCTGCTCCAGAGTCACGTGGTGTTGACCGGAGAAACCACGGAAAACTACCGATCAGACCTGCCAGCCGATATAATTCTTCCCCGTTCAGTACCAGAATCTGAAGAAACTAGATGTACCTAGCTTGTTTCCAAAATCCTGCCACCGTCGGGGCTCACGCCGTCAGAAGCACTGCAGTGACATGAATTGATGCACAGTCTCCTATGTCAAGGCAAAATGAGGACGCATCATTATTTTGCCAGCTCGTACACCAAGCTGATTCTTCTAATTCATTTGAAGCCCTTGAATTTCGGTTTCCCCGACGCCAGTCCGTTGTGGACAGGAATGAACCTTGGCCTCCGTATTACAACATCGCTCTGCATTGCAACGAAAGCGTGGCGGACACACGAGACGAATAGGTTTCCACTAGGGAAACTTAGGCGTCGTCGTGATGTGTGCAGCGTGGGCGGAATGCCCTGCTTCCGCGGAGATGCTGTTGACGGCGAGGGCCGCAAACGAATGCGCTGCCTCTTCCGCTCCGGAGAGTCTGCAGGCGGGCGCAGGCGCCCCAGGAATGGCGATTGCTCGCAGTTCGGTGGAAAATTAGTTCGCAGGAATAACATTCCGCGGCTGGGCGGGGGCGGGGCGAGGCAGGGCGGAGCTTGCAGAGTGGGGTGAGGCGGAGCTGGGGCGGGACGTGACGCCGCGAAGGCGCGTTTCTAACTCGGGGGGTGGGGGATTGGGATGAAAATGCGCGACGTCGCTCGCGTGGCTTTCCCGTCCCGTTCCTCGTCCTCTTCCTCCTCCATATGGGGCAGCGGTTTTAATGTCCCGGGTACAATGGCGAGCCCTGACTTGAATAAAGGGTTGCGACGGTGGCAGGATTTTCGACGCTAGGTAGATACTTAGGTCGAATTCAGGCGCTGTCTGAGGGAGAAATCTAGCCATCGGCTGCTCTGATTTCCATGGTGCCTTCGGTCAACACCAGGCGAATGACGGAGCTGTGCCTTAACAAACGGGCCACGGACAGCGCGCGATCTTTCCATCCTCTTCCCTTTCCTATCTTCACCCCATACTTACAAACACGTATACTTACATGCACTATTCTACCGCACATGTCACGAAACCATTCGGGAACTGAGAACTTCACTCGGCTGGGGCGTTGCCTCGCTGGTGGGTGATATCTGGTTGGCGAGAAAACAACTGAAAACCCGCCGGATGTTGCCATCCAGCGGGGGAAGATCACCGCCACCAACACCCGCCATAAAACGTGCACTACAATTACAGGACTAGCTGTTGATGCGTAATCAATTGATCATTTGAGGGTTGTTTCTTCCAAGATGCTCAAGGCAGGTCAATGCCTAGAGCATTATTTAAGGAAGTTGCCCAGAAGTTGTGGAAAGAATTTGCAGTGTGGCGGCGAGGCTCGTCCGCCCAGCTGGTGGGGGGGGGGGGGAGGCGCCGTCGGTGGGGTGGCGCCCGCGTCGCGGCCTCCGCCTTTTTGTGCTGTCGCCTTCAGCGCATCCCTCACCGCGCCGTCCGGCCTCCGGCCGTAACAATGGGCCGCCCGCCTTTTTGCTCCTCTCGCCGCGGGACGTAATTCGCCCTGGCCTTGATAAGTGCCAGTCACACTGCTTTGGCGAAGTCGAGTGCAGGTGGCAGGTCCTGTTCGGACGTCTCGGAGCGGTGCCATTTGTTCCGTGCGCACGGCTTCGAAGAAGCGGCTAAAGGAAATGCTCTTTTGATTTCGGAGGCGATTTGTTCGTGCAGCCGCTGTGTTTTGAGGCTTGTGACGCATGTCCCCGCAGCGGCGAGACGGACGTAATTAACTTTGCGTTTGTGCATCGTGCAAAAGGATGAGAATGCTCTGATGCGCCAGATGGTCTTCTGATACTTCTTCATTGTAAACTATCTTGAGACCGTTCCGAGACGTTGTTGATGTTATTGATGTTGATGGTGGTGGTGAGAAGGGGCTGCAAAATGGATAAGAATGCTCTGTTGCACCAGATTGTCCTCTGATACCTCCATTGTAAAAGATCTTGAGACCGTTCCGAGAAATTGTTGTTGTAGTAGTAGTAGTAGTAGTAGTAGTAGTAGTAGTAGTTGTTGTTGTTGTTGTTGTTGTTGTTGTTGTTGTTGTTGGTGGTGGTGGTGGTGGTGGTGGTGGTGGTGGTGTGAGGAGCCTGCAAAATGGATGAGAATGCTCTGATACGCCAGATGGTTTTCTGATACTTCCTTCATTGTAAACAATCTTGAGACCGTTCTGAGAAGTTGATGTTGTTGATGCTGATGTTGTTGATGCTGATGTTGTTGATGCTGTTGATGTAGTTGATGCTGTTGATGTAGTTGATGCTGTTGATGTAGTTGATGTTGATGCTGTTGATATTGATGCTGTTGTTGTAGGTGTTGTTGTGGCTGCATAATTTGTCTGCATCCTCTCCCTTCACCTCGTTCCCTCTGCTGCACTCCTTCCTTTCGGATCACTCCACGCGCTCTTCCCAATGTATCTCTTCTCTTGCAGAGGGGGATGCCGGATGACTGCCATTATACTGTGGAGGTGTCTCGCGGGTATATTTGCCAGCGTGGCAAAATCGGCGAATGAAGCAGACCAAAATCTGGCATTCAACTTTTCGATATCTAACCTTTCATTTAAACTTTCTTGTTTTCATTTATAATTTTACATAATGGTAATGAACACAATAAGTTCCGACGAACTGTCTGGGATATGTTGATAAGAATATTAGAATTCCCAGATACTACTATTTATTTGAAACTTTTGGGAAAACGGTATTGTGTCTCTGTGGGAATGAAGATCAATGATAGTCGTTGAAAGTGACCGAAGAGAAGAGATTTTGCCTGACGTCAAGAGTTTGTCATTCGTCATCGCTTAAACAACTCAGTGCGATGCTCAAACTCAGCCACCAACAAAGAATATGCTCCTTGCGTACGGTACAGTCGCGGCAAAGGTTACTAGCGAAGATGTCTCCAAGTGTTTATTGTGAAAATGTTTGGAAGTAAACAACGACCAGAACAGAGGCTTGTTCATTAAATGATTATAACAAAATTCTATCGCTTGCATGCACTGGCAACGTTCTTTTTGTGACGTCATGGGTACTCACAACGAACAGAGACACGAGCTTTCGAATTTACAGTTATTTATTTACAAGATAAAAACAAATATTTACAATTGAATCTACAGTCTAGCTCTGATAGACCTGCTATCCCCTGATCGCGGAAGCCCGTCCCCACATAGCTACCACGAGGTTTGATCGCTAGTACGTTACATTATTTTATACCAAGAAATCGAATCGGTATAGAGGGTACCATTGTATCAAACCGCCTCTCGGAATCATTCTGTTTGTACAAGCGCTCCCACAACGTCTAGAAATCTATTTTGAAACAGTAACACGATTTGACATGATTGACACTACCTTTGCACTGCAAATGTTGGTCTTTCACAGGAGACACATTGTAGTACCCGCGCAACTTTTCTTGACTGATGGCCTATATTCCCCCTCCCCGGTACAATAAATACTTGAAGGTCGAAGCTCGCACTGATGACAACCTCCCAGACACATCTTCGGAGCGAAACAGAAGACATTTGAAATTGAAAGAAACAATTTTTATGTATACTCACAATAATAGATCGAGCGGGAGTGGAGAATGAGGGATGGGGCAGGGCCGCGCCGATGTAATTTGCGCCCTTCTGTACATTTGTGTTTGCCGCTCCCATGTTCTAATGCTTTGGATTTTGTTACAAATATTTTATTTAGGTGATACTATCTGTGAAGTGAACTGTGAACTTTTAACTGTGAAGTCGAGCGGCGAGTACAGTGTTGCCGCGTGAGCAATAAAGGAACCGATATTATATTTTCAAGAATTGATGAATCTCCAAAAATTGTATTGCTTTTACGCAGTGAAATTAATTTTTGAACTATAATTTAAAATTAAAAGTTAGTTTTTATATATGTGAATAATAGAGTAAACTTTTTTCGTTTAAAATAAAAAAGTAAAAATAATGCAGATACATAAAAAAGGCCGCCTAAATTTGGTCCGCCCTTGTGCGATGCACCTCTTGCAGTGGGGTTGGCGCTGCCCTGGTGTGTGTATTTCCTACAAAATGGGCTACAGTTTGGTTATATTCCGAATCCCTGTAGCTTTGGTGGTTTTTGAGGCTTCTGTGCTGTAACGGTTAGCGTATCCGACTGTTGTACCCATGTTACCGGGTTTAAACGCGATCGAAGCTGAGGATGTGTAAGGAAAGTAAAGCCGGCTGTCCAATGCTGTAGATATACAGCATGTAAAAGATCCTCATAGCATAAAAGACGCCTCAAAGCAAAATTAAAATCGCCAATTTCGTCGCCCGGTTTAATCCTCCTTTCTCTGCTAGACCGTGAAAGAAGCGTAACGGAATTTACGTGGTCAAGCGGAAGAGCAGGCCTTTTGGCCAGAGCCCCGCCGCGGAAGATGAGGCATGAAGTGAATTGAATTGACTGAGCTGCGCTTCCGCAAGGATGTTCCAAGGGTGGACTAGCCCCTTAAAAAAACAACAAAAGTTGATATTAGTTCACAATATGTAAAAGTACGTAACAAGGGTGCGAATCAGCCTTGCACGTATTGCGTGCACGTTTTTTAATACACCGTGCGTGAAACATCATCTGCCAATGCTTCGTAATGTTTCGCACACTATTAGAAGGAAAAACATAGGTATTTCGCACACGGAAAATAAAACAGAGGAACCATGTTTCGCGCATGGCACGTTAAAAATATATATTAATTTTTAAAATAATTAATAAAAATGTATTAATGAATTAAAATATATTTATATTTTAATATTAATCTTTTAAATTGCAAAGGTTACAATATATTTTCTTATTTACATTCATGCATCATGCTTTGGATCTCGTGAGGTATGTTAATCCGGACCTGAATGATTTCAAGCAGAACCCGATGAGAGTGTGTTATTTAATGAGTGCAGGCGGCGGCGTCGCGTGTCTGTTAATGCGTGTGCCAATTCTCAAGCTCAGCTGTCTCTCAAGCACTGTCAAAGCCAAGCGTCTTATTTAAAATTAAAATGAGAGATTTTTATGTATTTATTAATTCTTTGCAACTGTTCGACATTTTCATCAACGATAAATGAACGCAAAATGAGTTTAAAAATGTTTGATTAACACGAGACTTTCTTACTAAATGTCGCACCGTTTTATTCAAAAGCTCCAATAAAAGATAATCACTGTAATCTTTTAGAAACTACAGAATATGTAGGCCAGTCAGATTTGCATTCAAATGAACATCGGTATTTTCCATGCTAATAGAAGGATTTATAAATAATTATTCAAGCAGAGATTTTCAAGCTCAATATTAATTTAGTTGGTGATTGGACGTAAAACGAAAGGATGCAAATTTTTGTATTTCGAGTTACTATAACTGAAATAGGAATTGAAATTCTCATGTTAATTTTTTTTTCACTTTAAACTCAATTTTTGAAGGAGTGAGCAACTTGTGATAACACCACGGCAAATATTGTTTTAGAAGTCGAAATTTTCTGTATCTAAGTAAAAACGATCGCAAAACTGAACTGTACAGTAGTATGACTGAGTAAATAACTTTCCTGGACTAAATTTCGACTGAAAAATGCAGACACGGATTGATGTGCAGTGATAGATGAATGACAGCTGCACAGTGTGATATTTGGATGGCGATGGCGTGGTACTTGTGTGGAGAAGAAACGTAGAATTGGTAATATTGAATAAGAATACGAGCTTTTACTGCAGTTGAGTAATTATACTATGATGACAATAGAAGCAGAACTTGAAATCAATTTACACAACTGTTTGGAGAGTACTTTTCCAGAAAAAAAATAGCTTAAATTATTATTCAAATGCTACATCTAACCGTGATGTCATCTAATACAAAGTTTTCGAAATAGAGAAAACTACGACTAAGGCGAGGCAAATTAATCGTGATAGTTACTTATAGATACTAGAGCAAGGAAAGTGATAACGGAGTTATGAAAAACGTTCAATACACCTTTAGTACAATATCCTCTTCGTGAAGTCTGGAGTGTTGATAATGAATTATATTATTAATCATAGCAGGAATGTTGATTCCTCCGCGCGTGGTGGCTCTTACAATGCTTTAAGGAGTTCCAAGCTTCCAGTAGTTTTAAATATATTTTCGAATTTATTAACTTGAGATTTTGAAGCTTATTAGAAGGAATTACAAATTGTGCAGTTCTTCACCAGCAGACAACTCATCGAATGAAATCTCACTTGTTGCAAACGACGAATTGGAAGGGGTTTACAGTATATAAATTTGTTTCCATAGCTTCTCATTGCTTTGCTATACAAGTTTCTTCCCATTAATTCCACTTCGTGACGATTACATCTGTTTTAATATGCTATTTTTACCTTTTCACACGTACGTCGTAAGAAGAGGAAGCTTTGTAATCTTGAGCCGGGATTTTTGGCAGAAATGTTATTTTCGCCGGATGCTGGTAACGAAACAGTGGATACAGCTTCTTCCTACATGCAGTAAATTACTTCCTCTTAACACATTGTGAAGTCAGAATCCACGGATGGTGGGTCTTTGATACCGAAAAATCAATTGACAAAACGTTTGTCTGTTTGTGGTCAACGCTAACGCGTAAACCGTTCAGCCATGTTTCTACAAAATTGATATTCCTAAATCAATTTAAATAAACTAAATTCGAAACAGATAGTATGATTTTTGGAGGTACTTGACAGAGAGCCTCAACAACATTTTTAAAAATTTTCTGAAATATACGTTTTTTGATTGAACTTTGTCCTCGGTCCTAAAGGACGCATGAGGTCTCTTTTTCGTTAAATCCTTGATTTTTTTAAGAATAGATATTATTATTATTATAAACAACAATAATAAAACGTTTGTATTTGGAGATGTGATTGTGCCGTGGGATCAAGACGTCGAAACCAATTCTACCAGAAAAGTCTTAAGTTCAAAAGTTTGGAAATCGAGATCAGCGATTGTGGGGCGTAAAAGCACGGGTCGTCCCGATCTACAAGTATCTCAAGCTCTGGGATTTGCTCTGCAAAATTTGTGTAAGAACTTAGCGAGACTCCCAGTTCATTCGAAAGACTGGGAAGTGTAATACATTGCTTTATTTGGAACAGCCCACATTTTGTAGTGTGTTGTAGATGTACCGACAGTCCCTAGATCTGCTCCTTGCTGGTTGCAACCTGGAGTGCATTTTATATTCAACCGATTCATAACATCTTTAAACGTAGAATAATAATAATAATAATAATAATAATAATAATAATAATAGGGTGATGAGGGGTGAAAGGACCAGGATGATGGTAGAGGTTAGTGGGGTGTTGGGTGGGGTAGTGGGAGGGGTGGGAGTTGTTGATGGGAATTTGGAATCATCCTGGCATTCGCCTTGTGACCGAGGAAAACCACAAAATGCCTGACCGGGGATCAAACCCGGACCTCCCGATTGCGAATCCAGCGCGCTATTCTCTGAGCCACGTTGATCGGTAATAATAATAATAATAATAATAATGTAATATAATAATAATGTAATATAATAATAATGTAATATAATAATAATAATTTTGGCCCCGTAGCGCAGACGATTGCGAGAGCCGTTTTGCGGCAGCCGCCGAGGAGGCTGCAGGTTCGAGTCCTGCGTAGACGTGGTCGTGAATGTCCCTCTACCCTTCATTATCATATCATGTCATAATTCACACTTCAAGGCGTAACAACCTTGTACTGAGGGATACAGCGGAAAAGCTAATCCTGAAAAAATTACACACGTTAATCGTGTAGCGTAGTAAGCAATGGTATATACGCCAATATTATTATTATTATTATTATTATTATTATTATTATTATTGATGATGATAATGATAATGATGGTAATAATAATAATAATAATAATAATAATAATAATAATAATAATAATAATAATAATGATAATAATAATAATAATGATAATCATCCCGAAGGATTCGAAAAGAGAAAAATGCAAATGCCTGTCGCGTGGCCCGGAAGGGCGTGAGTGACAATCGCGAGTGAGGATCGGTTAGCCCCTGTAGGCCGCGTCCTCGTGCGCGTTGTGTGCCGGCCGTGCGCCGTGCTGCGGAGCGACTGAGCGCCAGGGAGAGATGCTTCGCGGCGCGCCGCGCCGGGGCCGCGAGATCGATGCTCGTTGTGGGCGCGACGTCATCTGCGCGCTTGGGCCGCGCCGCCGAGTCGCCGCGCGCCGACATGGCGCTTATTGCCGCATCGACCGCCCCCGCCCCCCATCCACCCCGCCACCGCCCCCGCTCCCGAAATCCGGCGCAATCTGATTTGCGGCCGCAGATTTTTAATCGATTTGCAGCCGCCCCTGCACTTCCGCCTCCCGGCCCCCGCGAGGGGAGGAGGTGTAGGGTGCCGCGAAACGCCTGCATAGCCGACTACGGCCGCCTTAAGGGATTTGAATTGATGACTTATTGTACGTGGTATAAGGCCTGGTCTTCTGTCTGACCACGCAAATTTCACCAACTAGCGGAGAAAGGAGGCGACGAAACAGACGATTTGAATTTAGCCCAGAGACTTCTTTGGGGCTTGATGATCTTTTACATGCTGTAAACCTACAACATGGGACAGCCGGCTTTACTTTTCCTGCGAAGGAAGGCGTTCGAAGAATTTTTTCGCCCTAAAAATCCACTGCGAACTTGGGTGTAACAGTCCGATACGCTAACCGTTACAGCATCGCCGCCGCTGGTGTTCTCCGTGACGCCGAAAACACGCCGTCGACTATATCTTTCCGCCAGTCTTCCCTTCCCACCCCATTCCCCTTCTTTCCCACCCCCACCGCACTCCACTCCATCGTCCCTTTCTTTACTCATCACCCAGGTACTCTTAAAATAATCCTTCTTCCAATCACTCAGACCCCCGATCCCAGACCCTGTTTGGGAGAGAGGACTTGACAAACCATGCAAGAAAACTCCATAGGATGAAATCAGCACGAAGAGACCCCTCATGGGGTCAGGCGAACACAAAGTTCCACAACACAATCACAACAAAGGAGTCTCTCGGCTGTCTCTGTGTCGCCGAGTCGAGGGCTGTGATACCGACGTTTTGACCATCATATCGTGGTCTTCTTCAGGTCTGGAGTGAGTTCACTCCAGCGGCAGGGATGACTCAGTGGCTGGAATTCACTGCAGCCCTGAAGAGGACCACGATATGATGGTCGGCATCACTGCCCTTGGCGCGGAGTCACCCGGACATTCGAGAACCTTCACATGACTCTGGCTGCAGGAACCAACAAACACTTTTGGCAGTGGCAGTGGCGGGGGCGATGTGGCGCAGGAGAAACTCCTCTAGCTCCTTGCGCACATGCAACCAAGCTTCATGCTCATTTGCATTGTATTTTTCGCGATTTAATTTCTTTTAGGCCGGCGTTGATACATCCAGTGGCGTAACGTTCGGGCCCGCAAGACCCACAATGCGGGCGGGCCCCGGTAAAAGAAGGACTATTTTTAAAGGATATTTTATTATTTAAGGTACTAACACTACTCGCGTTTGCTGTTCACTTTTATAAAGAGGGCCCGGATAAACGTTTTGCGGGTGGGCCCGCACTTGTTTCGTTACGCTACTGGATACATCTGTTGTTGACATTGGACATTACTTAACTATTATGTCTTGTGTTTGCGCTGAATTTTTAATTTCGCGGGGAATGACTGCGTTATTGCAGGCTGTTTCTAGTCGTCAGTGTATATGCTCACATTTTCCTAGTACAGTGCGTCGCCTTAATACAATTTTTACTGGAGGATTTACACAATAAATCAACGACATAATTTTTTCAT
The DNA here is from genome assembly GCA_038098605.1 of Gryllus longicercus. NCBI lineage: Eukaryota > Metazoa > Arthropoda > Insecta > Orthoptera > Gryllidae > Gryllus > Gryllus longicercus. The sequence goes on along the minus strand of JAZDUA010000858.1, from coordinate 210,415 downwards.
GTAGCACAGAGATACGGTTGTATACTCACACCAAAAGTGTCGATAATTATTGCGCACGGGATATGTTATAAAACAACGCTTTTAGTCGCAAATATAAAATACAAAATACGCTAATTATGCCTTCTACCAGTTAGCCAAGTACCTCCTCTTGGCGGTTTTGACGTAATGTGTCTCGTAAGAATTTAATTTGTTTTGTGGAAGTATTGGAGCAAGTTCTTCGTAGTGAGCAGTATTAAAAATTGCAAAGTGATTTCAGAAAGGTCGCTTAGAAGGATCGTAACTTCAGTTATGAAGACGCTCGGGCTATTGGAGGAAAACGATTGAATAAAGGACAGATTGTGGTTTAGTGGACTGTCTAACTAGAAGTAACGCTGAAACACGTGCTGATTGTGAATTTGATTAAAAAACGTTTAATTTGCGTCTGGGAGAAATGGAAGGGTGGAAACCCATCAAAAGATAGCTGATTGATCAAAGAAGCTGAGAGAACTAGACACATCCCATTTAGAACTTGAGAGGCGATTCATTCCTGCAATTACCATCAGTGGATTCTTTCAATTTTCCAACAGTAGGTTTGTGTCGTCGAATCTCAGCAATATAAAAGTGCACGTAGACGTGTTACGCAGATGTCCGACTTTCGGAAACTAAATAATATCGGATGAATTATCCCAAAAAACGTTTCTTTCACGCGTGTAAGATGCCCGTTGGAGCGTTACAATGTCGTTCCTTCTCATCTCAATAAAGGGGGCCACGCACGATCTGCCCTTATCTTTTTTATCTCTCTCTCTCTCTCTCGTCTGATTTCTCGTGCGTTTCGCCTTGAGGACCGTCGCAGAATGGCGGTCGAAGCGTTGGTACCTGAGCCTTGGACGCGGCGTCTCCCGGACAGCCAAACAACTACTAATTAGGTTTCTGGTTTCCACAGGATAGTTGTTTGCAGCAGCTTTCAAGTTAATTTGTGTGTGTTGTTTCCATGCTGCTGCTTGGATTGAAATAGTGAATCTTTCAGTTTGTTTCAAAAAGATGGTTAGTATTTAACTGTGCTTTTAAATTAATATTATTTTCTATTTCGATATAAAACTCTCTCAGTTTTTTTATTAATACTGGTCGTCCATTTTACTTCCTCGCCTACTGCTTACGCAGTATAAAGAAAGTATTGTAACGCTTGGAAGCTAGTAACGCTTAAAGAAGATGTAGTAACGTAAAAGAGGGCTTTTTTTAAATATTGAGGAGGAAATATATTTTTGGTGGAGACGTTGCACATTGAAAATGATAATAGAGGGGTTTACGAAACGTGTGCATTGCAGGAAATCGCGCAGATTGCTAGAGCAGGCACTGTGCGCCACTTACGAAAATGTACTCTTGGTTCAGTGGCCGCGCCGCTTCGCACCGCGCCGCGCCGCGGTCGCCTTCGAAAGCGGGCGGGGGCGGCACTGACGTCAATGAAGAGACCGTTCACCAGCGGCCTCTGCCTCGTTCCACTCGCCCGCCGCAGCGGCGCCGCTGCGCCGCTGCTGTTGCAAGATCTTCCCCGTCCTCTCGATGTGGTTCGGGAATTGCGGCTTCGGATAACATCATAGAGATATTACTATTAGAAGGGACCGCTTCGACAGCTACTGCTTGTCCACAAAACTGCAGGTGCACTAATTTTGTCAGTGCGACTGTTGCTAGATCTTTCCCGTCCTCTCGATGTGGTTCGGGAATTGCGGCTTCGGATAACATCATAGAGAGATTACTATTAGAAGGGACCGCTTCATCAGCTGCTACTTGGCCACAAAACTGCAGGTGCACTAATTTTGTCAGTGCGACTGTTGCTAGATCTTTCCCGTCCTCTCGATGTGGTTCGGGAATTGCGGCTTCGGATAACATCTGATGAGTACAGAGAGATTATTATAAGAAGGGACCGCTTCGTCAGCTACTACTTGGCAACAAAACTGCAGGTGCACTAATTTTGTCAGTGCGTCGGTTTGCAGTTAGCTCATAAGCAAATGGTTTCGTCACTATCTCTTGCTATGTCATCGCCCTGCTTGACGTTCATTTTTTTCCCGACCTGTGAATGTAGTCCCTTCCTAGAGTAACTCATCTTAGAGCTTGATCCGGCTGGGGCAGTGCTCCGCCGGTGGGAGATACCTGGTTGTGGGAAAACCCGGGACCCGTCGCTGGATCTCGCTGTTCAGTGGAGGAAGATCACCGCCACAGTCCGAGTAAAACATGCACTACACTTTCGGAACTAATGACCTCGGTAATTGACGAGCCCGAAATCACTAACAACCAACCAAGCAATCTCATAGCGTTTTCGTTGCACTGAAACCCACCCTATTGCAGGGCTAAAACGGCATTGCTTTGCAATATTACTGCCCTACACGCATGAATGAAATTGATTCCGGAACTGAGTCAGAGTGTGTGCGCTACCCAGTGAGATTATAGACAGCCGTTCTTGATCTGGAACTATAGTACAGTAGATTTTGAATCGAAAGGCTTCTGCACAATTGTTTGGTTATTGAAAATCATAAAAACATTAACAAGAGCATTTCCGCTGGTTATGAATAAGTGTGCGAGAAAAATTTATAGGAAGATGTATTTGAATGATTTTTTAAGAGCATGTCACTATTTTTTATTTTTTGCTTTATTACCATTTCAAAATTGAGACGTACATACACTTCGATTACTAAATAGCACTGGATTTGTTAACATGAAGTTATTCAAGGTTGAATTTTAAGAATATACGAACGAATTTTCCGAACTTCGCGTTAGTCACAAAAAACATTTTAAGACATTTCTTGTAAAGCATGATATACTTCATCATTCGAAGTGTGTCTGCGTGACAGAAGATCCTTAATTGCCTTCACATTTTCACCAGGAATCCAAATCAACATTCATAAATTCCGTACCTAACCTCGAAATGGCCCGGTGCAATGGACTGCACTGACGAGCGCCGCAGTGCAGGTTAGGACGCCCCGAGTGTGCACTGGTTCCGGGCCATTGTGCGCCAACATGCGCATCTTTGCCCCGGTGCGCTCTAGCGGTCAAATGGATCACGAAAGCTGCCCTGAGTGCGCACTAGTGCGGCGAATAGAAAACGCTATTAGAGTAACTCCCCTGTTCATCGGTCAGGTGCGTGATCTCCTGCTTTCTAGGTTCTTCCAACGAGTTAGAATATACTACGTAGAGTAGCTGCAGCGCCTCCATCTTTGAAGCAAGCAGAGCAAGCAGCGCCCTCTGAGAAACAAAGAATTCTAGCATTACGTTTGGCGCTGGTTATGGACAGGTGGGCGCGGGCCGCGCGTAATATAAATCATCTTATTGTGTGTTGTGTTATTATGTGTGTATTGTGTCTCACGATCAAAAATCAATCATTTAAAAACGAAATGATTATATGTTAGGAGAAGGAATTGAGAAACTTTAAATACATGTTGCTTCCTGCATCGATTATTGTCATAATAATGTAAGCTATTGAAATGTTATTGTAGTTAGCATAAAGCTTATTGCGATACCGTTAAACGAAAAATAAAGAAATAAGTTGTGATACGAACAACACCACAACGTCTATTCAGTTAAACAGTTGAATACACCGCCACTCGTATGTTTTGTCTTCAAAAAAACATGGCGGCCAATAATTCGGCGAGCCACCACCAACGCGCTGAAACTATATGGATAGCCACTCTATATAGTATATTCTGGCTTCCTCGGTTCTTCCCACATTTCTCATCTCCACGCGCCGCGCGTGGCGCTCACCGATTGCTCGAGGCCTTGGCGATCGCGCACTTTTTCCTTCCAGGAAGGCCTCCGCCTCCTCCGCATCGTCGCTGGAAGCGCCTTGCGTGCTCCGCGCGCGCTGCCTTCCGGGAGACGCGGGAGGCTGCGCCGAAGTGGCTCCGCGTCCTCCCCCGGTCAACTTCTGGTGACTTGCGCGCGCCGCGCCGGTCGCAGTAGTGATGCGACATCGATGTTAGCAAATATCGATGTTAGCAAACATCGATGTTCAAAATTTAAAAAAACAACATCGATGTTCTTCAACATCGATGTTCTTCAACACCGATGTTCTTCAACACAGATGTTCTTCAACGTCGATGTTTTTCAACGTCGATGTTTTTCAACGTCGATGTTTTTCAACGTCGATGTTGTAGGTCTGGATTAGTAATCTCTGACATTAAATTCGTGTGCATTAAAATTTAATTTGACAGTGTTCGTGTTTATCAATTCATCGAATACGGGTACGAGAAGGAGTGGCAGACCCCTTAACTATGTACTTTCAGTGTACGAAATAAATATGAAGAGAGAAATCACAAGGGCATGGAGGTAATCTCGGGCGAGAGTTTGGTCGATGAAGCTAGTGCAAACAAGGTTCTAACACATTGGTTCCAACACATGAAAAGCAGTGTTAATATCAGTTATTATCGCATATTTTAACGTTTACATTATTGTGATCATGGAAATGTTTCTTTCAAAAACAAAACATCGGAAAAGAAAAAAAAAATCGATCACAAGTCATCGATGTTAAAAATCATCGATTTTTAATACATAGATGTTTCTACAAAAACATCGATGGTTTGAAAACATCGATATCGGTGTCTCATCCCTAGTTCGCAGTCGCATCCTTCGCGGCGACTGAAGAGATTAAGGGCGCCACGTCGGTGAATATGTTTTCAAAACTTCTAGGCTTTTATAGAGACATCGATGTATTAAAACCCGTGTTTAAATTAATTGTAATCTATATATTAAAGTAGATGGGCGCAGGGACTTTCAGGCTCATTTTTGTCCATTATTATTATTATTATTATTATTATTATTATTATTATTATTATTATTATTATTATTATTAGCGTATAATAGATGGCCGGCCCGAGGATCGAACCTGGGCCTACCCAATGCGAAGTCAGCGCATTACGCACGGAGTCAGTTCGCTCGGTATATATTATTATTATTATTATTATTATTATTATTATTATTATTATTATTATTATTGTTTGCCTCAGTTGTATCTTAATTGTAAATTAATTCGTTCATTGTCAAATTAAATTTTGTTGTGCACGAATGTAATGGTCGAGATTACTAACAAGATTTGAAACATCGATGGTTTTTGTCGATGTATTATTAACATCCATATTTTAATTTTAAACATCGATGTTTTGTTACCATTCTTACGAGGGCATTAGCTCTCCGCAGACCTCCCTCACATTCGCGTTCCAGGACTCCGCCATTTTCGCCTAAGAACGGTACATCAATGTTTATCAACGCGCGATGTTTAATGAAATTTGTAAGAGTTGCCATTTAAGGTTAAAAGATATAGTTTTTTAACAATTTTTATGGAATGTAATATAACCGCTACTTATTAATAAAACCAAATTTGATTTTATTAGTTATTGAATTACCGTAATTCAATGAATTACCCGCCGTAATTGAAAAGAAGAAATAGAAATGTTTGTTCTCGTCTTTCCGTGGCGACTTCTCATGCAGACCGCACTTGTCGCCGGGTAAAGTTGGTTTCATCGAGGTGCGTAGCTATATAGATCACGTGTTAGGCGGTTGCTTCTTGCGCTATGCCTTGAAAATACCAAGCATTTTCTGCGCGTTGACATTTAGATTGTGCTTTCCTGAAGGAAGCTTCGTTAATGAATGTATGTAAATGAAGTGATAAAGAAGCCGATATGGTGTATTCGCTAGATATATGCTGCTGACTTTCTGACGTCCCTAATACACAGGCCTTGATGTGTGCCCAGAATATAATTAACACGATTTATTAACTTGAGTTCATTTGCATTAATTACTCCTCTTGCTGTTACGCGAGTACACCACCTTGCAAGGGAACGCCATATAATAGCATTGATTGAGCTTACCTTTGGCTTCTTGATTGATTAGTGGTTCCGGACGCGCCCACTGCTAAGGTCATTAGTTTCGTGGGTGTAGAGCATGTGATCTCCCGTTTCTCTCACATTTTCCTTAATACAGTCTCATCAATCTCGGATCATCTAATAAGTTAATGTTCAGTTTTTCTTAACTAGAAGTAGTTTTACGCAATTTTGCGTGAAGCAAAGGAAATTTCTAAATTTTAAACAATTTTGTCTCAAACGACTCCAAATTTTTCCTTAGTTTTTTCCCCTTGTATGTAGAAAATAACTAAGAAAGTGGAGCCAGTCCCGTTTTCGGCAAACACTCCCTATTTTCGAATATTGCAGAAAAATTGGACATTGCAAATTCGAATTTGCTGCGTTTTGTTTTACGAACTGTGACTTCGCAAAATGGCAACATGGCGGTTGGAAATTCGTAGAATTTATGTCATTGTTGGCGGACTTGATGATCATAATTCGATGTAGATAATAGACGACATAGTACAATGTATAACATGGTATTCAACAATTGAAAACTCACTTCGTTGAAATCAAGGCAAGCTTGTGTGAAATTACTCTTGCTTTTCTGTATAACCTGCTGCAAATACATTCATACTTGTAAATGTAAAAAAAAGTGACTACTGTTCCTGACTCGAAATACATGCAGATATGCACCACAGGTGCTTCGTTCGAATTTGTTAAATTTGGGACTTCAAGTTATAGAAGAAGTGTTAGTAGAGTAGAAATTGCAATATTACAAAAAAATATGTGACCGTTTCCAAGAATGCGAGAAAGTGAATGCTGTTGTAGCACGTAGTTTTTAGTGGTCAGCAACGTTTGGTTTAACTGTTCAACATGTTTTTGTAAAATAATATAATTGATTGATTGACTAGCGATCAATACAAATTATTCAACTGTTTTTATATGTATATTTTGGAGTGTTAGTTCACACACACACTACACGTCTACGGTAAGCACCTACCACGATAAACAGTGTAGTCCGTTCTTTCAATAGTACCGGACACCAGATGCTTTTCGAATTTCCTGGCACCGGCAGAGGTGGCTCAGGCCGTCAACTGGTGTCACTGCGTTAGCCTCTGATTGGGAGCTCTTCGGGTTCAAGTCCCGACGGTGGCAGAATTTTCGCCACCAGCTACGGAGCTAGGCCATAGCTAGGCAGCAATGTAGTGGCTGGCCGCTCTAATCGGATTTTTCCGTGATTTCTCCGATCAACACCTGACGAATGCCGGAGCAATACCATAACAAATGGCTACGGAATGCGGGCAACTTTTCCTTCCTCTTCCGTGTTCCATGTCCATCGGCAGCGATGGTGTAACGGTTAGCGTACCGGACTGTTGTACCTAAGTTCGCGGGATCAAACCCGATCGAAGCCGTGGATTTTTAAGGGCGAAAAAATCCTTCGTACGCCTTCCTTCGGAGGGGAAGTAAAGCCGGCTGTCCCATGTTAGTATATTTACTTGCATGTAAAAGAGCCTCAAGCCTAAATGACGCCTCTGAGCTAAATTCAAAAATCGGCTGTACCTCCTTCCTCTGCTAGTTTCTGCTAGTTGGCGAAAGGAGCGTAGCGAAATTTGCGTGGTCAGACGGAAGAGCAGGCCTAATGGCCTGAGTCTCGCCACGTAAAAATAAGGCAAATTCAATTCAATTCAATGTTTTATCCTAACACGTTTCTTGCACACACGTGTATACTTACGGACACTACTACATGACACTACTTACAGACTACCACACATGACGGGGGACCAGTTGGGAGCTTGGGGCATATGTCGGCTGGAGCGGGGCCCCTCTGGTGGGAGATACCTGGTTGGGGAAATCTCGCAAGCCAACGTGATGGTCGGCGTGAACGTGGATCTCGCCGTCTAAAAGGGAAGAAATCCCTCTCCCAGCGCGTAAGAGAAACATGCACTGCACTTACGGGACTAATGATATCTGTTGAGATGGCGGAATAAGTCAATTAATCAATCAATCGAATATGCTGGTGATGCTTAATTGACTTCTTTTTTGAGGATGATGTGTGTGCATGCCGCAACGGTCTGTCCTTCCGAAAGAGTTGGGGGACGTGGTGGGCCACAGCTAGCCAGCTAAAGATAGTAGCGCCCACAAACCGAACTCAAACAAACCTTATCCAAAATTAAAAGCTAATTTTATGCTAATTAATTGCTTTATTCGCGAATTTTAGACTCTATTGGGTTTCCCAAAATCGTGGGCCCGCTAGCTGTGGTTGTTGAATTTTCGTGATAACGAGCCCCTAAGAACGTAAGTTCTCTTTCTGTTTCACTTTGTACAACCCTGAGTTTTGGAAAATATGGGCTGAAAGAATTTTTTTCCTATAGCCTAAAATTAGCATTTAATTTTGGATGCCTTTTCGTTGTCTTTGTTTCGGGGAATATGTATTTTGTAGATGGGCGCTGCTAGCTTTAGCAGCGTCGATGATTTTGCGAACTCTAATAGAGCCTAAAATTCGGGAATAGAACATTTAATTAGTCTAAAATTAGCCTTTTAATACGGATATTGTTTGGTTAGTTTGATATTTGGGCGCTGCTAGCTGGAGACGACTGGCACTGCTGGGATCCGAAGCTCGTTTCCAGGCTGTTGAAAGCGGCTCTCGGCTCGCGCGCCCTGCGACGCGGCGTGCCACTGCTGTCACGTGACAGCGTAGGGCCCATTCACAGTGCAAACATAAACATAAGCATGGCGTTAACATAACAGTTAGGACTCATCACAATGCGTTCGCACAAGCATAACACGTAAGACGTAAACTTGCAAGCTTCAAGCTTCTGTGCTTATGCTTAAGTAAGACATAAGAAATGAACCAATCACAGAACGGTAACTCAAAATCGAGAATCGAAATATGAGCGACGTCGAATGACGAACTAACGCCATATGGGCCATGGCCACAGTCGATACCTTGAAATAGAAACTCTTATTTTGCTTACGTTTATGCTAGACATTGTGAATACTTTTGTCTATCACTTATGTTAATGTTTATGTCTATGCGCTAATTCTTACGTTTCTTTTTTCCATTGTTTCAGGTAAGTTTCTTTGACTTCTTATGGATTCCTTCCTGTTCGATAATGGTGAGTGAACAATTTTTAGTTGTCTGTCATAAGCATAGTCGAATCACTTGATCTCAAGAAGATAGATGGTCATATTTTCTATTTGTAACTTCTGTGTATTAAAAACTATATTAAATGTGGTTTGTTTTTTTTTTTTTTTTGCTCGCGAATAGGCCGCCTCGGACCACGCGTGCTTGCACCTTGCATTTACCATGGCTCAGTAACATTATCTCGGTGGCAGGTGCATGTAATTTATCATGGGGTCAGTATTGAGTTAGATTCCATATTATTCCCCAGAGTTGGTAGCCCTGGGGGTGTGGAAGATGAAGTGAAAATGCTAGTGAGAGCTAAGAGGACGGACACACATACACAAACAGATATACACAACACAATTATGCCTGAGGTGGGAGCGAACCCACGATCCTCTGGTCCAAAACCGCTATGACACAGCTGCTTTTGCTATCCCAGCCGTCTGATCAGCTAAAACAGTTTAATATAATTAATGAATGCCATAATTGTTAACTTTAAAATCAGATGATCAAGTGCATGGGAAATGGTCGTTAAGTAATTTGGTGCATCTTTAGAGCGTTATAGTAGAGCGTTAACTTTCAGGCGCCTAAAATTATATTTTGTTTTACATATTGTAATGTACATTGTAATAAACCTGTCATTTCCATCTATCGTATCGCAAGAAATAGGCACTACATTATTAACATCCAATGAAAATGGATGTTGGTGTAATTATAAATAATGAATACAGTTTTACCTTCATTAAAACCTTCCGTTAATTTTTATATCCTTTTTAAGACACGACAGACTATATTATATGTACACGACAGATACATACATATTTCATTGTGTAATTCAGTCAATTGGATTATATATCTGGGAATTCAATGTTTGCTTCTGTTCCAATAGTTGATGAACATATCGATCGTAGGCTTCAATAGGGAACAGCTCGAAAAATGAAGTTTAACGGGTTTAAGTTTTCGCTGGACGTTGAAATTCAGGTAGCACAAGCTTAATAATAGGTGATTATGGTGTATGCTTTAACCAATAAAGTACTTAATAGGAATTATTATAATCATTTCTTTTCGTCAATTTGACTTTCTATGGATAACGCGAACGTGCAGTTATACCATCCAAATGTAGATCCCAGTCATATTTTTTCCTGGGGCTATTGCCGTGAAATATTATTAGCATTTTTGTTGAGTCAATTTTTACGCCCCGGGGTTGTTAGCCCTGGGGGTATGGAAGATGAATTGATGATGATTATGAGGGGTGACAGGGCGACACACTCATACATACACAAATACACCCATGCCTGAGGCGGGAATCGAACCCGCGATCTTCTGGTCAGAGGTCGCTAAGGCACTACTACCTTAACGATCTCGACCATCTGACAGGCCGTTATAATAATAATAAAATAATAATAAAATAATAATAATAATTGTTATTATTATTCGATTAAATAAGAATTATTACTAATTCTGCAATTAAGTTTGAGAACTTGGTGGCAGAGTACAGTAACATAACATTTCAGAACGTAACAAGTTTACAAAATTTACAAACTTTACAATTTAACGTGGACATTTCACCGTGCAAACTTTAATAGCACTCCACTTCATCACACTTCACTTCACCGCACTGCGAATCACTGAGCTGTAATGTATTTCTTACACACTCGTTTCCCTCAGTTTCACAACGCCACTGCACTGCACATAATTAATAATAATAATAATAATAATAATAATAATAATAATAATAATACTTAATATACAGACATAGTTACTCAATAATATTGAAGATATTTGTAATACACATTATTATTATTATTGATGTAACTTTTGTCGATAGGCCGTAGTGTCAGTCTCCATTTTGGTAATGGTGTAGTATTCACGCATGATGAAGGTATTTATTTCTGTAGTCCACTGCATCCTTCTGCGTTGCCTGCCTGCGGCAGTGGTCTCTGGAAGCAATAGATTGCTTCTCTGGGAAGCACTTGCGGCAGATGCAGCTGTAAGTGGAGATGGATGGGTGCTGCTATGTTCGGCTGTAGAATATTCGGGGTTATCCCCGATCAGGGCCCGCCTGTTCAGCTCCTGATCACCACCGGCTCGCATGCTGTCACCCAGCGGTGGCTCCGAAGGTGCCCCGGCGCTCCCCAGGCAGCGGCTACTTTTCCGAGGCCTTACGACGCATATTCCGTGTCTCAATATCTATATGGGTGTGCCATCGCCCTGTTTGCCGCCAAATTTTCTGACGTTGCCCGTCTCCCACGTGGCTAAGTTCTCAATTGCTCGGACGTAGGGCTGGACTTTAGGAGACTTATTATTATTATTATTATTATTATTATTATTATTATTATTATTATTATTATTATTATTATTATTATTATTATATTTATTATTTTTATCATCATCATTCAAAAAATTTATTAAAAATGGTCCCCACTGAAAATGCGCATTTTTCGACTTTTGTCGGACCGGCTGAGACGGCTCCGTCCCCGGAAATCGTAGGGCAAAATGTCTGCGGGAGATTTCCGGGGGAGCGGCCGGCTGCTTTGATCAGTAGTTTTCCCTCGTTTCTCCGATCGCCCGCGACCTTTCCTTTCTCATCCTTGTTCTTTCTAGTGAGCACCTTGAAACACACACACACACACTGACTGTCGTGCACTCCACTCCTAGTACTCGTGTCGAAAGGCCAGTCGGGAGTTTGTCCTGGCTAGTGGCCCACTGGCGGAGGTACGTAGAGGGAAACACCAGCAAACCTACGTAGGAGGAACAATAGGAGAGTTACTGTAAGCAGGGACTAGTTTGACAGGTCGAGAAACAAATGAACGTCATTCAGGGCGATGAGAATGCAAGAGGAAGTGATGAATCCATATACAAATGAGCTGACTGTGAAGGAACGCACTGACAAAATCAGTGCGTGGACAGAACATCTAGTTAGGTTTGCAACAATGGCCAAGTAGTAGCTGTCAAAGCGGTTCCTTCTAATTGTAACCTCTCCATAGCTAAGCGCTGGGTGTGTGAAGAGGAACACTGCCTCCTCCCATGTTATTACATGCACCACACTCACTGATACGGTTGCCAACAAAGTTCTTGTACAAGGGAGACACTCGATAAGCAAAGATAAAAAACGCTACGGAAAATAATCACTACTACCAACAACAACGTATCAACATTTAATTTAGACTAATATTTCTTTCTTTCTTCTCTCCATTTGCGATTCAAGTGAAAAGATTCGCAATTTGCAGATAAAGATGCTCTGAGCTTCTCTTTTTTTGTATTCCAGTCGCTAGACACACTAACATGCATACGTGTGTCAGCGATTCGAAAAAGGATGTTCATGTTTTGTATTCTAAATTAAATACAATATACAACGTATCAGATGTTAGTCTTGTGATAAATGACAAGGAATCTTAAAAATGTACTAAAAGGAGGACGAGAGGACAGTTTACTTCAGTAAAGTATTGTCGTCCCAAATGCAGGACGGTTGGCAATAGTGATGCGACATCGATAACAAACCGACTATATTGGAAAACATCGATGTTCAAAATTAAGACATCGATGTTCAAAATACACGGACTAAAAATCATAAATGTTTTTAGACTGAAATAGTAACCTCTAACATTAAATTCGTGTGCATTAAATTTTAATTTGAGTGTTCGTGTTTATCAATTCCCCGAATAAGGGTACGAGAAGAAGGGGCAGACCCTACGCGCACGGCGTATTTGTTGTACGTATCTAATCGAATATGAAGAAAGAGGAAATAGAAGGGCATGGACGTCATCTCGGGCGAGAGAGTTTGGTCGATGAAGGTTGTTCAACCAGCTTTCTTTTGGTTCCAACTCAAGAATAACAGTGTTATAAGCAGTTATTATTTCATATTTTATCTTTTAAGGTATTGCGATGATGGGAATTTTTCCTTCAGAAACAAAACATCGGAAAACAAAAAAGCATCGATCACAAAACATCAATGTTAATACATCGATTTTTAAAACATCGATGTTTGTACAAAAACATCGTATTAATTCATCGATGTTTAAAACAACGACGTTTAAAACAACGATGTTTAAAACATCGATGTTTCTACACAAACATCGGCATCGATGTCGCATCCCTAGTTGGCAACCCTACTCACAGGACTAACGGGCAAAGCATTTTCGGAAACACGAAATCCTCCCTCACTCGAGTATTGCCGGTGCGTCCGCGCGTGGTTCTGTGGGCGGGGCGTGGGCCGCGCGAGCGCCAGTTCCACCTGAGCGGTGGGCGCGGGGGGGTGTGTGTGTCGCAGTTTCCTCGCGGCGCAGTGACGTGAGACGCGCGCACGTCAAAGGGGCAGCTGCTGCCGGCGCGGGCGCCCGCCTGCTGCCCCCGCGGCAGGGTTTTACCTGCGAGGCGCCTCTTACCCGCGCGCAACGAGAAAGGGAAGCGAGCCACGCGGAACCGCTTCCGTTCTTGTCGCGAACCGTTCACAGGAAATTGCGATTGTAGAAATGCGCTGCTTGCGCTTCGATGATACCCTGTGCTGTCGCATTAAAATGTATCTATCAGAAATCGCGTGCGTTCGTCGAGGTGGTGGTTTTACTCGCGCAACTTTTCTTGATACACGAGCGCCCTAGTCCTCGTCCAGCGCTGAATACCACAGCACGTTGAGATACGTAGGTTCGACTCGGAACGGCACGTGCCAATTTTCAATGCTGGCATGAACCACCTCGTACTTTCAAATCAATAGGACCATTTCTCGTGGCACGCTTTGGTGAGTTATTTTCGTTCACGCCCTTTCAAGCCGTGACGTAGCCAGGGCCCTCCTCTCCCCGTATCTCCCTCTGTGGAATATCAAGAAAACTTGCGCTTATAGTACTTCGTAATGTCTCTAGAAATATATACCGGTTTGGAAGCTGCGAATTCAAAAAAAAAAAAAAAAAAAAAAAAAAAACACCTGGCTCTCTCGGTTGTTTTGCACACAGTAGTATATTTTGCGATCTTCCTAGGAAATAAGATATATTATTTTATAGAAATTAGCCAAATTGCGACAGATGATCTAAAAGAGGTGTCAGATGATGAATATCGAAAGTAACTGAAGACGTCGGATTTATCATGATCTAACAAAAATCAATACTTGTGTGATGGTTTTAAAAATTTAGTTAAGATTTGTCTCTAATTGTATTGCTGTATGAATGTTTCAACAAGATCGCATAAGATGAAATGAAAAGGAAAATAGCAATTTTTACTTTCTCGTCTGGTGTTTACGCAGTGTAGAGGAAGTATTGCAATGCTGCGGGGAAAACGGAGATTTTGTGGCCGGAAAACTGTTATTTCCGCACCCTGGTTAAGGAAAAGTGGATACATATTGCTCCTGTAAGTAGTCAATTATTTCTAATCCGTTCGGTGGGGCCTTGATACCAGAAACTTTGATTACGGAAAAACCGGTGTCTCTCGTCCGTCTGTCGGTGAACAACGCTAGCGTCTCTAAACGGTAAGTAGGATTTTCACCAAAATTGATATCCCCCAATCGATCTGATTGATGTCGTGCATCCTTCAATTGTATATTCGTGTATAGGCCAACTCGGACCACGTGTGCCTCCTGCTTCAGCAGGGGCAAGCACCTTTCTGGGGGGGGGGGGAGATGGGCATTTTAGCTGCTTCCCGATTTTTATCCCTCAAGGTTGTTAGCCCTACAGGTATGGACGATGAGATGACGATGGTGAAGGATGAAAGGACTGCACCCATACATATAGACATGCACAAATTCGCCCATGCTCGAGATGGGACTCAAACCCGCGGTCGTTTGGTCCGAGAAGGTTATGGCACTACTGACCCTACCGATCGCCGCCATCTTGACCGGCCAAATCCGTCAATTGATTTTTGACGGTACTTTTCATGAAGCTTCATAATTTTCTCAAAAAATACCTCAAATTTTTTCTTTTAATTTTTTTCCTCAGAGCAAATATTTTTTACAGAAATTGCGAAAGTCTAATTTTATTGACTTCACGAAGAATTCGAAACGACGTCTCAGGTTATTCGGCGTCCTCCTACAACTACAATAATGAATATAGAAATGTTTTCCTTAATGATATCTGTTCACCAGAAGCAGATCTTCAAATAAGGCCACGTCCAATATTTCGCAATTGTGGGAAATGTTTGCGTAATTTTTTGTGAAACATAGGCAATTAAAAAAAATTAAACAATTATTTTCTCAAATTTTCCTTGACATTTTGTTCTCGTATGTAGCAATGAAAGGTAAAAACAATGGTCTCATTTTTAGCGAACTCTCTGAGAATTCGAAAGTTGCAAACAAATAATTATATTGCAAATGTACTTTAAGAAATTCTTTTTTTATTAAACGAAATCAGTTCTTTAAAATCAATCATGTAGGTTTTTTTAAATGTCTAGTTTAGCATAATTTTGGAAATTTTGGAATTTGCAAATTCGAATTTACCGCGTGTCATTTGGTGAGTTTGCCGTACAGTGGCAACGACGCTATTCGGTAATTTGAAACTCTTCGATTTCGTCTCATTATGACCGGTCATAGATGTAGCCATAAAGAAGTTTAATTTATTTAACCTTAATACTGCAATGTTTGTAGGTTGAATGAAATTGTACATTTAACTATATTATAGTCGGTATTATATTTTGTATGCATTCAGTTCATGCCTTACTTTACGTGGCGAGACTCGAGCCATAAGGCCTGCTCTTCCGTCTGACTTCGGAAACGCTACGCTGCTTTCAGCATCTAAAGCAGCTTTCAGCAGAGAAAGAAGATATTACCCGAACGGCGATACAGGCGTTTCGAATTTAGCATTTATAAGGCGAATCATTGAATGGCCTTCATTTTTGAAAAAAAATATGAAGTTTATATTGAAAAAAATATTTGCATGTCTGTATAATGTGATGTAAGTATTGTAACACTTGTTATATATTCATGCTTGTTTCTTTCGTAGAAGTAAGAAATGACTTCTGTCCGTGACTATCGAAATAATTGCCAATAGGCGCAGCTGGCGCTTTGTTTAAACTTGTTTGGACTGTTTAAGTGTTAGAAGTTGTAATATTATTATTGTACGTAACCGTTTCCAATAATGCGAGAGTATGTGCTGTTACAGCACAGGTTATATCAAAATTATTTTTGACGAGAGCGTTCATGGGGAAGGATTGTGCGACGGGAAGGCCTATTGTCTGTGTTTACGTGGAACGAGTGCAGTCATGAAGCCAAGAATCTGGCGAGAGTGACGTCCTCTCTTGCGTGGGTGAAAGCTTCAAGGCCTCTCCGTCGTCACGTGACTAGGGTTGGTTCTCCGGTCGGATGCGCGGGCTAGGGGGAGCTACTCGGGCATCGAAGTTGAAGGTGGATGAAGCGATGCGACGTTGTTAGCACGGGACGGTCAGCCGTTGATTAGCGGACATACGCTGTTGATTGTATTGTTGGGTAGGATCGAGTAACACTGGAAGCAAAGATAAAAGCATCTCAGAAATGCCATAGATTCTACAATAAGGCAATGGGGTGTAGTTTTGATTGTGGTAAGTTTCATCTTCTTCTTTCCAAATTGAGGAAACGAAAAATGTAAATTCTGAATTCTTACTCCTCCGCAAGAAAATCTGAGATGAATGCGTGAGATATTTCCCAGTCAGGGAATGCCGCTGCTTTGAGAGGGCGGCCGGTGGAAACAAGAGAGGGGACCGCGGAGGGGCCAAGTGTTTGGTGTCGCTTGCGCCCGCGGCCACGCCCACTCCGCCCCTCCCCGCCCCACTTCCCATCCCTCTCCCCTCACCGCCCCGCCCCGCCTCATCCGCGTGCGCGCACCTATCGATTTCACACCGCCCCACCCTCCCCCTCCCCTCCCGCACCCCGCCCGCCCCGCCCTGCCCAGCCCTGCCCTGCCCTGCCCTGGATCCCCGCCGTTTGTACGGCTGAGAGCGGCACTGTGAAGCGGTAAAAATAAGCAACTTGGTCGCCAATCCAAACCACTCCTTCCCCATTCATACATCACAACAATACATTCTACTTTGCACATCTTCACAATGGCCCGCGGTTTAATCTAAATGTAGAAGAGATTAATGCTTAACAAGCGTAATATAACAATGTTTCGGAGGATTGCCGGACGTCATATTAATACAGGATTCAGGAGGTATCAACCACAAAATATACTGCAATATAAATTTTAATAAGAAAATAGCCGAACCCGTGTTTCGGGACTACTTTATTTCATCTTCAGTGGCTATACAGAGATGTGAATGATCGAACAAATATAATTAGCATATGAATAAACACAGAAATACATATGAATACTGTAAATTTTGTGTAAATAAAATACATACCTCAGGTGCTGCCACCAGGGGATTTAATGCCCCATCACTAAAACGTCCAAAAACGTGCAAACTTACTTTTCTAAAGACGATATTATCTTACCTTTCCCACGGTACTACTTAATTGATACACATAACGAATGGACGCCTGTCAATGAATATCTTTCATTTTTAGATGTACTTATCTGGAAGAAATCCCCGATCTGCATCTCTCGTCCGCCTCCTCCCCATTTCCCTTCTCACAATCACAAATTCTGAACTCTGTAGCGGATGTGGGGTGGCTACCAGACCGACCAAAATCCTCTCAACTTGTCTACTGAATCATTGACGCTTATTTTTATGTACGTCAGACTTTCGTCCAAGCAATGGAACCAACCAACCACCGTCGTCTCCAGCAACTGCTTCTGGTCGTGACCTACCAGCCGGGGAGTGAGAGACAATTACTCGCACGTGAAAGCTGTGAGGTTACTGCTGGGAAGTGAATCTTTTCCCATTCTTGGTTTTACGTCTTTCAAATTGGCGTAAACAGAAAGCCGGTAACATATATCATTATTAAAAGTCGTTATTTGAAATTGCCCGTTTTCGACGTGAAAACGTCTTTCTTTTCTTTACAGCGGCGGCTGGACAAAGTTTCTACTTCAAACTGTCTTTGACGTTCGTAAGGCATGTATGCGTGATAGACACAAATTAACTTTGCGCATCAATTTGCACTAGATTAGCGCGGTGACGCGTTGGACAAGTCACCGAAAAGCAATGAGCTCAAAAAGTTCGGTCACGAATGAATGCGGGAGCCGTGGCAACGTCGGAAGGCAAACACGAAACTGGAGCAACACGAAGACGCAGCGGGTCAACGGGGTGAACAGCCACGGGCGACCAGCTCATCGGTCTCACAATTCCTATGCAGGAGGCAATAAAATGATACCAATACATTGGGCGATACCCTAGTAGCATCGCTTCACGAGAACCTACACAGGATGAGTCATTTCAAAAAGGAGAAAAAAACCCATGAACAATGAACTACTCATTTGGCTGGACAAATATTTCTAATGTTATTTTGCTAGGAAATGCTTCGTTTCTGAACATCCGTTTTTGACCATTTCTCTTCTATTAGGTCTGGAAGGTTGTGCTTATAGTAGGTCGGAGCGGTGAGAAAATTTCGAAGTATTGACTAAGAAAAAATCGAACCTTTTCGGATCCAAATGATGAAAAGCGAACATTTTTGAAGGGACGGAATTGGAGTGCATGCAGCTCGCTTTCGGTGAGCGGCCTGCGATCACGTCCGATCTCGCCAGCCGGCCGTCAGAATTGTAGTGCAGTTGCTGTTTGTTAAAAAAAAAAAAAAAAAAAAAAAAAAACACACGCTTGAGGGACCTCCCGAGTTTACATCAGCGCTTTGAGTCTTGAGAATGTGCACGAAGTTCCGGGATCTGCGACGAAATTGAACAACCACATAAACCACTTTTTACGAAAATCTCTACTTTTGAGGTTAAAACAATGAATTATTTCTTGAAAAAATTATGAGAAAAAGGATGGTGAGTTTCTTTTTGTATGAAATGAATATATCCCGGCCAGCAAATATCCTGTGGTGAATTGACGTCGACACCCCGGATGACAAAGCGCGTGCACCTGCGCTGCGATGCTGATGCACATGTGCATCTCTCGAGCGAGCCATGTGTGCTGTGGTAGCGCATGTTCACTTCACAAACGCCTCCAGCGCAAACGTTGGCTCTTCGTGCAGAGTGTGGGTATTACTTGTGCGTGGAAAGTTACGCATGTTCTGGTACTGGCAGAGGCGTTCCACTGTGATACGGAATCGTTCACATGCGACGACTGCGCATAGTGTAAGATTTCATTACAGATGTTTCCATGTGGGATCGAACTGTTTCCATCACCCTCTATTTTCATATGGACAGGGTGTACTGCGCATTTACGCTCGGAACATGTGACAGCCGGCGAGTTTCGGTGTGTGACTAATCCTCGCTCACCTGTAACCACTGACGCCGTTGTTCGATTTATTGGTTAGTGATTCCGGGTGCGTCACTTGCTGAGGCAGTACGTTTTATAGGTGGCGGTGATCTTCCCTCGTTGGATGACGAGATCCTGTTTTGAACTACGTCAGCTTGCGGGAATTTTGCCCAGCCAGATATCTCCTCACCAGTGTGGCACCGCCCCAGCCAGAAGAAGCTCTTAGCTGACGACTGGTCTCACGTCAAGTCGTGTAGTGCTTGTAAATCTGTGTAAATGAGGGGGCGAGGAAGGTACAAGGAAGAGGAAAGAAAGATCGCGCACAGTGCCGTGTGTTAGTGTACTAGTCCGTGTGTTAGTGCGGCCGGTGTGTTAGTGTACTGGTTCGGCATTCGGCTGGAATTGATCGGAGACACGACAGAAAACTACTGATCAGAGTCCGGCCACTAGAATTATCCTCCAGACAGCGAATCAATTCGACCTAGCTGACAAGCTAGTGTCTAAAATCCTACCACCGTGGGTGGTATAACCCAACGACCCGGGACCTGGTCAGTGGCATAGCAGTGACATCACTTGATGCCCTGAGCCACCCGTGTTTAAATGGAATTGAATTGATGCCTTATTTTACGCGGCGAGTCTCAGACCTGAAGGTCTACTCTTCCGTCTCACCACGCCACAAATTTCGCTACGCTCCTTTCACCAACTAGCGGTGAAAGGTGGAATTTCTAGGGCGACGGAATGGGCGATTTAAATTTAGCCCAGAGGCTTCATTTAGGCTACTCAGAGGCTAGGATTTAGGCTCAAATCTACTAAAATGAGGCAGCCGGCTTTACTTCCCCTCCGAAGGCAGGCGTACGAAGGCGTCTCTGTTTCATCTCATGTGACTTGTCACCGGAATAGCTGTGCACGTCCGCGCCAGCGGCGCCAGGGCGATCGCGTGGCGTGCCCGCCCGTGTCTTGGCGTCGTCAACGGCCCGTGGCTGGTGCTGCTGCTGCAGCGGGGTTGACTCACCGTACGGTGGCGGGGCGGGGGCGGGGGCGGGGGCGGGGCGCTTGACGTCACTCGCCCGGATGAGGCAGCGCCTCCCAGGAAGCGACGCCCCGCGGAGCCTGCGGTTGCGTTGCGAATAACAAAGGACGCGCGCGCGTGTGCGCCTCACCTGCGGGCGGCGGAGATTGCGCCGAAAGGCTGTCTGGCGGCCATCGCTTTACAGCGCGCTTCCGTGTGGCCGCCCCACTTCCCGCGTTGTAGCCAGTCCAGGGGCGAATCCAGGTGGGGGGGGGGTCATGCCCCCCCCGAAAGGGCCTAGTTTTCGTTTGTTACCTTCTTTTTGTTAGACAAAATTGATTTTTAATATTTACCTTAGAATTATTTAAAAAATTACATTGTATTTTGTTGTCCGGGTGTCGGAGAGCGTTAAGGTAGTAGTGTCATAGCGATCTCGAACTGAAAGATCGCAGGTTCGAGTCCTGCCTCGGGCATGGTTGTATTTGGGTTCGTCCTTTCACCCCCTATCATCACTATATCATGTCAGCTTCATAGTTACCATAACGTTGAATCCAATAGTGGTCGCTAATGACCTAGTTGCTAATGCGACCTTAAATAACAAAAAAATGTAGAGTATCATATAAGTATATGTATATATATATATATATATATATATATATATATATATACATATATCATATACACTACAAAACTAATATACGATATAATAACAAATATTTGTTATTTAACAAACTCTATGGAGACCTCCAAACTGGTCGGCTGGATCCGCCCCTGATTGTAGCCATCCCTATCCTTGCGAAAATCTATGGTTGATCTCTAACATAAAATAAAACAGAGGCCAGGAGAGATATTGGCGGTTCAGAGCGTTTTTGTCGTTGTTTTCCGCGATTTTCTTGCTAGTGTTGGCGTTTCGCCCGTTTCGTTGTTTCGTACTGCAGCGAATCTCTCGGGTGGTCGTACTTGGCCGTTGGCTTTGGCTCGTACAAGGCTAAGTTCTTGATTATGTGTTTATTCGACGCGTTTAGTTTTGAATAGAAATTGCACGCTGTATTTTTAAAGTGCTCTTCGAGGAGCGGTCTTTTGAAGCTAAATGTAAATTGGTAATTCTAATGAAACGCGGGGCGCACAGTGTATTGCGGAAACACGTATTTTGAACTATCCTGGAACTCGCTCGTGCGCCGTTTGAGACCTTGCCAAACTAAAACGTGTTAATAAGGAATACAGAAGATGGTACAGTTTCAGTGAACTCAGATAGGCTGAACTTAAGCCAGTAGTCCCACTTATGTTGCAAATAAACATAAGATTCGGTTATAGTGAACCTGAACCTCGAGTTTAGTGAACGTAGGAAATATGGTCTGTAAATTAATTGGATCTCGTATATTATTAGGCGAGTTGAAGGGCCTTTGGAGAATAGGACGTGTTCCCACAGTGCAAGAGACATTGCAAAGTGTCAAGATCGCATTTCGATACTTACAAGCAGAGGACAATGCAGAATAAAATATGGAGAGTGTACGAACTCTGGAGAAGGATCTACAGAATGAAATCTAATGAAAAATGTGCGAAGTAAACAGTTCAAAATAATCTATTTTTAAGAGCAAATAAAGATATTGAAATTTTCAGTTAGTGCTGTTAATGAATTTTGCTGTATCTATGTATTAACAAAATCAATCATTTTGGGGAAAGCCAGTTTAATTTTGACATCATCGGACGTGAACAAAAACCTGTCAGTTCCCAGAAACCCAATCCAACCGGAGCAGACTATATATGCCATGTTACAAGTTTCGCGCTTCCGGCCTTCACGCCAATGCCTCATGTAATTTACGGTTCAAAGACTAACGGGCATTTGAATGCACCCTGTCGTGAACCGCATTTCTAACACCGCGATTTCCATAGAAACTAATCAGAACGAGGAAAACGAGCCCGCACTTTCATAAACGCAAGCCTATCACCGACATTATACTCTAAGGCACCGCACTACTCCAACTATTGAATTCGTTTTAGACCTCACCACAGTGGACTATACTGTTCTTCAATTTTTTCGGGGGATAGAGAAAAAGACGCGTAAAGAAATAGGGAAGGTCGCATTTTCGTTGACTTGCAGAATTTTCGTAAACAGAAAAAGTTCAAAATTGTTTGGGCGAGATGATGAACATCTCATCGCCAATGAAATCTGATATTATCTTTTGTTCTAAATAGAGAAAGGTATTTCGGTTTTGACTCGTCTGCTGTCAGAGAACTGAGTTCTAGGAAGTCGGAGAAGACAGTACTATTGGTATTGTTATTGGATAACGTGATGACTATTTATTGTTTGTTTTTGATTCCGTGTTTCATTGCTTTTTTGATGATTATAAATATGTGTATGTATATATGTTAGAATTTATAAAGAAAAGGTCGCCCAGCTTCTCATCATCAGACTTGTTCATCTGATCATCTCTCTTCCTCGCTTTGCATGCTTTCATGCACTTGTTCAGTCAGTTTTATATCTGGTTTCTACGAGATCATTTTTGTTTCAGGTAGATCGTTGATAGACTTAATTAGTTATCGTGACGTCATTAATAGAGACGTTGAGGGAGAGGATTATGAAGTCAAAGTGCGCACTTTTCATCCTATCGCCATCCGGAAGTTCGAATCTTGCAGTGATTCTCTTTCGGTGATTCTCATGTTTTTCAACGATGTACCTTAGCAAAAGGAGGAACTGTTCTGAAAGGCAGATTCCTCCTTTATCGGTCAGCGGAACATATATACCTACGACACGATTGCATACTATCCTGACAGAAGAAAGGAAAATACCAAAAGTGAAAAATAAAGATTGGCGGAAACTACTGGAGTGCAGTGGGTGTCTTGGAGGTTTACAACCTTGGGTATAAAAATGCGTCATAACGATATGACATCTAGAGTTGGTGACGCAGAAAGAGTCTTCGTGACAAAATATGCAAAATGCAACACATTTCTAGATATTAGAACGCTAAGAATCCTGAAAATAAGGAAATCCACAAGCTTTTGGCGTCCTTAACAAGTTAAGGACAAAAGCCGTTAACCTATTCCTCCAGTATAAACGATCCATGCAGCCTTTTTAACAGGAATATACGTGCATCGTGTGAAATACGTGTGTCGAACTTGCATCAGATTCCGATGTTCGTCATATAGCCGCCACGGATTTGTTGCTTTCCATTGCTTGTTTGGTGGCCTCTGAGCGAGGGCGAAGCGAGGGTGGGGGCATTCGCCGGCGCTCTACTCTGGGCGCGTCAGTTATCTGCTTATCACATTGCGACTGATTTTATCCAAAATTGATATTCGTCGATCGATTTAAATGACCTCGCGGCCGTCTAAAACAGATATTTTGATTTTGAGGAGTACATGGAGCCTCAAAAACATCTTCAAACGTTTCTTGAAAATGGCTCCAAATTTTTTGAGTAAACTGTATCCTTGGATCCTGGCGTAAAGGACACTTAAAAGAATGTCACGGATATAATTTTCGTTGAAATCCCCAATATTTCCGAAAATTGCAAAAGTTAATTTTTTCCGCGCTTTCTTACAACTACAATACTGAAGATCGCGATTTTTGCTGATTAAAATATGTTGTTGAAAGCCAGACCTTGAAATAAGGTCATGTACCATTTTTCGAAAATAAGAGTATTTTTCGCGTAATTTTGCGTGAAATTTAGGCAATTTTTAAACATAATTTATTTAAAACTGCTCCCAATTTTTGCTCGTAACTATGTTGCTCCCAACTATGCTCGTAAAATTTTCCTCATATAAAAACACGATCCCCTCTTCAGCCACAAACAATACTTCTAGATATCCAGAAATTTGAGTTATTAAAGTTCAGCTTATCGATATTCCTTTTAACTTTTTACGACGCTCTTTCATGAAATACATGTATTCTTTACAGCATTTTATAATTGAGGAAAATGGTTATTCATGAGCCAAGTAACACATCTGTATTTAATGGAACAATGAAATCGTCTCATACTGTTTTTTGTCAGTGTTATTACTTCCTTGAATTGATAAAACACGCGCAGAACGTCATTTTTTAGTCTTCCTGCCATTTTATTCTACCTAATGGCTTTGTGATGTCACCGAACTTGACCTACATCAGTGGAAATAAAGAGATAAGCTTGTAACTGTAAAGAAAGATAACGGAAACTCTGAAGAGGTTTGTAAGATATATGCAAGTTCTGCTGGCACACCCAGTCACTACTGGTGGGATGTACGTTGTGAGAAATGTAGTAATTTTTGTAAAGGACTGTTTTCGTACAATTCTGATTTTGTTCTACAATTCACTTTAAACACGCAGTAACCGGTATGCGAGGAATGAGACTCACCAATGGTATAACATATATTATTATTATTATTATTATTATTATTATTATTATTATTATTATTATTATTATTATTATTATTATTATTATTATTATCATTATTATTATTTGCGCTATAGACCGCTTCGGTAGTGAAGAGAGTCAAATAATAATAATAATAATAATAATAATAATAATAATTTGACGATAATTATAATTTAATTTATCTAGTATTGGACTGAAGTAAACTGTCCACCAGATAAATGATTTTCGTGAAGTGTATTTAAGTTTCTTGAGACTCCTGTTATGTGATAGGAAGCGCGTTAGCCTGGAGGCAGGCATTGCCACTGTCCCTGGCAGTGCAGCCGTGAAGCCCCACGCGGGGCGACGTGCGTCTTTGCAACGTTCGCGGCCACGCTGCTCCTTTGCGCTCCCTGAAGCGTTGCGTTTGCATTTGTCAAATGCGCGAGCGTTGGCGTCGGTGTGTGTGTGTGTGTGTGTGTGTGTGTGTGTGTGTGTGTGTGTGTGTGTGTGTGCGCGCGCGCGTGGGTGCGTGGGGGAAGGGGGAAAGGGGGGGCGGGGGTGGCGCGGTGCCGCGCCAAGTGGGCTGTGGTGTTTGCACCTGCCGCCGTGGCCGGGGTCGTTGTTTTCGCCGGAAAGACGTCACGGCGCCGCCCGCGCCGCCAGCCGGAACTTCCCCTCCCCTCCCCTCCCTGCTCCGCCCGCCACTCCCGCTCCCGTAACCCCACCCGGCCCCGCCCCCCAACCCGCTCCGCTCCGTCACGGTAAACAGCCGCGGCGGCGGCGGCGGCGGCGAGTGACGCAGCGCTGCACCGAGGCCTTGTGCGAAGCGAGGCGCCGCCGCCGCCGCCGCCGCCGCAGCCAGCCTCCAGCCGCCCCACGGGTGCGAATTAGTGGTGCGACATCGATAACAACACATCAGTGTTACCAAACCTGGATGCTCAAAATGAAAACATCCGTGTTAATAGAACATAGACCAAAAGCCATCGGTGTTTTTTTAACATAGTTCTTTTTTTAAATAAAAGCTGGTTTGATAACCTCGATCGCTACGAAATTTAATTTGACAGTCGACGTCTTTATTCATTTAAAAGAAAAATGTAATGTAACTGTCAATAGAGCAGCAAAATAATAATGGTAAAAGCAAACGTGGTCGCCCAAGGTCATATCAAAGTGTGAGTCCTCAACTTACCGAAGAAGTACGCGGAAGAAAGCGGCGTTGGGGGAGGGGGAGGGGGGAGGGGGCGTTTTCTACAAAAACATCCATGTTTTGAAAACATAGACATCGAAGTCGCGTCGCTAGTATAATAGCGAAATAGCGAATAGCGAATAGCGAATGCGGTAGGGTACATTCCTTAGTAAAAAACAATATTGATAAACCCAATAGAAAATTAGTAAAAACCATATTTGTGAATGTGTCATCTGATATGAATTAAGAAATATTCAAATCACAACAATTCAATTATTTGTTCATTCATATAATGTAGTACTACAGGATCTCCGCCACTATCACTAAATGTTTCATCTGCTTGTAGATCAGATCTTATGTGCGCCACTGGTTTTGGTGGTTGATATTCGTCTAAACTCGTCGCCGCTGTTCACAATTCCGTCATCATTCGTAATAACCATCTTTACTGTTTGGTTTCGTTTGCAAATCGTTGCGGATTGGGGAAGTATGAGAAATATAGCAATGCCCTCGCACTACTCTCAAGTGCTATCAGTGGAAGGGGACGCCTGGCCTCCCCACAGTTATGATTGTCCCTTTTGACGGCCATGGAACCGTCTTTCTTCTGAATGAAATTAATTTCTTTGCACTCTTCTGCATTTCGGAATTGTAATAAGTAACATATTTTCCACGATGAACTAAAAAAAACAAGGAATTTCGAGAAATGAAGTATACTGCATAATATAATAGTTATAAATGCAGAGGTTCATTGGCGAGACATGGTATTTTTAACAGACATCGCAGGATATATGTAGTATTCAGTCTTATTTTTCGGAAGCACCTGGAATACTTTTTGTACGATATTGGGTATTTCCAACAACGCAAATTTTTCTTGTATTGATTCTGCACATTCGTTTCAGTAACTGTTCTGAACACCTGAAGCCTGGTTCGAAATTGGTATTGGTATACTACTTTTCGGTTCATTGTACTTGTGACCATGGACGTAAAACAGAGTTAGTTCGAAGTGAGAGTAAAACTAAAATTCATTGGATTTCGATCGTATGGTAACAAATATTCTAATTTTTCATGAGCTTTAGCTGATTTTGTAAGTGAAATTAAATTACAAATTCAAGCAGAAACTCAAACATTTGTGTAGTGTCTGTTCTTGGCCTTGCTTTTTATTATCCAAAGAGCTTTGATGTTTACTCGCATAGGGTCACTTGTTAACCTCATAATTAGATACCACGAAGTGCCTGGTGTAAACTTTATTTCTTTTGGTAACTTTAGCTGTCGAATTTAATGCTGAAGCGTTGGGTGGGCTAGTGTACACCGTCCAAAGCTTTTCTTCGTATTTATGTGGATCTAATGTTTTTTTGTTTCATTCGAAATTCAGTATATTATTGAAGTTTTCCCATAAGTTTGGCAATTAATAAATTCCTGATAACTCAACTAAAACCCAGTAAAAGCGCCTAAAAATCAGGGCGCACTCAAAAACAACGTAACATGTCAGTCATGAGGCCGTCCTGAGGGTTCGAATGGCGTGTTTCGCCAAACATTTCCGAAAACCTCCAAACGGTGGAGATTTTTCGTAAGCACAGATGAGTAGAAGCGCTGTAGCTAAATATCGCTGTTTCGTCGTAGGTCTAAATGACGTGTTCCAGGTTCTATTCTTGCACATTTTAAATAATAAATTTTGTACATGCGTGTAGAGTACTAGAGCCACTCCTTCAAATTAGTTGTTATACATTCCAAAACACTACTACACATTAGATTATTTGACTTTGAAGAAGGCTAGAGAGCCCCGCTGAAAAGCGAGAAAGGATTAATACATATTTAAACAGTTCCTACGTGAGAATATTCGCTTTGTATTAGCTTCATTAACACGCACGGATACGTTTTGTTACATTCGCATAATTTCCCATTGACGTCCCCCCGCCTCGCTGCGAGTAAAGCGAGGCGAGCGCGAATGCTTACGTAATGCGCAGTCGCCCCGAAAGGTGAGAGAGTACATTACGCGAGGAGTGTGGTCGAGCGCTGTGTTTCCCTGCGGCCACCGCGTCCGCCTCCGCCTCCGCTTCCGGTGGTTTGCGGTCGCGAGCCCTGCGCCTGCGCGCCTCTCCCGGGAAGCGGGCGGCAGGAATTCCTTTCGCCGGAAGGTTGGGTGGAGCGCGTGGAGTGACCCCTTTGGCAATAACTTTCTATTGCGGTGCTCTTCAGATCACCGATGATATTCTGTCTTTAGCGATGCTATTCTGTCTTTACCAATGCTATTCTGTCTTTACCGACGCTACTCTGTCTTTACCGATGGTATTCTGTCTTTACCGATGCTATTCTGTCTTTACCGATGCTATTCTGTCTTTACCGATGCTATTCTGTCTTTACCGATGCTACTCAGTCTACGGCCTGTTGGTAGGAGCCCGCGAACTAATTGGTGACCCCTTTCGCAATAACTTTCCATTGCTGTCCTCTTCAGATGCTTCACCGCTGTTGCTCTGTCGTCTTGCTATGCTACTGTCTTCACCGATGCTACTCTGTCTTGTGTCAGTCAGACGCAACTCATCTCCACCCTGCTATTTCGAAGATACAATTTATGTGGTTGCATTTTCTGATCGTTTACCTACTATGAAAACCTGAATAACCTAATTGTTTTTATTATTGTATTTTTTTACGTTTTTGCTATGTAATTTCAGATTTTTTTAAATGCTCCTTTTCGTCACAAGAAAACGAAAAATAAAAAATGCATATTCCTGCTACACCTTCCTGTTTTAATATTAGGTGTACTATTACATCACTGTATTAGACAAATGAGAGGTAATGAGAGCCTATTAGAATTCCAAAAACGAAGATCATGTATTTATTACTTGTCTCAATCAACACTGGGTTTAGGGCCCCCAAAAAATCAGGAAAATAAATATCTCACGGATAAAGTTACCAGGAAACGCAAGTAACAGAAGGAACGAATTAGTGCAAAAAACAATGAAGCTACTGAAAATCTGAATTGCGAACAGTAATACTTTCTTTTCGTAAACGTTTCTGTCGCTGCTTTTACTTGTTACCAAACACAGTTTTATAGTTACGTGTCCATGTTTCAAGTTTGGAAAGTTACGCTTCGTGGCTATACAATAATACGATGATACGATCTTTTTCCAAGATAATATGCGGTACGGTGGTTTTCCGTTGCGTTTCCTGTCCGAGAATCAAGTTGCAAACACTTTACGTAGAACTAACACCCGCAAGGTGATTCTCCTCAGCAAATCGGAAGCAGTATGTGCACCCAGGCACAGTGAAGAATGATAGCTTGAAGTCACTTGGTTAGCATAGCATTTTGCGTGAGGAGTCAAGTAGTTCGCAA
This sequence comes from Gryllus longicercus, assembly GCA_038098605.1. Taxonomy (NCBI): domain Eukaryota; kingdom Metazoa; phylum Arthropoda; class Insecta; order Orthoptera; family Gryllidae; genus Gryllus; species Gryllus longicercus. Next base: position 181,394 of record JAZDUA010000858.1, on the reverse strand, counting down.
TTCCCTTGAAAAGTTGATCTTTTTTTTAAATTTATTTCTACCTGCTCGGCATTTCTGCCTTTCAGGGGTGTTCATTGTACAATATTATACACATTAACTTTTAGGGATGGACATCCGCATGCGTTACCTCCTTTCTCGGGGGTCTGATAAAAAGTTGTTCTTTGAGAAGAAACTGTGGATAACAGTTTTTGGAGTTATATGGGTTTATTTTGAGGAGAGGGTGTCAGTGGGTGGAATTTGGAAAGTGGAAGATGGGTGGGTGATTTAAGGTGGACGAAGGGACGGCTGCAACATTTGAAATTCTGTTACTTCTATATATTTTATAACCGGAAATTTTGAATTTTTCATTTAGAACCAAGTGGGTTTCGGTTATGCATGTAATATCGATTTTGTGTTCGTGAAGAAAAATTTCTATTTCTGATGTTGTCTTTTAATTCCGTTTGCATTCCAATTCAATAAGGTGATTTTATTTGCCATTATGGAAATTTATTAGCACTGACTGGACAATATTTTGAATTTGCGGGATTATAGCTGAGATTACTTGTGATACTATTGTGATTATTAGTTGGGATACATCAGTTGGCATTTGGGTTTGCAAAGATTGAGCCGGTGACCACGGGGTATTGGTTTTGGGAAGGGGAGGAAATTCGCGAGGACTAAATGTTGGAGGGCTACGAGAGGGATTGTTGCGCGGCGGCGGTTGTTGCTCTGACCCTGACCTGCGTTCATTTGGGTTTGAACGTGCTTGCTGAATTTCTTTGAAAATGCGACAGCCTTTGTAATTGGCTGTGTGCTCCAAGCCACAGTTAACGCAATTCGGTTTGTCACTTTTTGGTTTTGTGCATTGAGAATAGTGGTGTGACTCTTTACATCTAACGCACCTCGGAGTGAGTCGGCAGTTTGCTTGCGAGTGTCCATACCTTTGACAACGTTTACATTGTATTGGGTAGTTTCGATTTGTTCTGGGTTGAACTTGTATGACGCAATGCATCAGGCGATTTAAATTTAATATTGACTTCCCGTCTCTATTGTCTTTTATTTCTAGAGCACAAATTTCAATTGGATTTTTCTTTTTGTCATATAATCTAGTCACTTTGATAACAGGGTATTTGAGTTCAAGTTCTTTTAAAATGTCAGCTTCCGAGTAACATGTGGGGATGCCCTTCATCACAGCATTAAAGGTTTTAATAGAAGGGTCGCGGAAGGAATAGAATTGTCTGTTCTTCTCAACACAGTGATGTCTAAAATTACGGTAATCATCTATTGTAGTGAGCATGATTTTTAATTGATCACCGGTTGTCTTGGTTGTGAAATCACATTTGACGACTGATTTAATGTCGGAAATCATTTGGTTGTAGTCAAGTACGTTGTGCATAATTATGGGCGGAATTTTTAATGTTTGTTCAGGAGTACTTAGATCACTGTCTTTAAGATTTTGAAGCACTTCGAAACGCGATGAAGTTTGAACATTGTATAATGGCATAGAGTTTTCATCATCATTTCTCTTTCGTTTACTTACGTTTGAAAGCGTTTCGTTGGACGTTGTGGCGTGCATCTCCTCGCTTTGGTGTTCTTGGGGCAGGGTCGTTTGGGGCGGTTGCTGCTGCATTAACGGTTGCCCTTGTTGCGCTGTGGGTTGATTCTGTTGAAGTAGCAGTAGTTGCTGCTGATGTTGCTGATGAAGAAGTTGCAGATGTTGTTGCTGTTGTTGTAAAAGTTGAAATTGTGCTGTTGGGAGAATGCACTGATCGCTGTTGCTTGCATATAAGGTATCCATAGCGTTCACAAACACTTGTGATGTACCGTGTAGCCCCGACTCGGGGCTACCTTGTACGTTCATTACGCCACTCGCGGTCACGGGTTGGTTTTCACTCACTTGTGGTAAATATTTTTTAATATTATTTGCGAATTTAAACTGATTTTGAAGTAATGATGTATAATATTTTAGATAGACACGTAGATTGCAGTGCAAGCGAAACTAGTTTGACACTCAATCTAAACACACTACACGATAAGCGCTAGCCTTCGGCTAACTGGCGGAGCTGCGGAGCACGTCTGCTCGTGACCGCTGCTGAGCGAGAACTGTTGAAAAGTTGAGGGAGGGCGCTTCCCCGCCCGGTTCGCCCTGCACTTGAGGGCGAAAAAAAACACCTATTCGCTCTATAGAGAGTATATATTATACTTCTATTTAATTGTAGTGTTCATTAGCTGATACGGTGTCATTCAATCGGGAGTTTAAACGTCACTGTGGTGAGCTTGACGTCACTGTGGTGAACTTGACGTCACTATCAGTGAAGTCACTATGGTGACGTTGAAACTTCCGACTGGACGACACCGTCAAACAGCTGATGAACTGTGAAAGGACACTGAATTAATCGATGTAAAGGTGCCATGCACTCACCTCACAAATGTACCTATTGACGAAACTATTAATAAATAAATCCAGTTCCCCCAATAATCCAAATACCAATCCGTTTGAAGCTCATGGGGCCTAGAGTTAAGACCCATCGGGTAATACCAATTTTGGAGAAAATTGTGTGAACAGAGGCCCCTCCAGAGGTTATATTGAATTGAATTGTTGCCTTATATTACGTGACCATGATGCCTGCTGTTCTGTCTGACCACGCAAATTTCGCTACGCTCCTTTCACCAACTACCGAAGAAAGGAGATATTTCTTGGGCGGCAGAACAGGCGATTTCAATTTCTCTCAGAGGCTTCATTTAGGAATGAAGATCTTTTGCATGCAGTAAATCTACCAACATGGGACAACCGGCTTTACTCTCCCTTTGAAGGAAGGCGTACGAAGGATTTTTTCGCCCTTAAAAATCCACGGCTTCGATCGAGTTAGAACCCGCGAACTTGGGTATAACAGTCCCATACGCTAACCGTTACACCATCGCCGCCGCCGGTACGGTGTCCCATCCCGCGGCCTGCTCTCCCGGAAGCAGCAATTAGTTCCGACCGGGTGGGCGGGCGGGCAAGCAGAGAGGTCGGGGGCGTTCGGAGGGAATGGAGGAGAGGGGAGGGGAGAAGCGGCGGTGGTGACAGATTTGGTGACCTTCATGGGAAGTGCATTCCAGATGGCTGCGCTTGTCGCCCGCTCCGCCCGCCACAGCGTCCGTGGGGGCTTTGGAGGGGCGCAGAGTGTGTTGCTCTGTAAATGCCGAGGATGAACTATCGACGTCATTACACGGAACAACAAGCATGCGCACACATATTGCCATTTCGTACACGTTTAGTGCCAAGCAAATGCTCAATGTCGTGAACTGAAGACAAGCAAGATTCTGTAAATTAAAATCGTACATTAAACGTAGATATAAGAGTTAGGGCCCCAGTGAAGGTAACAAAATCAGAGGTTAACTAATCACATAATGCCTACCATCTTCTGATTTGTCAGCAGACAAATCTTACAGACTTTGAATACATGTCTTACCTTTAGAAATTAACAATATTTATGTAACACATCTCAGTAATCTCCACTAGTTGAGTTTGAAAATGAGAATTAATTTAAAGATTTCGAAGTGTATCACATCTTGGGATGTTTCACCTTGACATTGTATTATACCTTATCGATCATAAATTACTCCGAGACTACAAATTTATTAGTATTTATATGTTACTGAGATAATTGCCTGATAGTAGAATGCTTCACATGACTTTGATTACATGTCTCACCTGTATAACTTATCAATATTAAACACAGATTAGTAATCTCCACTAGTCGAGTTCGAAAATGATAATTAGTTTAAAAGATTCCGAAGTGTATCACAAGCTGTAATGTTATCTTGGGTTGTTTCACCTTGACAATGTTGTATCATAACTTATCGATCACAAAATTACTCGGAGACTACAAATTTATTAGTATTTATATATTACTGAGATAATTGTATGAGTGCACAATTGCTCCCCTTGGGGCGCTTCTGATAAGCGGCAGGGCTCTTCCGCCACCGCTGCACGCCACCCCCGTCCGCCGTGGAAGGGGGTGGAATCAGCAGGGGTACGTTTCGCCGACTCTCCGGCGTCGACGAACAAAGGGACCGCAGCTGGTAAAACGCCGCGACCGGCGGCGCAGTGGGAATTCCATCATTTAAAGCTGTGTTCTGCTAGCGGTGGCGCGTACGTCCCCTCCGCTTCGCGTGGTGAGAGTCCGGCGCCGAACGCCGCAGCGGCGCAAACCCGCCGCGCGTGAGATCTTCATTTCAATGCTCTGCTACGAGCCGCGGTGTTCGAAAGCGCGCAGCGGTGCCGTCGTGAGAAGGGGCCCTTGAAGCTGAGTACTGCTAGTGGCAGCGGGTATGCCCTCCTGCGCTTTTTGTAACGAGGGTCCGGCGCCGAACGCTGTAGCTGCCCAAACCCACCGCACGTGGGAAGGTCTCCATTCAAACCAATGCTCTGCTACGAGACGCGGTGTTCGGAACCGCGCGGCGGTTGCGACGTGAGAAGGGGCCCTACAGGTGTGTGCTGTAGTTGGTCGTTTACCTTCAGGTAACGGCGTCCCTGACAGTGCCGGCACCTTGCTCGCGGCAGGGGCGGCGGTCCAGTTGGGCGAGAGGACGGGAAGGGAACACCGCGCGCATTGAGTACGGTGCTGTCGCGGCATTCGGCCGAAAGTGTTCACAGCACATCCCAATCCGAGCAGTGGACCTACGGACTGGATCCAGGAAGGGGGCCACAAACAGGCTGCTAACATCGAACAAACCACCAATTTCAGTCCCATGCGCTGGGGACTGACGAGTGTCCAACACAAGCAGGTCAAGGTTGCGGGCAAGGTAACTAGCTTTCTAGAGTTTGCGGGCATTGCGCCCGAAGCAACCGACGCGTGGGTTAAACGTAAGGGTTGTACAAAACGCTACGGAAAGTCTGTGCGTCACTGGGTACTTAACCCATGGCGGTCTCTTGCAGAAGTCTTTAGAGATTTCAGTTGACATTTACGACTAAAAGCAATATTAATTCCCATTTCATTGACCAAAGTAAAGAAATGATACATTGAATTGAAATACATCAGTCAGATTCTAATTGTTAATAGAGGGTAAAACTAAATATTTTGAACCCAAAAAATCTTGGTTTCGTAATCTCCTTTAATTAAGAATACAAATGACTGCATTAATTTCCTACGTTCAGGTTAGGAAGTTTAAAAGAAGATTCTTTTCTGCTAAAACAGCTCTTCACCCGTAAGAAAGGCTTTATAATTTTTTTCACACGATTGGCATGTATAAAAATAACAATGATGTTAACTCTCTACTGCCCCTTGTTACATATATGTAACAACATTTCTTGTCAACTCGTGTTTGTAGCTTTTTGCGCTAATTTGCAAATTTTATTTCTTCAATAGACGGAGACATTCCAAATGAGACATATAAGCAAGTTGTTGTTTTTTCATTCTTAAATGCCAGATGTCGATTTAGCCGTGATCGCTAAGGTATTGTACATTCCTTCCCACGGTGTACATATGACGTGCGTTGGTTCGAGTCTTCACCTAAACGTATGCTTTGCTGCTATATGTCTGTGTTTAAATCGTAGGGAGAGGCCGGTGTAAAAAAATAGTGGTTGGTACACACCGAAGTCATGACTATCAGTAAATTATCATCAACTTATCACGTTTATTTTATGTAACATCAGCAGTTCATTTTTGCAATGCAAAACCGGCGCAGTGCATTGCATTTTTTTTTATATAAACTCATTTAAAAGAGTTTTGTAAATCGATTTTGTCGGTCATGTCGCTATAAATATGTAAAACCACAATACTGTTGAACCAATCTTGCAACATAGTTGATCGCTTACACGTTTTGAGTCGACGCAATGCCGAGAAACTTCGTTCATTTCTGGAGTTTGACGTTAATGGAATATTTCTCTCAACCAAAGTTCCGAGTGGGTTTGTCAGCTGGGTCGAATTCAGTCGCTGTCTGGAGGAGAATTCTGGTGGCCGGCTGCTCTGATCGGTAGATTTCCGTGGTTTCTCCGATCAACACCAGGCGAATGCCGGAGCAGTACCCGAACAACCGGGCCACGGACCGCGCGCGATCTTTCCTTCATCTTCCTTGATCTGTCGTCACACCTTACAATCACATACACGCACTCACACATGCCGCGAGACCGTTCGGAAACTTAGCGTTTGTCCCGGCTGGGGTGGTGTCTTACTGGTGGGTGATACCAGGTTGAGGAAACCCCCGTTAGCCGACGGTAGGTCGGCGCCGGATCTCGCCATACAGCGGGGAAAGATCACCGGAACCTCCCGAGGAAAACATGCATTACACTTACGAGACAAATGACCTTGGTAGATGACTTGCCCGGAATCACTAAAACAATCAACCGAGTGGGTATTTTACCCACTCGGAATTTTTATCGTGTAGGTAGAGCTACCCACCATACCCACTTTATCCGCCGGGCCTGCGTTCTGCGTTTTCAGTTCCTGCCTCAGCCTGTACCTTCCTTTCTGGATGTGTAGGGAAAACGAGAGCAGTGAGGGGAAATGAACCGTGCTCGAAGGAGCGCCGTGCTTCCCAGGCGGGCAAGTACCTCGGGGCGGGGCGTAGCTTGACGTGCCTGGCTTATCAGGAAATAGTCGTGTGTGGTAGACAGAGTTGGTGTATGAGGCCTCTCTTGGGAGCCTTGTGGAGCACCGCGCCTGTTCCAACCGCCCCCCTCCCCCTAAACCGACTGCTCGGGGAATTGCCCTTTCGATTCAACCGCCTTCCAATCTGTCGTATGCTGTCCGTATTGCAATAACGAGTCAAATCCGGTCCCTGGGATCTCCTGAGCATCTAAATCGCGGGGCGAACACGCAGCTATGCGGAAGGAGACCCGCCTCGCCGCGGGCCCTTCCCCTTCCCCTTCCCCTCCCCGTCCGCCTTCGCGTTCGCCGCTCGCCCTTCCGCCACGTTCCGCCCCCCCCCCGCGACGCCGTCGCTCCTGAAATAGCGGCGCGCCTATTAATCATGGAGCGGCGGAGGCAACGCGCGGCCCATCGCGGCCTCATTAACGCTGCGCAGGATGTTTGCGACCCCTTTCCCCACCCCCCATCCTCCACCCCCGCCCGCGCTCCCTCGCACGCGCCATTAGCACCGGTCGGGAGGCGGGGGGCATCGGATATGCCCCGCCCCCTGCCCACGACAACCCCTCGGGGTAAGGTTGCCGTCGGCGCAGCTTTTCTTTCCGAATGGAGCAATGGGATCGAAATTAAAACCCGCAGTGGTGTAACGGTTAGCGTATCGGACTGTTAAACCCGAACCGGAGGCGCAGACCTCAAGGCCTGAATCTAGCCATGCAACACACACACAAAATATATATATATATATATATATATATATATATATATATATATATATACACACACATCCGAGTTCTCAAGTTCGAAGCCGTGGATTTTAGGGGGCGAAAAAATCATTCGTTCGCCTTCCTTCGGAGGAGACGTAATGCCAGTTGTCCCATGATAGTAGATTTACTGCCTATAAAAGATCCTCAAGCCTAAATGACGCCTCTGAGCAAAATTCAAATCGCCTATTTCTTGCCCAAGATATACCTCCTCTCTCCGCTAGGTGGTGAAAGGAGCGTAGCGAAATTTGCGTGGTCAGACGGAAGAGCAGGCCTCATAGCCTGAGTCTCGCCACGTAAAATAAAGCATTCATAATTCAATTGAATGTCTTGCTCCTGCAGCGGTCGCCGATCTCGCTGCTGTTTGGTGGCTCCCAGAAGCTGTCATAAGCGGTGCCGGGCGAGTGGGTGAAGTGGGAAGCCTCTCGTCGAAGGGCTGTGAATAGGCTTCCTTAAGTGACCGAATCTTGTTAGTCACCAAAAGACGTTATTCTCAAACGAGTTGACGCTGGGAATGACCACTCTTTCCTAGAATTCGTGTCGGCCACTTTCTTAAGTGTCCGTAATTTGGCCTCTCGTAGAAAGCGCTTTAGGAAATGATACATTTTTTTAAACTATAAAGCAACCGGGAATAAAATGCTAATTTTAGTGATTCTAATTCAGGATTGTGCCTCTCTGGCGCCTTTGCCGAATTAATTTCTGAATTTCTTTGAGAGTTCAGCATCTTTTGTGGAGAAGTTTTCTGAATAGATGGACAGATTGTTGATTAGAAATACTGAAGTAAGCCCTTCTGTCATTCAAAATAGTTTTGTTCTCATATCGTACTTTATTTTAGCAACTCAGAATCTCTATCAGGTGTATCTGGCAGGGGTCGAAGAAGAGAAAACTGTACCTAATAACTCTTTGGATCTCACTGAAGGATTGATTGATTAGTTTTTCCGGGCGTGTCAATTGTTAAATTCATCAGGCCCGTAAGTATAGTGCACGCTCGCGTAGTTTATCGTAGGAAGTCGCGGTGATTTTTCACAGCTAGATGACGAGATCCGGCGCCGTTCCACCCTCGACAAGAAGGGGGGGGGTCCCTAACCAGGTATCTGCCATCAGCGGGGAACCGCCCCGGCCAAGCTCTAAGCCACCGACAAGTACGATAGTGTATCGGACTGTTATACCCGAACAGGGAGAGCAGTCTTCATGGCCTGAGTCTTGCCACGTACAATAAGGCGAATATACCCAAGTTGGCGGGTTCAAACCCGATCGAAGCAGTGGATTTTTAAGGGCGAGAAAATCCTTCGTACGTCTTGGGGAAGTAAAGCATGTGCTTGTAAGAGGGTGAGGATTGGTCAAGGAAAAAGAAGGAAAATCGCGCGCGGTCCGTGGCTCGATTGTTAGGATATTTCTCCGGCATTCGCCTGTTGTTGATTAGAGAAAGCACAGAAAACTACCGTTCAGGGTAGCAGGTCGCTTGAATTCTTCTCCAGACAGCGATTGAGTTCGACGTAACTACGTAGCTGGTGACGAAAATCTGCCACTGTCCGGAGTGGAACTCTAGGACCGCCCGGTCAGAGCTCAACGAAGGTGTACGGCGACGAGATCTGCATGTCCGCGCGCTCTTGTCTGTGTAAGGTACCTTCACCTTAGAGGAGTATTCGCTGTGGATTTTTGTCTTGCGAAGAGTGAAAGTGTTGGAGTGGAGCTGGTCTGTGCTCGAAGACGAGGAAAATGGTCACTGTTGCAGACTGCAAGCTGTGAATCTTTCTGCAGCTCGTCAGCATCAGCGTAAGCAAACACGCTATGCACGTGGTGGATTTCTGCAAATAAACTTCGTTCTCTGCAACGGTTCTCCAAAGAGACGCCAAAGTCAAGGCGCTGCCGCTAGTGAGACACAAGGCTTCTTCATTGTTTATTGTCTGCTAGTACAAATTACTCGGTGCTAGGTTTAAATATCTTATTGTGAAAATGATAAATTACCCGAATGACCAGGTATTTAGCTAATTATCAAACGGTAAAGAACGTAATGATATAGATAATATTGAATTGTTGGTTAATGTTTGTGGTTGTAGGATCGTAATTTTTATTGATGATATTAGCTTTAAAATAATTAATTTTCGTTCCTAATTCCTACGAGTTTTACAAGAGATGATAATACGGGCAGAAACTGCGTTATTAAACTAATATTATGTTATCGTTACTAAATACGAGAAAGTACATGCTGTTGAAGTACAACTAGTTTATAGTTCTGTCATTTGTAAAAATTGTGTCACATTGAGTGCACACATTTGAGGTAGTATAAGACTTCTATTTTTGTTTTAAATGTGTAAAGGGAGGGAGATAAAACGGGGGGAGATTATTTTTGTGTACGTACTCGTGCTTGTTGAACGCCCCCTAAGGCCTGTAGGTGAGTAATCCCGGCTGCTTCCTGGGCGTGGGCTGGCCGTCACAAAGGAAAGTGCCTTTTTCTTTCTCAAGAGGTGCGTAATTGAGTCAGAGTATGACATCGATGTGCATTTCCGAAACATGTATTTAAAATTCTTGAAGGAGTCGTCTTGTGCAAGTGCAGCGCGTCCTTTGGTCGCGCGTCAGCGCCGCGGCGCGCCGCGATGTGCTTTTGTTTCCGCCTCCAGAGACGACGGCGCAGGCATGAGTCGTCTTGGGAGGCTTGTCGACTCTCTCCATTTGGCCATCGACTCACATCTAACCTTTTATGATTTGCGGGACCGCACTCAAAAGATGACGAGTGGTGGATTGCCTGCGTGTGGAACATACATTTCTGCAAATAAGAAACTTATCGTTCTTAATTTGTACGTTATTAATGTTTTTTTTGAATAACATTGAAGTGAAGATAACCTGATCTGTACTAATCAATAAAACGTTTTACTTTTTTTTCTTATTCGATAAATTTGTCTTCCGAGGCTTATAATGTACTTTAGTAAAGATCTTTTAGGATGCGGCCTTGCTTGTGATTGGTATGTGAGTATAGTCCTAGATTGGAATGTAGTGGGGGAGGTGGATTGGTACTTCTAGATAGGAAGATAGTGGGATGTGTATGGGTAGTTCTAGATAGGAAGATAGTGGGATCTATATGGGTAGTTCTAGATAGGAAAGTAGTGGAATGGATTGGTAATTCTAGGTAGGAAGGTGGGGGGGGGGAAGCGAAATGGGAGTTCTGAATAGGCAGGTAGTGAGTGATAAGATGAATTGACACTTCTAGATTGGAAGGCAGGGTGTGTGGTATGGTGGTTTGGAAGTTTTGCATAAGAAGGTAGCGATGGATTGGTATCGTTACATTGGAAGGCGATGGGGAGTGATTTGGTCGGTCTACATACGAAGGCGGTTGAGGGTGAATAGGTAGATCTAGATAGGAAGGCGGTGGAGGGTGAATAGGTAGATCTAGATAGGAAGGCAGTGGCTTTCTATTGTGATTTCTCATCCAATTTCATAGAAAAATTAATATCTCTTTCGGGAGAAGTAGGTTCAGAAGTATATACGTTCTCGGTGCTTCTAAACAGTTTCTCATAATTTTTTTTGTTTCATAGTTATAACATTGTTCGCGAATGTATGATCTTAAAGAGATCCCATGAATAATGCGCACGTTTCTGTCCTTGGAAGGTAAATTAATTTTAGAAAGAAGTATTATACATTCTTCTTTGAATTGAAAGTCCGCAATATCGTTCACTCCACGTGAAAAAATATCGGAAAGCGTCTGTGTGTCTATTGCAAAATGGAGACTAGGATATGTTTGGATTAAGAACGGTTTTATTGGGTTTGGAAGGGTGGACATGTTTCACCCATGCTTTCAAACTTTCACGGTAAAATTTCTTTCAGTTGTATCCTCTTTTCCCGCAAGATTATTCTTGTTTAAATAGTTTCCAATGGTGTATGCGAAAGACGTGTTTATATCCTCGTGCTTCTCCAAAGATGGCGAGAACGCTATCACTTGCTCGCGAGGCCGATCCGGCCCAGGGCTCTTAAGCACCCACCCAGCAACCCCGCTGACGTCACGTTCTGCGAATCCAGTGGCCTCGCGTGGGCAGGCAATCGGATATCATTGCATTCCTGGTCTCAGGGCACTGGGCACTAGAACAGCGTCGCGCGATATTAATTACTTCTAGGAACAGTGTGGGTCCGGAAGAGGGAGTTCGTTACAGGACTTGAAGAAAGTGGTGGGATGCATTAGATAAGCGTATCTTTTTTAACAATTCAGTTTTCAGTGATAATTAAAAGATTCGAGTGAAAACAATTGTCTTGACTTATTTTTTAATTTGTTGGAGGTTATCTTTTCATTTGCATGATACACTTTTATTTTGTGATAGACTTGACATTTTAAGATCTGTATGATCCATTCTAAAATTATCGTTGTAACAAAAGAATGGATATGAAATATTGGGCAGGCACTGTTTTGATCTCTCTCTCTCTCTCTCTCTCTCTCTCTCTCTCTCTCTATATATATATATATATATATATATATATATATATATATAATCGCAACTTTGTTTTCTTTACATGTTTTGACCCCGATGAAATTCTTTGAATTCCTTCATTGAAAGTTATCGCTTCATTCCCAGCGTAATAATCTTTCTTCACTGATTGTCATTGGCGCATGACACGATTTCTCGCGTCCTCTTGGAGAAATGCCTAGGTCCTGAAATTTGATGATATCTATTACATTTTTACATCATATCGATTATTTTAATCGATTATTACAAGCGATTATCGATCATTCAAATCGAAAAAAAAATTACATAATGATACATTGCGTTAAGAAGTCTTTCACGGTCGTATTGCGAGCGGACCTAAAAAACCTCATGTCTGCTTCATACAGACTTTTAAGATGGTATACTTTGAAGAGATGAGATTTTTAAATATCATTAATTGAACTAAAATAATTAGAAATACCTAATTGATACAACCATCTAAGCAGTGGTTCCCCGAACGTCTCTTTAAGAGTTGAATAAGCAAATAGGTATTCATATTATTACAAATTCTGTGTATTAAGTGAATATTACACTAAGTATTTGAACAGTTTAATTTATGGTATAAGCCTGCATTTACGCTTGAATAGGGAATGCCAACCAGCCCACACCATTCGTTACTTTGAGGAATGTAGTAAAGAGATTTGGCTATATCAGTTGGCCAAACCGAGATCTTGAAAGCCCCTGAACGTTTGAAGGTAAACTGTACGTAAATAATTCTATATGTGCTTTTAGGTGAAAGAGGTAAGAGTGCAATTTGAAACTTCGAGTATTTACGACTTATAGAAGTATTATTCAAACGTAGATATAAATAGTAGTATAAATATCCTATTTTTCAAGAAGATCGGTGTCCTTTTATTCGACTGCGTTAACGCAGATTCAAGATTCTCAAAATTCGTCACGGTTTACGATCGGGTTTAGTCAGGATATTACTCTATATTCTCCCGGGAATAAAATAGGATAGGAGTAATGTATACACATATCGGTTGTGGTGTACGAAAAGCGACATCTTTCGCATCTCGGACGTTCCTCATAGTGAACGTATAGTGCGCCAGGAAAGCCCGTCCGCGGCGAGCCGAATCAGGGCCTCCTATTAAAGAGTCAGGGCCTCCTATTAAAAACTGCATTTATGTTGGTAGCAATGAGATCACTGGGAAGCAAGTGAAGGGGACAACACTTCCATCATCTCTTGTGATTGTGATGATTACTCAATTTACATTTTCAAGTCGCAGCTCGTGCTACCAACATAATTTCTGTTGCAAGCACTATCACAACAAGGTGCCACTGCGGAGTTTCGTGACGCGCTATTGAAAACTGTGCTCAAGTACACAGGTGAAAAAAATATTCGTACCGATCCTTTTTTTTAAATTTATTTTATGTATTTTCATTTGGATAGGACAATACAAAGATCAGTGTTTAATACATTCTACATTTGTTAAAATTGCTTATATCTACTTATAATTAACTTAACATAATCTTACTAATAATCTTAAAATACTTGAAAATAACTGGAATTCTTTATGGGGTTGAGCATTGGAGATGAACCATGGGGCATTCGTGATGGTGCGGAGGAACTGATTTTGGATTACTTGGAGTTTATTTGTATTAGATTTGGCAGCGCTGATCCAAACTGGGCCTGCTTATAATAGTAGTGGTCGTATGATAGTTTTATACGGCAATAAGGCAGTATTGTATGGTAGTTTAACTGATTTATTTATTATTGTTTTTTGTTGGTGTAGTTTTATTTTTGCTTGAATAAATTTATTGTCGATATGGTTTTTCCAATTGAGTCGGGTTTCTAAGAAAAGGCCTAGACATTGTATGGGTTTATTATGAGAATGCCATTGTCGTACCGGTCCTTGTTGTCTTGTTTATTGTGCGTTGTGAGCAGAGCGTCTGCTCTGCGCTGGTGGTGGCGCGAGCGGGCGCTCGTAGGCTAGTTGCTCCCCGCCGTGGGAGGGGGCGGGGGGGGGGGCTGTATTTTTAGCCGACGCGCGCCGCGGCCCAGGCTGCCTTGCGACATGACCGGGAGAGCCGGCCCAGACGGCGATTAGTTCAGGTACACAGCGCCCCTCCCTTCAGCTCCACTCCATCATGTGAGGATTCGGAGACTGCGGCGTGGACGCACAGCTGTTGCCAGTTGGGTTCGGGAAACAAAGTGATGCGACATCGATAACAAAACGGCGATGTTGGAAAATATCGATCTTCAAAATTAAAATATCGATGTTCAAAATTAAATTAAAATATCGATCTTCAAAAATTAAAACATCGATGTTCAAAATTCGTCGACAAAAACCCATCGATGTTTTTCTACATCGATGATTTTAGACTGGAATAGTGACCTCTAATATTTAATTCGTGTGCATTAAAATTTAGTGTTCGTGTTCATCAATTCGCCGAATAAAGGTACGAGAAGAAAGGGAAGACCGTACGCCCACAGCGTAATTGTTGACCATATCTCAATTTGCGAAATGAATATGAAGAAAAAGGAAATACAAGAGCATGGAGGTCATCTCGGGTGAGAGAGTTTGTTCGATGTAGTGCAAACGGCTTTCTTTTGGTTCAAACACAAGAATAACGGTGTTACTATCAGTTATTATTTCATATTTTAACTTCTACAGTATTGTGATGATGCGAATTTTCCTTTAGAAACAAAACATCGGAAAAGAAAAGAACATCGATGTTAAAAAACATCGGTGTTAATACATCGATGTTTTGATAACATCGACATGGATGTCACATCCCTAGAAACAAGGTGAGGACGAAGGAATATCCGCATTATGCTGGCCAAATATGCAATTACAGGCAGACATATAACATTGCACACAGTAAAGTAGTCACTTTCTAATCGTTTGCAGTAGTAGATAGACCGTAGAGTCATAACGCAGTTCGTAACAGAATAAAATATAAATGACTTTCGTACTGGAAAGTTGTTGTTTAACCCTGTACTGGAAAGCTACTCGAAAGCGACTGCTCGAAGTCGGCGCGCGCTTGTGTGCGTGTGTGTGTATGTGTGTGTCTGTGTGTGTGTGTGTGTGTGTGTGTGTGTGTGTGTGTGTGAAAATAAATAGGGTTCGAAGTATACCAAACGTGTTGATATTTTTGCAGAAGCTGTTGAGTTTGTGCGTGGCACTGTGAAAGCAAGCGTCGAAATCATGTATCAGTCTCCCCCCTCAAAAAAATGCGATTTGTACTTTATTCGTGATAGTGTTTGTATGGTCGGATATTCGCCCTATTGACTTTATATATATATATATATATATATATATATATATATATATATATATATATATATCCTTAGCGAATTGGAACGTGTAGAGGGCGTGTATGGGACTTCGACTAGGAGGAAGTGCGAAGAGGAAAAATGAGCGTACTTGCACTTGGCTGGTAGCGGCCCTTACTGTACGATTTACATCGAGCTGGAAAGTGAGAGAGACAAGTCTTCCAACCGACAGCGTCGTTACGATTTATGTCTTTTGGTGCAGAAGCTCTCGGTTGGATGTTAGTGTTGCCTTCTCCTTACAGTGCCCTTGACCTTGAGGAGAGAGAGGACATTTAAATCGGACATTTAGATCGGACATTTAAATCGGACATTTAGATCGGACCACATCTCTGCTGAACTTGCCGGGCCTCCGATCACTGGTGGGACAGTGTTTGCTCTCAGTTTTTAAATAGTCACTTGCAGCGAACGAATCCTCTGCAAGTCTTATACCCTAGGTTTTGTGTACGATGAGTAATTCGTACAATATGTTCTTGGGTATGCAAAACATTTTCATTCGGATGGTACATATGTTTCTTTCTTATTTCCAATTTCCGTTCAACAGTGAAAGATAATTTTGTTGGGATTATTTTTTCATACATCCCCAATTTTGTTTCGCGAGTTTAGAAGCCCACCAGCCGTTTTCGTCAACTCATGTGATTTGAAGTCCGAAGATTGAAGTCGCTAGTGTTTAACCCTGGTTTCGGGGAAATCAACATGTAGCTTTTGCATGATTAGAATATATGCGAATTTCATGCACGTCTGACGCTAGTACGCGGCCAGGAATTGACGTCATTCCGTATTCTGAAGTCGTTCTTTGAGATAACTCTCAATATCTCAGTCGTAAAAATAACCGCAATTACACTTACACAGCAATGTTTCAGAAGTCATGAGAACGCACACAGGCGGTTCTGTAAGGTGGCTGTTAATCTACCTCTCGGGCACGCCACTTCTTTCTTCGTTTCCCTGGAAGTCTAAAGGTGGCGCAAATGTAATTAAATCTCACTCGCATGTTGTTGAACAAGATGCATTCAAGGGGGAAAAATTGTAATGACGCAAAAACTCAAAGGAGTTCAAAACTCTTGGAGAACTCAAAATAATTGGCGAATTAGTCTTAAAATTGTAATGGGAAGGTGTTTTTTATGTATTTTATCAGCAAGCTTGAAAACATTTATTTAATAAATAAAGGATTCCTAAATTATACATGAATAAAGCTATCAATGAAAGGTATCTTCACATTACAATTTTAAGAAACAAATTGTTAGTTTCTAATGAAACAAAGTATGTTTCATTTTTTCGCAAAACTTCTTAGTGTTGTTAGAGAAAATGTTACTCGTAAGCGGAGAAACGCCGAGATCTTGCACGTGGAGATTAGTTCTGGTATGTAGACGTGAATTAATTCGCGTGAAGAGGAAACTGCAACGGGCCGCTTGCCCCATCCAGATGGACATTACAGGGGAAACTGTAATTCCAGGGTTCTTCTCACCTTCACATTTTCCGAAAGTATGACGCCATCTCGAGCTGGTTAATCACTGCGAAAGAACGAAGTTGTTCATTAGAAGGGCAACAAATATTAAATGAGATGACTACACCAAGAAACCTATATTAAATAAGATGACTACAACAAATATTAAATGTTACACAATATGCGTACTTCAATATATTCATTGAATATGAATAAATTGAAGATTGGTATGTTGAATTAAAGTAAATTTACTATTATATTTTACCTTTGTTAGTATGAACTGAAAGAAATAAAACATTCTGTCGGTGTTTGGGGCATGTTTTGGGGATATGTTTTAATTACATGAAAGAAAAATGTTTGGGCGGAATTTCATCTGTACGAATAAAATCGTGGCGTACAAATGGCCATTTTTGTTTTAAGTTCTGAATTGAGCAGTTGCTCACTGTTGTTGTTTACCATATATTGATTTGTTTACTTTACATCCATTTGCATGTTAACTGTGGAAATAAATAATGAATGCATAAATGTCCTATGTTTATAAATCCTTCTCTGTACAAGCAAAATCGTGATCCACTGTATTTAGAGTCCGGTCCAGCCCTTGCCCAGCAGCATGTCGCTTGTCTGGGATGTGCGCTGGAGCCATGTTACTCAAATCCCTGCCGAAATCTGACCACAACCAATTTTCAAACGGAATGAGTGCGTCGAATCCTCTGGCGTCGGGCTCTTGTAATGCTTGCGGTCGAAATGTTTGCAGCTCAAACTGTGTAATAGTGAAGTCTTCTGCGTGATTCGACAGTGGTCGCCACCCCGCCCTGGTGGTCAAATTTGAAACGAACCGAATCTGAAATCGCCTACGGGCAGCAATTGGAAGAAAGATTGCGTCGAGTCGTTAGGATTAGATGGTTTTTGTAGGATGTAGCGTAAAACGTTAGGAAGTAATCAGGAAGTAACCAGTGGCATTGAAGTAGAAATAGGTTTTTCACATCGTTTAGCCCACAATAACTGATGCAATTCCAAACTGTGACGGTAGTGTGTGGTGCTAATTCTAAATTACTGTAATGCTACATCCTTTTAATTGGCATTTGTTCCAGTAGAGCTGCCCACTATCACTTATATGTGTATAAAATATTTTTGTATAATTATATATATATATATATATATATATATATATATATATATATATATATATATAGTGTGTTTGTAAATTGAGAACTTTATTGTTTCTGTGTTAATTTTTGTTTCGGAACAAATATATTAATTTCTTTTGTAAATAATAAACAATTTACACGCTTCTGGAGTATTTCTATGCTTCTGCGATTCAAATTTTTGCCTAGATAGCAAAATTTTCAAACCAACTTTTGAGTCCTTATTGCTGCTCAACCATTCGGAATATTCCAGTAGTTTATTAGACAAAATATGCTTAAAATTGTCTTGAGAGCTTATTTGCGAAGTTTCGAAGTTTCCTCCCCAGACACTATATATATATATATATATATATATATATATATATATATATATATATATATATATATATGCATGATGTTGCATCGTGGAAATATACTCGTAGTTAGCAGCACTCTGTCTCTAACTGTAGGGAATAAATACAGTTTATCTCGATCACGTGACAGGTTTAGTGTTTGATACAAGTGACGGGATTACACTCGCTATTTCTGGCGGCGTAGCGTTTCCCGCTTTGACTTTAACGACGCGGAGTTGGCGCATGCGCAGCGGGCGCGGAGGCCGTGGTGCGCTGTGGCTTAGTAGAGCCGCATGGAGCTAATTGCTCGCCGAAAAGTGCTGCTTTGAAATGGCTAACGCAATTTTGAGAATGAATTTCTCGTTTCGTTAAAGTAGGCCTCAGAGGGACCACGCGGTGTCTGGAAAACTATAATTGGTATTTTATTTTTTACTTATACTTTATTCCTTGTTTTTGCTTTCGATACGGAGTTTGATATACACCGCTTACCTGGATCGAGAGGATCGTAGTGAAGAGGGAAATATGAAAAAAAGTTGAATGGTATACATGTTCTCTTATGAAGGTAATTACGAAAGGAAATTATGGAAGAACATGAAATGACAAATAGAGTCAAATTAACTACTAGTTTAATTAGTAAAAAATATGAATAATTAAAATTACGTAAAAAATAAAATTATGTATGTACCATGTGCGTTAACTGGTTCTAATGATCTTGGGCGTCAAAAATTCCTCAGGTCTTTTCTCTCCGCTCGATACCTTAGAATCTTATAACGTCCTTGGTACATAAGTAACTATTTTAGCTTTGCTTACCACACTTGAAGAATGGTAAATTACAAAGCGTTTATTAGTTCCAAAGCCACGCCCAGTCTGGTCTGCGTGCGTATATTTTCTTAAAATCGCTTAACGACAGGGGTTTGTATCCAGAAATGGGAGAAAAATCTTGCAGGCCAAAGGGATTGAACTGTTTGGCACTACGTGCTGCGTTAGGAGCGATTGCTTTGCAATAAGGGAAATGTGGAAAGGGTGCGAGCGCGCGGAGACAGGAATCGCCCGACTGCATCCCTCAGACATTTTTCCCTCATCCTCGCTTCCCAGCTAATCCACTTTCACCTTTGGTAACCTGAGAAGATACAGTCCAACTCCAGCCCGTTTCCTTCATCCGGTGTTTGGGAAGGAGCAAGAATTTTAGTTAAGTTTGCATTCATTAATAGCGCCTACTGATGTTCCCGCACCAATCCAGAGAAAACCTCGAACACAAGTGCACATGGAAGAATCTTCGGAATTGTATTATGTTAATGTGTGATGGCTAATTTCGGGTTTTGTTTCCACAAACGATTATGCCGTAGTTTTCAATTTTGAAAGTGCTCTACAAGGACACAAAAATAATTCTTAAAAAAGACAGAAGTGGATAAATTGTAATCGATCAATGAGATTGTAAGCAAATGAAGTCGTAGGCTTCCGCGGCCAGAGTCATGTGCGTGATCTGGGCTGTCCGGGTGACGCTGCGTCGAAGGCTGTGTTGCCGACGTTTCGACCATCTTGTCGTGGTCTTCCTCAGGGCCAGTGGCATACCATCCCTGAGGAAGACCACGACAAGATGGTCGAAACGGCAACACAGCCTTCGACGTGGCGTCACCCGGACAGCCCATATCACGCACGACATTCTAAGCAGCCCACGGTAATGTTAGAGATTAGTGCTTGCAATGAGAAGGAAAAGAGAAGGGGATGGAGTTCGATGCCATTTGGGGGAGGTGGGTGAACGGCGTGAAGGAAAAGTTGTGCGCGGGATGCAGTCGGTATACGCCCCGCGGAGGCAGGACCTTCCTCGCTCTCGCCAGCCTCCTTCGGCGCCCAGTCACTGCGCGTCCCGCCCGCCCGCTCTCCCGCCCGCCCGCCTGCCCGCCCGCCGCCGCCACCGCCGCCGCCGCCGCCGCCGCCCGCCAGCGCAGGGTCGCGTTTGACGTCAGACGTGGCCGCGACTGCCCGGCAGCGGGCCCACTCTCCTGCCCCGCCCCGTCCCGCTCCGCCCCACCCCGCCCCATCCCATCCCGCCCCGCCCCGCCCCCTCGCCTGGCCCACGGAGCGCGCGCTCGCCTCGCCTCGCCTCGCCTCGCCTCCCGTCGCCTGGCGAGCGGGCGGGCAGAGAGGCTCGGTTCCTGGCAGCTCCGTCGCATCCTCCTCCTGCGCAGAAATACGTAATGATGCCTCTGTCACGAATAGGCGGGTCGCGTCTGCTTCTCCGCGTGAGGCGAAAACAACAATCGGCTCGTTTAAGACCTCCGAATGGCATTCGTCCACGTAGGTACTTCTTCGTAACTGCCACTAACAGGAAGAAGGTTAGGATTCGTTTGTGGAACGAAGCCGATGTATGTGAAAGCATCTGAACTTTGTGAATGGACTGGAACTGCCAACATGCCAAGCTACCAGCCTATTTCTTAATTATGATCCACTGTTGAATATTTAAAACGAACAGAAAAATCAGTAGCGATGAAAACGATAAGTTGGCAAGGCATGACATATCGGATGATGTATTCGAAGTTAAACAAGCCACAAATGGCAGATTTAACAACGCTGTGGAGGAAAAAAGTACATGTTAAAGAGCCTGAGAAAAATCGCGATTTTATCTTTTCGCAATTTAACTTCACTGCGAAACGTGTTCATCGTTTAATGTTAAACTCACATACACATACCTTATCTATCCCATTAAGTGTATTACAATAAGAGAATCATGATGTTTACATCAAAGAATGTTTTTAAGCACACGCGTACGCAGACGGGGACCAGGTGGCCGTCATCACCACGAAAATTGTGAAAGGGGTCCCGTTTTCTTACGTAATAAAAATTTAATTTCCGTGAGTATAGTAACACTCTTGTTTTTCATCTTCTTCGGCTGACAATTCGGAGAACACGACATTTGGGGATGAGGCTTTTCAAACATTTGGCAACTCTGTGAATAGTTCAACAGAAAATAAATAGTATTTATTAATTGATTCATTGAAGCTACACTTTTATTTTCCGCGTAGTATGTACTTTTAAAATATGTCATGTATAAATAAAACATAAATAAATAATTGAAAAGGGAGTCCAGAATTGACGTTGGCCCCCCTCTTGATTTAGTCTGTGCACTCCTTTTTTTATGTTTTCTGTATAATTGTGAACAATTTTAGGTAAAACTATGTTTTGATACGAGAAGGCTGTTATTTGTGAAGGTGAGGCATTGTGTTTTATTTAATCAATCAATGAAAGACGGTATGATAAGGTGTTTTTCCACCCGCATTACACTTTTGAAAGACTTACCGGAATTGTTGGAAAAATCGACAATAATAATAATGATAATGACATTCGTATTGTTAATGATACATGATAATATAAATGATGATAACGATGGTTTTGACGATGTCGATCTACCTAATAGCTTGCTTATTCATAAAAAAAAACATTCTTTGACCTATATGCATCTGCTGGAAAAACTTGATAATAATAGAATAATGGAATGGTGTATTCACAATTTTTGTGTAGGGGCTCTAACTGATGATGAACAAACACATACACATACAAAAAAAATTAATGCGAGCTAAATTCAAACTTCAAAATGTCATCTAATTATTTTCAAAGAAGAAAACAATTTCTGAATAGTAGCAAGTCCATGTCTATGGTACACGAAGGTGAGGTTGCGAAAATAAGCAATGAAACTTCCCTGTTCTAGCGCCAAAACGAACCTCTGTTTATATTTTGACGTAGGAATAGTAAGTCTCAATGAGGAAGTTGGCCAAAATTTTCGTTGCGTAGTGTAATGCATTAACATAATTCGACAGTTTTAATCAATACACAGCAGGGCGTTTACTGCTGACTTCCGCACGTGCTCTTGAGGCGGTTGACGTGCTGGTCACGTGGGCGGCTGGCAGGAGGCCCTGTTTGCTTCCACTTCATGTGAGCGCTGCCGCCGCCGCCGCCACTTGCCCGACGGGCATTCTGTGCGAGTCGTTAGGATGTTCTCTTTCCACTGACGTAACTCCCGATCGGACAACACACTCAGAGTGTAAACTTTGTAGTAAACATTACAGCTTAGGCGAAAATAGAATTGTTTATTTTGGTATTTTCCATCATCTTTCAGTTGTGTTTCTTGGCTCTTGTGGCAGGTAGGATTTCGCGATGCAAATGAAATTGGCCAAAACGTCGCCGAAATGTGCGACCGACCCCCTTGCTGCCGGGAAGGAAAGAGGAACTAAATATTTACTTGTAGACGAAGGTAAGACCCTGGTGGGCATATAGCACGTCGCCTTTGTAACGGAAATGCTAAAATAACGTAGTTGAAATTCATATTGTGAAGTTGCACAGTGTTACAACGATAAGATACGTAAATTGTGGATAGGCAAAGCATCCGAAAGTAAGTTTAAATATGTATGTGCTAGATAGGAACGGAGTGTGAGTGTAATAATAATAATAATAATAATAATAATAATAATAATAATAATATTAATAATAATATTAATAATATAATACAATTCGAACATTTATCACATGAACTGAAACCTATATGGAAATTATATGCGAGGTAGCATAGCCACTTGCGATAACGGCGGAAGTGATAACATTTCTTACAAAACCTAACAACACCTCAACTACTAGACACCGGTTTTACTTCCCCTCCTAAGAAAGACATACGAAGGATTTTTTCGCCACCTAAAAAATCCAAGGCTTCGATCGTGTGACGGTCCAATACATAAACTGAAATTGCAATTGGTAGGCCAGTACAAATTATAAACAAAAAATGCCGTGCAAAGGGAGGCAAGTAATAATAATAATAGTAATAATAATAATAGTAATAATAGTAATAATAGTAATCTGCGTCCTGCGAACCGAATTTCAAATAAAAGGAATAAAAATTTCATGAAAGCATATTCAGAAACTGGTGAAATTGAGTGCAATTAATCCTTTTCTTTCCTTCCAATTTTTGAAAATTCAGGGAGTTTAAAGATAAAGAGACCTGCACCATACTTTTAAGCTGCCATTCATCCATAGAAAAAGCTTAAAGGAAATATTTTGAGCAGTTAAAAAAAAAAAGGGTTTTATAAATTGCATTATCTTCAAGCAGATATTATGTGAAAACGACTAGTTTTTCAAAAAAAATTACCTGACCTTTTTTGAAGATATAATTTTTTAGAACTTATGCTTTAAGACGAAAACCTTTTCAGTATTGTAGTTTCTGAATGTTAACTCTTGGCATTTGTTTGCAATTTTCGAAAATACAGAGAACCGGGAAATGGGACTACTACCACAATTTTTTACCGTACATGATACATACGAGGAGAAAATTTTAAGAAAAAATGTTGTGCTGTTTCTGAGAAAATTTTTGTTTAAAAATAACCTGTATTTCATGCAAAATTACGCGAAAATTCTCATATTTTCGAAAAATTGTACATGACCTTGTATCATCTGCTTTTGAAACATTGTACATGATCTTCTTTCATCTGTCTTTGAAGAACTGATTTCATTAAGCGAAATATCTCTATCATCAATATTGCAGTTTTAAGTAAATGCTGAAAAGAAGTTGTACTTTTGCAATTTTCGGAAAAGTGATTACAGCTAAAGTGAGACCTGCGCCATTCTTTTAAGTGTCCTTTTCGCTATTTATTGACAAAGTTTAATAAAAATTACGATCAATTTTTGACAAAATGTTGAACATAAATTTGACGTATCGTATAAAGTAACCTCCTAAGTATTTTTTTTTTCAAACTCAGAGGATCTCGAGCTACTTTTAAATCGATGGAGAATTATAAATTTTGGAGAAAATCTGCTGTATGGCTTTGGCGTTGGCGTTGACCATGGACACATTTTGCAGGCAATCTATTTTTAGGTATTAACACCACAAAACATGGATTCTGACTACACAATGTGTTAGAGAAAGTAATCTACTATATTTAGGAAGAAAATTTATCCTAGTACTTTTTCGGTACTAGGGCCCTACAATAAGTGTTCTTCTGTTCGTCGCTCGATTCGGAGTTCGGAGTGTGAGAATTCGGCGCACAATTACAATACTTTCTCTTCTTACGACCTAAGGCGAGAAAGTAAAAAGGAGTCTGTCCTCGTTTCCCTCTCCCTAGGGTTGCAGTATTCGCTTTAGTAGTGTGGGAATTGCAAGAATAAGGCTTTTTTTTGAGTCCTTTTATTATGTAACAAATGTTTCGCTCTAGAGATTGAAGATATTTGCGTCCTGCCTCCACAATCTGGCATCTGCGTCATAGATGTAATTTACTTCTTATTTGGGTAATAATCGTGACATAAAGTTCGTGCACTGTGCTGTCAAACTTGTCATCTTAATAAATTACAAGTTTAATGCGATTTGATAACACCCTCCCTTTAAACCTATAGTGCGTGTTCTAAGAAATGACTTCTTTTACACAATATGTGGAATACGCCTCTGACGACAGCGAAGAGAGTCAATGGCCGTAATTCTTTTCAATTAGCATCTAGTACGTCATCTCAGTTGATTCTTATAAGTTGCCCCCCTTCAGTCAACGTATTTTGTTGTGTGCGATATGATTAGCACGAAAGCTACCTTTGCAGTGGTGAGAGCGCTCTAGGGCGTCTGTCCTCCTTTGTGTTCCTTCAAGGGGGAGGGGAGGGACTCTTGTCCCTTCACACTGCAAGGGATCAAGGCGAAAACCGTACACACTGCACAAACTCAAATCGCAAAGAAACAATCATAATAATTAACTATAGTATAGAATAATCCACCTAAGAAGGAGCCATAATGACATTTCGCAAAGCAAGTGAACATCACATGAAATTCAGAGAAGTATCCCTCTGCCGCAACAGCTTTTTGCCACGCCTCTTCGTAAAGTGTTTGTTTGCACATGGCTCCAGTTCAGACATCATGGCTTTTCATGGTTCACAACCGTGTATTTATATAAAAAAATAAATTGATAAAACGCAAAGCATGAACGTTTTCAATCACAGCTCGCCACTTAACCGCACAGGAGCAGGAAACACATGCACCTGTACGCATCGCATTCAAGACTCGGTTTTCAAATAAACATAATACTTATCATACAAAAAGTCAATTCAATATAAATTTTATATATTTGAAATATAAATACAAAAAGAGCACATAGCACTGCACTTTCTAATTTCAGATATTTTCCGTGGCCCTAATTACAAATATTTCTCGTGGGGAACTATATTTTCGTCGGACGAGGACATCACAAAAGGAAGCGTCGAGCCATTTACTAGTTAGCCAACTGCAAACGAACGAATGAAAGAAGGAGAGCCACACGGGATGAAGGACACAACGACCACAGAACCAGATATGTTGCCAGCACTAGCTGTCAAAATGGTCCATTCTTATAAAAATCGCTCTATAATATGTTCGAATATAGTTATATACAAATCGTGATTTCGAGAGAACTGCCGATGTTTGCAAAAAGTTGTGGTCGTAAATGATACGTACGGGTACCTGAAGATTAACGTTCTTTCAACAGAATTTATCGGTCTTTGTCGTGCATTCAAAAGGGTTTCCTCTTAATATTGGTAAGTTCCAAAAGTCACACATGCGCCCTCGCGCACGCATTGATCCCGCAAAATCTGATTGAACTCCCATAACTCTAAGAACTGAGGTGTTCTCATCAAATTCACTCCACACACGTATCAGAGGTAGTTATTATTAATATTACTATTGTTATTATTTTTATTACTACTTAAATTTCCGACTAAATGTGTTAGGTGTCGGTTAAATGTTAAATCTTCAGGTTGCATTCGTGTTCCTAAGAAGCAGATCCAGTGCCTCTGGGCGCCTTTACAATTCGTTGCGCAAAATGCCCTGTTCTCTACAACACGATGTGTTCCACTTCCCAGTCTTTTGAATGACATGGGAGTTTCGGCATGTTCTTACGTGGATTTTGTGTGAAAGATCCCAGAGCTCCAATATCCAACTTGTGTTTTACGACCCACATTCGGCTGATCTCGATTTCCTAATTCTTGAATTTAAGATGTTTCTCGACCTCCTGGATGAAGAAGTTTTGATCGCATGCAACATTCACAAGTGCACACGTTTTATTGTCCAGATCCCGAAAAACAGTATCCAGTTTATTTGCAGTTATCCTACGATCAGTTTGAATTTGTTGGTCGTGCAATATTGTACAACATATCACAGGTTTTGATGAGTGTTCATACATTTTGGAGCATATATTTGGAACTTTAGGGCAGTTATAGTCCTACCAGTGAAGAACCCTCTTGTGCCTTTTTAGGTTTTAGGTCATTGTTAGAATTGGATAAGTTGCGACGATATGATCAATGGTATTTACTTGATCCTGACAACCTGTACGACGTATGTTATCTTTGAAAACATTTGAGAATCACTTTATGACTGTCAGATCGTGGGCAGGAATTACAACTCACTATTACAATACTTTCTCTTTATGAAGGGCGAGAAAGTAAATCATAAGAAAACTGAAACCTGAAGTTGGAAACGTACCCAGCTTCCAGAAACGTTGTTGTTGTTGTTGTTGTTGTTGTTGTGGTTGTGATTGTGGTGGTTGTTGCGTCCTTCCTTTAAAGCAAGCAAAATAAAGATTAAATTGCCAAAAGTCTGTTTTTTTTTTTCTGAATGATTTTCTAAAGATCTGAGGAACTTCATACACTCATTTTTTTTACATTCATTAACCGGGGTAAGGTTTTAAATGTCGTGTTCACTCCTTCCGTTATCTACTGCATTGCGGAAATAATTGTGGTGATTCTGATAAGGCGCTATCACCTCTCGCAGCAAATGTGCGCACTTCCTCCGCCGGTTGAGCAAGAAGCGGCTTCCGGTGCGGAAGTTGTGGTGTGTCGCATTCTGCGGTTTGCGATATTAACAATATTGTTTCAACTTGAAAGCTTGAGACACAACTTTTCGACATTTTAAAGAAATACTTAACCAGTACATAACACTCGAGCGATTTTTGTTAGAAAATGTACATGTGATAATAGTAAAGTCTAAAAAGATATAAATGTAGGTAGATAAAGTGCAGGGAAAATTAGACAACCCGGATAAAACGTCCCGAGTTTGTAGTCTAGAGAGATAAGGCGTCGACCTTCCTTCGTCCAGCGCTGGAGAGGAAGGAAGAGAGTTTGCCCCCTCAAACCGCTCGCCTCGTCGAGGAATCCTGATTTGGTTATCTCGACGTTCGTCCGTCTTAGAATTCCATCTTTTTGAAAAATCTCTGTATTCTGTGCTGTGTTTTCAGGTCAGTAAGATATCCATACTTAAAGTCGATTTGCGAAAATATCACCTAGCTTCCTTTTAATTCAGTTTTATATTTTAGAATAAACGATATATTCTAATACATTTTATTTATTTTCTGCGAACCACGTTCAACGTTTTTTCACATTTATTCCGTCTTTGCCGGATACCTTCTTATACAAATTTATTATTCATTACTAGAGGGCGACCATTTCTTTGATGACCTAAAACATTGCCTAATATGGTCAATAAAATGCTTTAAAAACCCCCTAAAACAAAGTAAAATATCGTTAATTTTTTTATGAAAACTACTTCAGAAGAACAACTCAAGCTGAAGGATATGTTACTGATGTAATCGAGGCTTCTTCCTTTTGTTGAAGTGAACTCAGCTCGCAAACGTTTGGGTCGGACTGTTCTTTAAGAGAAAATCTCTGCCTTTATTTATCGCGATATCGGCCGAACTTAAAATGGCGCTCATAGGTGTCGCAAGAACCCTACATTACATAATACTCACAACGACTGACATTACAATATATGAACGAAGAAATCTAACAGGCTATTCGGGAATTCTGTGGAGAACATTTGTTGCACCTCGTAAATATTGTTTGAACCAAGTACCATTAAAATGATATTAAAATGGATGAAATCAGCGAAAAATGCATTAAAAATGACGTAAAAGGCAAAAAACGAGTTAAGTCGAACTCGACGAATAATGCAAAAAATTACCTATAAAAATAAGTCATTTCACTTTTTTTAGGTCATTAGCGATCACTTTTGAGCGTAACGGTATGGTAACTGTGAGGATGACCCGATATGATGATAGGGGGTGAAAGTACGAACACAAGACAACCATGCCCGAGGCGGGACTCGAATCCGCGATCCTTCGGTCCGAGATCGCTACGGCACTACTGCCTTAGCGATTTCGGCCGTCCGGACCGGCAAGTCATGTCACTTCGTCTGAACAATAAATGCATTTCTCTACTACGGCATTATCCTGAAGTGAAAAGAAAAGAAAAAACCTGACATTTCATTAAAATCCGTGCGCTATTCATTACGAAGAATGTGGAGCGACAGGAGAGGTTCGGCTGTGCGCCAGCTGTGACAAGAGCTCTGCGCGGGGCGAAGCGGCAGCGCCCGTGCGCCGCTTGGGCGGGGGCCCTGTTCGCGTCCCGTCATTGCTGAATAGAGTGGCCCGCGGGAGGGGGACTGCAAGCCCAGGACCCCTCCGACTGCGCTTATGAACTCTCTCCTCCCCCATAAAAAATGTGCAAAGAAATTACCGTACCGTCTCTTCGAACAGCAGAAAGCGGGCTCATCAACGTTGTGTGTATTTTGTTAGTTCATTCCTATTTTACTTTGGCGCATACTACATGCGTAGTATAGATAAAGTTATGTAATGCTGCAGCAAGAAACGGCGATTTCTCGACAGCAAACTCTTATTGCTGGGCCGTGGTGACGAAAAATGGGATAAATCTTGTTCTTATGTGTAGTAAATTACTTCTTCTAAGCACGATTTGCATTGAAAATAATATTCGCTAATCCATCTTGGTGATGTCGGTGTCCCTTGAATTTGAAACGGATGTAATTTTTCGGGGATACTTTACATGAAGCCACAAAGATATTTTCAATTTTTTTCTGAAAATTCGCTCAACACTTTTTTAATTGACCATTGTCCTCGGATGGCGGAAAAGACACTTAAACAAATGGCGCTGGCCTCAGATTCGAAATATTTCCATTTTCGAAAATTGCAAAAGTGAAATTATTTTCGACGTGTTTCTACAACTTCGGTGTTGAAGATAGATATTTTTTCAGAATAAAATCTGTTCTTCAAAATTAGGTCTTTAAATGAAGACGTATAGTTTTTTTCAAAAATATGAACAGTTTTTGAGTAATATTGCGTGAAATAAAGGCAATTTTAATAACCAGATTTTCTAAAACTTCTCCAATTTTTTTTGTTTGAACTTTTTGTAAGGATAGTGCTACGTTCTGCATTGAATAACCTGACATAAACGACATTCTAATGTATTCTTAAGATTTCTCAAAAATTACACAAATGTAAATTTTTTATACATGACTCACGTCATAAGTTACAGTATGAGCATTTTCTGCACATTATTGCATTTGTGAACACAAGTGCTTTAAATGATTTCCAATAAAGTTTCTCGAAAAGTCAAAAATATTTCAATTAAAAAGAGATGAAAATGCGCATTTTTTAGAAACGCTCAATGGGCTACAAACTTTTCAATGAAAATTTGCGTATAGGGCCATGTTCTTCTCTTCTGTATTATTTTTAAAGACATTTCAGTTCTACTATTAAGGGAAAGAAAAATTGAGAGAATGTGAAAAAAATGTCGTTTGCAAGCTACTGCTGCGAAATAGCACGGGAGGTATCTCTGGTTACGAGCGACATCAAGTGTTAACGGCAGGTTCTTAGCGCAAATCGGACTAAATATAATTCTCTTACATAATTCTCTTAAATACAATTTTTTTAGAAATGTAATTTTAATATAAAATCGTTGACAAAAAATGTACACCGCATTTAAACATTTACAGATGTAATTTTATTGTTACAATATAACCATTCTCTGTTTTTAAATTCGTTACAAAAATTAAGAGTACTTTTTAATAGTAATTAATTTCTCATAAATAATCCCCCAATATTCGCTTTATTATTCGAAGAAAGAGTAAATTTTGGGTATCAGGCTCCAATTACAGCGAGAGCGGAAGCCGCTGCGTCTGCGGGAGCTCGTTAATTTCTGCCTATCTGCGGCGGCGCGGCGCGGCGCGGCGCGCAGTAGCAGCGGCCGCAGCATCCGGGCGGCGGGCGGAAGTACGTCACAGCCAATCGCCGCCCGCGCCGCGCCGCGCCGCGCCGCGCCGGGGGGGAGGAGACGGACGCCGAAAGGACAGGGACGTGGGATGCGCGGGAGGTCTTCCTCGTCCCCGTCCTCGTCCTCGTCTGCGCCCGAGCGCTTCCTTTCATGAAAATTCGACGTTTCCTTCTAGTAATTAATTGTTCTTTAACTGTTTTCTCGACTGCACGTATTTATTTGCAATTGAGACGACATCCAACGACGATATGGTCAGAAAAATGTAGCGATGTAATTTAGTGCCGTGTAATTAACACTCAACGGAACGAAGTGGCTCGGTGCGTAGCGCGCTCACTTCGCAGTCGGGAGGTCCGGGTTTGATCCCCGGCCCGGCCGTCCTGATCGGTTTTTTTTCGTGGTTACCTTCACTTTTTTTGTGGTTTCCCTCGGTCATACAGCGAATGCTGGGATGAATGAAAAAATGCCAGCATCACCTCCCACCAACCCATCTGCCTTCTCCCACTATCATCCTAGTCCTTTCACCACTCATTCCCCTATAACTTTATTCAGCATTCCCTGGAAAAGGCAGGAGGACCTTGGAATCATAGGGGATGATTGGATCTTAGTTGACTAATAATAATAATAATAATAATAATAATAATAATAATAATAATAATAATAAATCATGCACAATTGTTTATTGAATACATTTATTACTTCTATATTTCATTATCTATTAGTATTATATATGGTTTAAGATAAATCTCGTATTGACATTGACAATTTAAACAGGCTCCGACTTTCATGTTCATTTGCGAGATAAAAATGTAGAATCTCCATCTAAGAATTTACGCTGTTGGCAATGTGTCAATTTGCCAATCTGTCCAAGTCAACAATGTCTAGACGTTATACTGTTTTATTAAAAAATAAAAAATATATCTTTCGCTCACGTTAACCTAGAAAATTAAAAAAAAAACTGTGATATTCAGTACTAAATATTATGTGATTACTCGTGAAAAGTAGCACCCCAAGCTCCGTTGCTCTAAATACTAAAGTTTTCTTTCGAAAACCATTAATTTTTTTTTCTTCAGTGTTGTCAACAGTTCTCAGTCAATACTTTTCCGTGAGAGATACATTCTAAATGTAAATCATATTCGCATTT
Organism: Gryllus longicercus; assembly: GCA_038098605.1. NCBI lineage: Eukaryota > Metazoa > Arthropoda > Insecta > Orthoptera > Gryllidae > Gryllus > Gryllus longicercus. The sequence continues at coordinate 150,220 of JAZDUA010000858.1, read as the reverse complement.
ACATCCCACCGGGATTTTAAAATCGCGATACAACCCAAATTGATTGTATAAACTTGACATGGTGTGCGAATATTTGACATTGAACATTAATAATACGCAGTTTCTAAAAGAGAATATGATCACATCGGACACCAGATGAATTTTCTGTGTAGATTCCTGAACACGGTGTTGCATGCCCCCTGCAGTTAAGAGAGCTCGAGCGTGGGGTGAGAGAGGGCAAAACCATTTGCTATAATCATTGAGGTTTATAGCGAAAAATGTGAAGAAGGAACGAGGTAAATCCGACAGCGTTTTGAGGTTTTGAGTTGTTTCAAGATTGTTACAAGGTCGATCGTGATCCATCGTTACATACATCAGGATTAGTTAGATCGTTAGTATACATCAGGATTTACTCGCTCTTTTGTTTCGTGAACAAATGCGAAATTATTATTCTCGACACAGCTTTCTTCCTGTTGCTCCCGAACCCACAAATAGTTTCTTCTTGACCCTTAACGTATATAACTTTGCTTGCTTAGACGTTCATTGCTTTCTGTTAAGTTCCTGTCAGTGTAGGCCGACCTACATAAAATTCTTCGTTCCGTTACCCCCGTGTAAACACGGCCTTACTTGAATTAAGGCCAACTCTTGAGAAAACTTTCTTCTCTGGTAAAATCTTCTGAGCATCATCGGTATATTTCCTTTTCCTTTATGTGTATGTGTTGTAAGGAAATGCGGTTTCAAACAAATAACTTCATTAGAAAATATATCAATAAGTAAGCAAAATGACATTTTAGTTCTAATACAATTCTAAACAAGAGGATTAAACGACATTGTGGTGACATGTTAGGTAGTGTAACTCTGTTATTCTGGAAGCAGTGGCGATAATAGGAAGATGATTGCACCTTTGCAGTGATTGTCTGATGTTCTTTCCTCTGCAGTTTGATGATCTTAGAAGATTGTTAAATGACCTTGTCTCGAGAAAGAGACTTCGTCATTTAAGAATGAAGTAAAAAAACTGTTTTATCGAGTCATGCCTAGAAATGGGCTTAAAATATGAGTAAATAGGTTTCCCGACGTTCTTGCAAATATCCCTCGAACCATTATTAAAGCTGTGCTTTTTTGCGTTGTGTTGCAGGTATGCTTGCCAAGATGCACTCGCTGTGTACAGCAATTTGCAGCGTTTCTTGTGGGTAATGTACAACTTGCATGAACTTTAGGGAACTTTAGGTGTGAGGGAGCATGACACACGTTTTCTACTCAGGTTTACTTTTTAATTTGAACAAGGACAGCTTCAAAGTGCATCCTATTTTTCAGCGCGATGTGAATTTAGCTGTGAGACAACAACAGGAAATTTAATTTCTTTTTGCGCTTTCAGAGGGGTCTAATTAGCGACACTGTCTAGTGCGCGCCTTCGTGATGTGAAAGATGGACTTAGGATCGAAGTGGAACTGAAAGAAATGTATTTAGATCTATAACGCTTTGTACTCGAAAATCTCAATCTTCATTTTCTTATCATATGCGTAATATTAGTCTTTAATAACAGTAAAAGTCGGATTAAAATAACTTGTCACTAATAGTAATTTGAAAAACGAGTATTTTTTCAGGAACAACCATATTGACCACTTGACTACCAAACGTATGTCTGAAAGTTCATTTCGTTTTTTTCGGGTGTTAAACGCGGCCTGGCCGTTTGTTTCTCGATGCACTCTAGAAAACTTTGAGGTGGTAAGTGCCTTAAGTCATGAAAGTACTTCAGATTCTTTTATCTTGCATTTGTTCGGCTTTCGTAGAGCCGATTTTTAACGAGTCATTTGAATCGTTTAAAAAATAAGAACTGAATTAAATTATGCTGATTCGAGTTTTTCCTTCTTTTTCTTACTCCTTCCTTCTTATTCTTATTCCTTCTTATTTTTATTCTTATCTTGATTCGACTTTCAAGAAGCTGCCTTTCCGGACCTCTGAAAACCAACTACGTTGGATGATGTTAATGTCAGTATCAAATGAGTTTCCACGTACTAGAATGAAAAAGAAGCATTTTGCGGAAAATGTATATAATATATTTATAATAAAATTGCTGGGCAGAATATCGTAGAAGTGCAATTTGCGTCGTTTCGAACCTGTTTAAATCAGGCTAATAAAATCGTACGATATAAATTCTGGAGCATTATAATTCGCGCAGAGCAGTGCATCTGAGGATTGAAGCAATGTGGCTAGAAATGTCGTGAGCTGCTTGCACGCAACGCCCACCAATTGCAATGCCCAGAAAAACGAAAAAGTAAAGATACAAAAACACAGAAATAAAATTCTTAATAAACCCATATTGTCAAAATAAGTGTAATTTAGTAAAGGATATTCCATGTTCAGTTCTTAACCCTTCGATTCTTAAGCTAAACATTTTTCAAATTTTACCAACTGGTTATATTTTGGACCAACTATTTTTTTCAAAATAAATAACAATTTTTTTTGTTTTTATTAATACAAGTTTCTGGTTATATGGATTGAGGATACAGTTGTTTGCTGGGAATGAAGGTAATTTTTATTTTCATTAAGAATATAAATATATTCATTTTTTTCATTTATTATTTTTTAAATGCAAATTTTACTTGTAGATAGGTCTCTTCAGACTTTGAATTCTTTTAAATATTTGGTTGTACATTTACAAATAGTTGTAGTTACGATAGGGTTAACATAGGGATCGTTTGTAAAGCACTACCGGTATATCTTTTCTATTTGCCTGAGGCTGCATTTTGAAGTATTTAATATAAAAAAAGTCAAGTGTTGTCTAACTACATAATAAAAACTCGAGGAACAAATACACGAACTGCCAGAATTATACTTTGAAATCCTCAATAATTTAAAAAACAAAATCGCTGCGAGTACATATCGTACCCCTTCAGCATCTTATGGTTAATGCTGCTTTCTCCGCTTATGCGGTAGAGAGAACGTTATGTAATGCTGCGCGAAAAAAGGGGAATTTTCGGTAGAAAAAATATTATTACAGGGCCCTGGTAACGATGCAATGGATAAATCCAGCTGCTAAATTTAGAAACGAAAATCTTCTAACACGAGGTGTGTCCAGAATCCGTTTTGTGGGTCTTTGATACCGAAAAATTGAATGACGGATAAACGTCCGTCCGTCCGTCCGTCTGTCCGTTCGTCCATCCGTCCGTCTGTCCGTTCGTTCGTCCGTCCGTCAGTTCGTCTATCCGTCCGCCTGTCCGTCTGTCTGTCTGTCCGTCTGCTATCCGTCTGCCTATCCGTCTATTTGTCCGTCTGTCTGTCCAACTGTCTGTCCGTCTGACTGTCCGTCTGTCTGTCCGTCTGTCTGTCCGTCTGTGAACAACGCTATGAGCTAAACCGTTCATTCTATTTTCTCCAAAATTGGTATTCTCTAATGGATGTCACGGCGCCTTCAATTTGAAACCGTTATTTTTATTTTGCACTTTACATAAAACCTCTGAGACATTTTCAAAATTTTCAAAAAAAAAAGTTGTTGTTGGATATTGTGAAGGACGTTTAAGAGAATGGCGCATGTTTCATTTTAAAAACGCTGTTTTTTCGAAAATTACAAAAATTAAAATTTTTTCGGCGTCTTCCTACAACTACAGTTATGAAGATACAGATTTCTTTCCTTAATAAAATCTGTTCCCTAAAGATAGATTTTAAAATAAGGTCATGAAAATTTTTTCGAAAAATTGAGTACTTTTCCCGTAATTTTGCGTGAAAGTACGAACGGGAAAGTACGTGTTGTTTCAGTGCCACTAGTTTTTTTTTTTACAGCTTTCAATGGCCTCATTTTGCTTCTCGCCTCGTGGCGACCTTGAGTACTTCATCCGCGTTAAGCGTTACGCTAACGCTTCTTCCCGGCAACGCGTGCGTGCGTGCGCGTGTGACGTCGTGCGGGCCAGTCGGGAAGTACCGAGGCCGCACGAGGCGCCAGCCCTCTTCCGCTGAAGTAACACTTCCCTTGCGATCGGCAACAGAAAATTTCCGGACGGAAAGGACTCTCCTCTTTTTCGAGTAATTGTAAATGCCATTAACGACCATGCGCAGTTTCCTCCCCAAGATTGCTGCCTTCCATTCATTTGCTATCAATGCTCACGAGGATATGTGAAGGAGGAAATGTAGTCGAGAGTCGTTGCTTTCGATTGCGGACGGAATTCAATGCATGTTTGTGTTCTGATGATAATTGTTTCGCAATCGTTGTTTTGTACGCGGCACATTCCACGTGCTTTCGTCGATGTTTTGCCACGTCTTTGAAGAACAATTCATTTTACACGCTTGAGATTATTTTTTATTTCTTACGTCGTAAGAAGCAAAAGTGTTGTGATCGTGCACCGCAAAACGGCGAATTTTCGATAAAAAAATTTATTTCCGAGCCCTGCTAACAAAGGATAAATCTTTTTCCTACACAGGGTAAATTACTTCCTCTAACCTGACCTGGTAATAAAAAGCCGGGAAGGGGTCCACGTGGTCGATGTGACTCTCCACCACGAGGATGGCACTAGCCTTCTGAAAGCAGGAGAGCAAAAGGTGGTAAAATACCAACCCCCTGGCAGCCTAACTTCATGGAGAACCCAACGCCAGAATCCTGCCAGTGGTGGTTGGAACCTCTGGGGCTACGCCAAGATCCACAGTCAGTGCCCTCATGACCCTAGGGACCACGTCTCGAGGCGATCTACTGACTATCTCGTTAATTGCTCTCAGAATCTCTATTAAACTCTACACACAATTTGTAAATTACGATGGAGCAATTTATCATTGCTGGTAGAAAATGCAGGAAAGAAACTTCATTGTCCCATGGGGAAGTCTAGGGAACCCATTGGATCCTAAAATGCCTAGGAATTACTCAGTTACCACGACTGTAAGTGGGAAGTGTATGCTATGTAATGAATCTTATAGAAAATTGTGTAGGAAGCATGCATGTTTTGTGGTCCTTAACACCGAAAAATCGATTGACGGCAAAACCTGAGTCTGTCCATGGTCAACGCTAGCGCATAAACCGTTCTGCCCGTTTTCTCAGAAATTGATATTCTTCGATCGCTTTAACTGAACTCGAGGTTATCTGAGATTGAAACTGATATTTTGATTTTTAGAAGTACGTTACACGAAACCTCAAAAACATTTTCAAAGTTTCCTCAAAAATGGCTCGAAACTTTTGGGTTAAACTTTGTTTTTGAAGGAACGCTTAAAAGAATGCTGCAGGTCCCTTGAAATCTTTTAATTTTCGAAAAATACAAAAGTTACATTTTTTGGCCCATCCTACAACTTCAAAATTGAAGATGGAGATTTTTTCCTGGATGAAATGTGGTTTTTCAAGACATGTTGAAATAAGGACTTGCACAATTTTGCGAAAATGTGAGTACAGAGTAGATAATTTTGCGTGAAAAATAGGCAACTTTCTATGTTTTAAACATTCTTTTTCTCAAAAACAGCTTCAATTTTTTTTTCTCGTGTGTATCAAAAGACAGTAAAATAATTGTTGATAGTCTCGTTTTCGGCAAACTCAACGAAAACGTCTTACAGAATGTGGCAAACGGCGTCGCCCTAAGCGACCATTTTAAATCGCCATTGTGTAATATTTCTGTCAATATTTCAGGTTTGAAAGCAAATATTTGCGAAAGTATTACCACTGTCGAGTACCACTGTCTGGTACCACTGACCAAGTGGTCTCGTCTAAAAATGACTTCCAAGGAAATAGGCTTGATTTCAGTGATAGTGTTTTATTTCAAAATAGGACGAAGTACAAAAGCTGTTGATAGATACTTTGTCCGACAATAGACCCGGCACAAAGATAGCAAAGTTATCTCAGAAAGACCCAATTTACACGCTGCCTTGAGGCGAACGGTTTCAGCTTTAGAGGACGCGCGCGCGTGCGTGCGCGTGTGCGTGCGTGCGTGCGTAGAGCGGTTTTTCCGCGTCGGCGGGCGTTCGCTAAAAATCTGAAAGTCAAAAGGAAAACATACAAATTTCGTCTATGGTGTTGCAGATTGAGTGATTTATTGATTGTTAGTTATTCGGGGCGCGTCAACTACTAAAGGTCATAAGTACCGTAAGTGTAATGCATGCTTTATCCTCGGGAGATGGCGGTGGTCTTGCCCCGGTGGATGGCGCGATCTGGCGCCGACCTACTGTCGGCTATCGGGTTTTCCACCAACCATGTATCTTCCTCCAGCGGCGCACCGCCCCAGCCGCGAAAAGTTCTAAAGTGCGTTTCTAAGTGGATTTTTCATTTCGCGGTAATTGACATCCGCAAATATCCTCTCCATACACTTTTGGAGAAATGGCAAACGTATAGTAACATCGGAAAAGCAGGAGCTGGGGGTGGCAAAATAACATGAATGTTTTTAAAACATCGATAGTATAACATGTGTTTTGTTTTCCGTATTTTCTTCAGATCGATATATTTGCCCAGAAACATCGATGGCTTCCAAAACAAGTCTCACGATATAAATACAATTTCTAGTATCAATTTTATTTGTGGATTGCTCGCAAACAACAGGCATTGAGAACTGTCAGTATTGTCCATCCCTAGGCGTCACGAAACAGTTTGTGATTCGCATCCTTTCTCCAGTGCTGTTACCTTTTTTGATTATTTTGTTCGTGGTGATATCGTTAAACTGCAATTTGCCTACACAGAACATTGCATTGAAAAATAAGAGGATTTAATTCAATGGAGTACATGTGAGAGCGTAGGCTTCCGCGGCCTGAGACAATTGACTGTCCGGGAGACGTTTCTGTCGCCATTCTGTCCCTTCCTCAGGGCGTAATGCCAGCTAGTGATGGCATTACGTTGGCATGGCACCCTGTGGAAGGTCGCAGAATGGCGACCGAAACATCGGCACCTTTGCAATGGACGCGGCGTCACCCGGACAGACAATTAAATAAGGGAGTACATGCTTAAAACTAATATTCGACATCGACATCGAAAACCTTTTGGTGGTGTATCGATGTTTTGCTAAAAATTTGCCATCCCTACCAGGAGCATCCAGGACATGTTGCTAGATTTAGATTTAGATTTATTCTGTCAAAAAATGTATGTGACGTAGGGGGGAAAAGATTATCAGCGCACGTTTTTCTTGAGTTCCAGAATCCCTTCCCGTCATTTTAACTATAAATAGTTGAAAGATAAGTAAAGGTTTAACATACATAAAAATAATTTTTTAAAATAAATTTTAAAAATCGCAAGATTAGCAATATTTGAAAAATAATCATTTTCGTTTCTGAGTTATAGAAAAGTTATTTGCATCGGTACACGAATTGCAAGTATGATTTTTCTGCATTGCTAACAAAGTAGCAAGTCGCCCTTACCTCTACTCTTACCTCTACAACCAAAAGGAGAGTTCAACAAAACGATGATCGAGATGGGGGTCATTGACCCGGAGGCTGAAGAACATTATTTGTTGCAAACATATTAAGTCTTTAAAAAAATATACATTACAAATGTAAACTAATTCATTATATATCACTGTTTTGTTAAAATAATCATTATTTTTCTTTTTGATAATCAGTTCAGTAGTTTATCAGTTAATCTGTTTCAGTTTAGTAGTTTTGTATAGAAACAGTTATGCAGCAAAAAATATTTTACTTTTAACTTAAATTTGTGAACCGACTTCATTTGTTTAATGTTATCTGGCAGTGCGTTGTAAAGTAACGTACATGTATTGTATGTGGATTTCTGATAATGAGTTGTTGATACTGACACTTGATGAACGTGATTTTTACGACGTGTGTTGTAATTATAAATATCAGTATTGTTTGAAAATATGTTCCCACCATTAAGTCACTATTGACAAATATTACAGATTCGTAAATATATAGGCAAGGCAGTGGTAAGACTCAAAGCTCAATGAAGAGAGGCTTGCAAGGGTAACGCAGAAACTAGTATGAATGATGTGTGAATGTAGATAAAAAGAAAAATTACCTCACCCGTAAAACAACAATTTATGTAGTATATAGTATAACAAAACCGATCTTAGTGTAAGTTAGTAATGCCAAAGTGCAAGTAAGTTAACTTTAGGTCTAGAATGTAAAATTAGCTATAAGAAAAAGCCCCACCTCTAGCTGCTTAAGCCGCAAGGCAGCAGTACAGTGTACAAAATTTAAAGAGAATAAATTCCCCTTCTCAACAGGGTTACTGTGGAGGGGACAAAATAAAAAAAAGGAAACGCGGATGGTATTTTTTCATTATCCGAATAATTTTCTTTTGTAATCTAAAGGGCTGAGTACTACACGATGAGTTTCCCGTTTCCCCGGTGTGGCGGGTTGCGGGCGGAACGTCGTTGTCCCAGTTCTTGCATCCTGGCGAGCGAATTGCGGGGGATGTGACCTCGGCAGCGCGTGTTTTCGAAAAAGCGGAGCGAACGTTCGTTGTGGCCTTCATTGAGTGCAGACGGGCATGCGCGACAAACCCCGCAGCGGCAGGCGCGTGAGTCAGCGCGCGCATCACACGTAAGCAGTTGCGATGCGTTTCCGCGAACCGAAGCTGCCGGTATCACACGCCCTAGAAACCGGTGTGCTTCTTCCGAAGTAGTTCGTGCGTTCTGGCAGTGTACTTCCAACAGGATGCTCTCGGGTTAAACCAGAAATTGAACTGTAGGTTTACGGTGCTGCTAAAGAGTACCCGCTTTCTCGCCCATGATCTGGGCTGTCTGGGTGACGCCGCGTCGAAGGCTGTGTTGGCGACGTTTCGACCATCTTGTCGTGGTCTTCCTCAGGGCTGGTATGAAAAAGAAGGGGCCGTCTCAGCATTTCCTCAATGGATCGGGGAAACTGGACAAAAACCTGATCGAGATGGGGGTCATTGACGTGGAAGCTGAAGTGCATTATTTGTTACAAACATATTAAGTCTTTTAAACAAATTATATGTAATGAATGTAAACTAATTCATTATATAGCATACCAGCCCCGAGGAAGACCACGACAAGATGTTTGAAACGTCGCCAACACAGCCTTCGACGCGGCGTCACCCGGGCAGCCCAGATCACGCACATGATTCTGGCCGCGAAATCCTACGACTTCATTTAGCTTTCCTGCCGCCTTCATGCACGCGTGGAATGAACCCGAGTATATGCCATCAGTGAAAACATTTTCACCATAAGTACTGACTAATTTTATGAAATTGAGTAATCATTACTAACAGAACGTTTTAGAACTATTTTTCTTTTTTTTATTGTGCGAATAAATAAAAAAAAAAGGTTGTGGTTGTAATTTGTTTCCTAGCAAATACCGACATAATGGAAAGTGTATTAAGGCGAGAATTTCAGTAAGAATTAGAATTTCAGTAAGTTGCTATAATAATACATGTGCAAATAATTAACTTATTGAATGTCGTTTAGAGCGTTCTTGTTAAATAGGAAACACGGTGCTTCCTCCGCTGGCTCCTTGAGCCGAGTGTGCGACTGATGAAATGCAGATCGGCATCCAATATGTCGTCATTATGGATTTTCCCACGTGCACAAACGGAAGCGGATTCATTGCTTCTTTGGAAGTAACGCAATAGGAAAATGAAAGGTCTGATGGGGGCAGCGGTTAGTGTCAAGTATGCCACTAACACTTTGCGCGTCGTCTTCTGCATGATGCAAAGGAATGGGGTGAGCCGCTGTGCAGCCTATCCGGCTTCAGCCACTGATGCTCATGAACTAGTTTGCGTCACTATGTTTGCGGGAATTTTTTTTCATGCAACCAGACACCAAAATCCCCAACACTTTTGTTTGTTAAGACTGCATCAACATCTAGGTCATCAGAGACTACTATTGCATTGAACGGTATCGTAACTGTGAAGATGACATGATATGGTGATGATAGGAGGTGAAAGGACAAACACAAATACATCCATGGCCGAGGCGGGACTCGAACCTGCGATCCTTCGGTCAGACATCGTTACAGCACTACTGCCATCCGGACCGACAGCGACACCTAGTTTCAAGTCATTGAAACAGTTTTATTAAGCATTTTCTTAAATATACTGCATCTTTTATTTCAACACGGCAGCGTTCGGTCTGACTTTTCTAACGCTGTGCCCGTGTTGTGATCACGTGGTTTGTGACGTATTTGGTGCTGCGCGGAACGCGCAAAACCCGATTGATTGATTACTTTTGATTTCGGACGCGTCAACAGATACGTCCATTAGTCCCGTAAGTGTAGTGCATGTTTCTGCTCGGACGGTGGCGGTGGCGGTGGTCTTGCCCCGCTGGATAACGAGATCCGGCGCCGACTCACCGTCGGCTAGTGAGGTTTTCCCCAACCATGTATCTCCTACGAGTTGGGCACCGTCCCAACCCAGGCTAACGCTAATCTCCCGACCGATCTCCCGGCATGTGTCGTAGTGAAGTGCATGTAAATGTGTGTAAGGGGGGAGGATAGAACGGGGATTGGGAAGGAATGATCCGATTGGGAAAGAATGATCCGTGGCCCGTTTGTTAGGGTACTGCTCCGGCATTCGCTTGGTTTTGACGAAAACTACCGATCAGAGCAGCCGGCCGCTAGAATTCTTCTCTACACAGTGGCTAAACTCGACCCCCAGATATCTAGCTAGAGGCGAAAAGCCTGACACACCGTTGGGGGCGCAAGCCCTAGGAGCTTCCGGTCAGAGGCATTGCAGTGACATCAGTTGATGCCCTGAGTCACCTCTCCCGGTGCACAGCTGGCGCTTCGGAGCGGCTCACCATTGTCTTTGCATCATGGTCTTCTGTAGGAGGTGTCTGGTGAAGCGCGTGGAGTGACGTGCATGGAGAGTGAGGTGTGTGTGCGCGCGCGTGTGTGTGCGCGCGCGTGCGCGCGCGCGTGCGTGTGTGTGCGCGCGTGCGCGCGCGCGTGCGTGTGTGTGCGCGCGTGCGCGCGCGTGCGTGTGTGTGCGCGTGCGTGTGTGCGCGCGCGCGCGTGCGCGTGCGTGTGTGCGCGCGTGTGTGTGCGCGCGTGTGTGTGCGCGCGCGCGTGTGTGCTTGCGCGTGTGTGTGCGCGCGTGTGTGGCCCGCGTGTGTGTGTGCGCGCGTGTGTGGCGCGCGTGTGTGCGCGCGCGTGTGTGTGTGTGCGCGCCAGAGATCTACGGTCCCTGAAGTCTATCCCTGCATCACCCCTGGCCGCTTTGGCGACCGGCAACCATTTTCACTTTCGCTTTCGCTTCCCACGATTCCAAAACGCCGTTTCATTCGAAATAAACTTTCTGCAATCATTTGCGAGAGGCGACTTACCAAGTGACCGTGTCTGAGAACGGCGCAGATGCAATTGTATTTCAGAACTAATGGCGCTGAATATGCACCGAATGTCTCGTTGTATTTCAAATGCTTACGTAATATCATTCCAGCTTTTGTCCTTCTAATTCTCCAGCCATGTCTTGGAAAACTCATGTTACGAGACGTGGGAGATTAGACACTGCAATTTTTGAACTGACTGCTTATTGTAACAGAGCAAGTAATCTACTATGCGTAGGAACTATATTTATCAATTTTTTGGTTGTCAGGTTGGTGATAAGAGATTTTTGTCACAAAATATCCGTTTTCCGGCGCACGATTACAGTACTTTTTCTTCTTACGACGTAAGGTGAGAAAGTAAAAAGACAAATGATAAATGTGTTTAGTCTTTAAGTAAAAGATCTTTGGATGATATTTATTTTACTTGTAATTCAAAGAAGACGGTAATGAGGGGGATATTAGGAAAAATGTCAATATAAAAGAATATATCGCAAAATCCAGTTACCAATTAAGTCGAATATGTTGAAATGTCTAATATCTTTGCTGTATTAAACAGTGTAAAGGAAATTCAAATTCGCGTTGTAGTACGGCTACAAAAACATACAAGTAAGAGAGTTTAGAGTAATGTGAGTGGTTTTCTCTCCCATCTCGTGCGAACGTTTCACGCGAAAACGTGAAGTTCGTTTTCGAGGATGTCTACGCGGTGTCCTCTCCGGAGATGTGCGAGTGTGTCGGGGCGGGGGCGGGGTCGCTGCCAAGAATAGCGCACTACCAATCACCTAATAGGGCGGGCGACTGGCGGCCACCGCCCGGATATTTGACCTCTCGGCGTCCGCCCCTCCGCACACGCGCCCGAGGCCACCCCTCCCCCGCGCGCCCCGTCATGACCCTATCGCACCCCACCTCGCCCACCATCTAGCTCGCCTCCTCGCCCGGCGCCTCGCCAGCCGCCTCACCAGCCGCCTCGCCAGCCGCCTCGCCAGCCGCCTCGCCAGCCGCCTCGCCAGCCGCCTCGCCAGCCGCCTCGCCCGCCGTCTAGCCCGCCGCCTAGCCTGCGGCCTAGCCCATCGCCTGGCCCGTCGCCTGGCCCGTCGCCTAGCCCGTCGCCTTACCGTCGCCTTGCCCGTCGCCTTGCCCGTCGCCTTGCCTGCCTCCTCGCCCGCGTTCTCGCCCACGTCCTCGCCCGCCGTCTCGCTCGCGTCCTCGCCCGCGTCCTCGCCCGCGTCCTCGCCCGCGTCCTCGCCCGCCGCCTCGCCTGCCTTCTCGCCCGGTCCCTCGCCCGGTCCCTCGCCCGGTCCCTCGCCCGGTCCCTCGCCCGGTCCCTCGCCCGGTCCCTCGCCCGGTCCCTCGCCCGGTCCCTCGCCCGGTCCCTCGCCCGGTCCCTCGCCCGGTCTCTCGCTCGCCGCCTCGCCCGCCCCCTCGCTCCCTCCCGCTCCTCCGTTTCACTCCGGCCCACGCAGGCGGCCTAGGAGACCTTTCATGACGCTTCTTTCCATGTTGCGCCCCAGCGGGTTAAAAACATCGCCTAGAATTTGAGTGAAGAGGCCTTCCGACTGTCAAGCGCCATTATACTAGAAAGCGGATTCGTGTCACTTGGCCTTGTACAGGATACGATCGTAAACGGGGGCATACGTGTGTGAGAGATTGTGCGTAATGCATTCCCTTGGATCTTGGCACGATTTACTCTCCTGACTTGCTATCCTAATCCAATTTGCCTCGGATTGATTGTCTTTTCTTAGAAAGTATTTTTTTATTGCGATTTCTAATTGGCCGCACAACATTGTAAAACAATATATGAAGTATATATAGAGCAGGAGCGTCCAACTCGCAAGGCCTGAAGGGCCACAACTAAAACCTTTAAGTTGGTTGCGGACCATATTTTTATTATTCGGACAATCCACACGTGACTCCGTTTTGTTGATCTCGGTAGTTCACCCGGCTGCTCTCAAACAGGGGGTGGAGGTGAAACCATGTGTGATATCATGCCGTACCATGCATAACGCATTCTGAATTTACTCGAAAAAAGAATCTTAAATCTGATCTAATCTATTTTTACATTAAGAGAGTGTTAACCTCCAGAGGGCGCTTGCGGTAGCCGCACAGAGTTCTCGCCCGACGTGGATGCAAGGGATTTTCACTTTGAATAATAACATTTCGCGGGGCGCAATAAATGGCACCGCGGGCCGCGTGCGCCAGTTAGAAAACCCGGATTTAGAGAGAGGTTGCAAATTGAAATTAATTTATTTCATTTGCAGTTTGTCATATTTCTTAATTTGGTGAAGAGTATTAGGTCATAAACACGATCACTGATTAATAGGAATTTAAAAATGTAAATAAACCATAAACTTCTACTCAGTGGAGGTAGGGAAAATGCTTAACTTGAAATATTCTTAGCTTAAGCACTAATATAATGCATAACTGCGTAACCTTTAGCTGGAGAATGTTCTGTTTATTATCGTAAATGCTTTTTTTCGTTGTCTATTAAATAAAAGAGACACTTGTCATTTAATGTGTTTATTACGATATAAATATCTGTGCTGGTCAAGAGACCCATCATTACAAATGCGTACGAATAAAACTATTTTTGAAAATGTTTATTTGCATAGAAACTGATACAAAACGGCCAAAGTTCATAAAATATTCCACCACTCGCAACGCGTGTTCTAAACGCGTGTAAAGTAGTTTTCCGGGGGGGGGGGCTCAAGCAGGGTACACGTCGGCCCCCGTCCACGACAGCTGGCTGTCCCCGTCGGTGAGCGAGTCCTCGCCCGAGTCGTCGCCCTCGCCCCGGGCCCTCGCCCGCGCCATCGCCCTCGCATTCGCCCGCGCGCGCGCCCGCATCAGCGCGTGGTAGACCACGGCGCCGTGCCGCTCCAGGTGGCGCATGCCACGGGAGTCCAGGCTCCGGGGCGACGACGGCCCCGCCAACGCCTTGTCGGGCACCGCGAGGCACAGCAGCTGCGAACCCCCGCGCGGGTTAACACGCGTCGAAAGGGGGGTCCTTCTAACTCATTCTCATTTACACTCTTTTGCGGCTGTGGTTAGATTAATTAATGTGCGCTCTCGTCACGAGCTGTCCTGATGGCGAACATTTCAATTAGGTTTTGCTCAAGGATATTGTACAAATAAAGTGACAAAATTTTATAATTATACAATTTTATATGCATTGTTTCAAGGGGGAATCATTCTAACTCATTCTCGTTTACACTCTTTTGCAGTTGTGGTTAAATTAATTATTGCACGCTGTCGTCGTGAGCTGTCTGATGGCGAAAAATTCAAATAATTTTTGCTCACGAATATTATACGAATAAATTAACAAAATTTTATTATTAATACAATTTTATTTGCATTGTTTCAAGGGGGAATCATTCCATTTTGTTCTGGTTTACACTCTTTTGCGGTTGTGGTTAGATTAATTATTACGCAATCCCGTCATGAGGTGCCCTGATAGTGAAAAATTCAATTGGTTTTCGCTCAAGAATATTATACGATTAAATGAACTAAATATTATAATTAATACAATTTTATTTGCATTGTTTCAAGGGGGAATCATTCTAATTCTTTCTGGTTTACACTCTTTTGCGGTTGAGGTTAGATTAATTATTGCGCGTTCTCGTCATGAGCTGACCTGACAGTAAAAATTTAGTTAGGTTTTGCTCCAGAATATTGTACGAATAAATTAACAAAATTTTATTATTAATGCAATTTTATTTGAATTGTTCCAAGGGTTAATCATTCTAATTCATTTTAATGTACACTCTTTTGTGGTTGTGGTTAGATTAATTATTGCGCGCTCTAAAAGTGAGGTGCCCTGATTGCGAAAAATGCAATCAAGAATATTATACTAATGAATAAAGAAAATTTTATAATTAATACAATTTAGTATATTCTGTATTATTGTGTATTATATAAAAGTTTGTTTATTTGCATTTTTTTTGTTCTAGAACCATAAAAATGCAAATCAGAGTGTAATTACTGCTTGTAGACTTTCTTCACAGATCCAGGATTTGATTTAACAAGTTCATAGTACTACCTCAGTTTTAGTACCGCGCTGTGTTGTACAGCTTAGATGTATGCTTTGGTAACTGAGCGAGAATTAAGAGTTATTTAATAGTAGATACATTCTTCGCTACTCACGGTCGCGGAGATATTTTGCTTATTTTAATATTAAATTATTGTAAGATGGACTATATTTTGTATTAATTTGTTTCGAAATGTTAAATTTTGAAAGCCGTCGACAAGACATAAATTTCAATTTTGAAAGCGGTTGACGCGACGTAATTTTAAAATGACAATCGCGGAGACATTCACGCGCTCTTGCGTTGTAACGTCGTGTCGTTGGGTCTGATCGCCTGAAAAGAATTCCCATCGAATCGAAACGTCTCAAGTAGCAGCGCAAAAAATAAGTTAATGAAATATTCTATCTATTAAAATACAGTTTTAAACACAACAAATTATTAAATGCCTTTGTAGTTATTGTCAGAGAGCATCCTATTTTCGATAAAATAAGTAATTTCTTAATCAATACTTTTATTTATTTTGAATGAACTATACCAATTGACTTTTGTTGGCTTGTGAATTTATTAAACGGTAACTTGAAAGCGCTTTCCCTCTATAGTTGGAGTACAAATATATTCAAATTCTTGTAAATATTGTTCTCCGCCGAGCCATTTTCGAATGCAAGGAAGTCTTTACCTTTCCTTCGGACTGTCAGTCGTAGAGCTAGTATGAGAAGGAGTGAACAAGAATTGCTGCATACAAAATTTTATTTGAAGTTATTGGTGCTTATATTAGTGAAACTCTGGCGGTCCATTTACTTACTGTTTGAAAATGTATCCCGTGTATTACATAATAAGTATAGCCTTCTTACTATTACCATTCCAACTAGCAACCGCATTTCTCCCTGCATTTCACTTGCTTACATTCCCTTGCCCGCTGACTTGCCTGCAGACTTTAGTTTTCATTATACCGGAAAGAAATGTTGCGTATTGACTATTCTGATGTACTTCCGTAACCATTGAAATGTAATTAAGATAAAATAGTCTATAATTAACAATGTAGAATTCACAAGTTATAATTTTGATTAGGGCTGCAATGAGTTATAAGACAACGGAAATTCTGGCAATGACATCGCACATTGCGCTAATTTGTATTCAGGACACTTTTCTATATTCATTTATTCTTTTTTCCCCGTCTCCGCGGTTTCTCGCTTCTCTAATCGTTCGGACTTTTCTCCCCTTCCCCCTCTCCTCCCGGCCGCTTCCCCCGCTGCCCTTACCTTCTTCGCTCTCATTTGCGGAGAGATGTGCCGTCGCAGCAAGGTCGACATCGCGGAAAGGCGCGGGGGCGGGCTCACTGGGTCCGCGCGTCGTCTGGGTGATTTACCTGGTCCATCACCTGGTCCCTGTACGCCTCGGCCTTGTCGCGCATTTGCTCCAGGCCGCTCACCACGGGCCCGAGGGCGGCGACGGCCAGGTGCGCCGACGCCTGCTCCAGGGCGGCGTCGGCGTCGGGGTCCGCGCCCGCGCCCGGCGCCGCGCGCCGCCGCTGGCTCATCAGCCTCACGGCGATCTGCTCCGCGACGCGTTTGATCTGCTCGAACGACAGCTGCGAGAGCTCCTCCGTGACGTTGGAGAAGAGTCCGTCGATCACGTTGTAGTAAATGAACGTTCCGCCGTTGTGTTTGGTTGGGAGAATGCACCAAATACAGAACGCACGCCTTGCGACCGTGTACAGGGGCACGAACCTCAGGAGGAAGAATAGCAGACCTTCCACGGTGGCAAAAGCTGCGAATACCATCCAGTAAGTCATGTACTGGATGATTTTGTCTCTGTCATTGTCCTTTAGGGCTGCCACTGAGCAGTAGGAAGGATAGATGAACATGAGGAGGTCGAGTATTGGTGTCGGAAGTAGCAGATCGTATGCCATTGGAGAGTTGATGAGCTTCTGTCAAACGTTTAACGCCTTGGTCGTTGGGTAGCACTTGCAGAATTTCCTGTATAAGGATGGCTATGTTCAAGTTTGAACCTTGAACCGCACGACATTTTCTTGTCACCGTGTGGTGCTATTTCATTTCCATGCAACCGTTACACTGTGAATTATTAATATTCTCCTCACATCTATGCAGTTTTTTCACGTCAAAATTTCACTAATTGAAACCTTCATATCCCACTAGAAGTTACTGCACAAATCAGTTTGTCACTTTAAAATTTCATTCCCTTTTAATAAATTAAAAAAACAAAGAAACAGTTGCCTCATGAGTTTCAAGACATTCGCGATTCATTTAGTTTCGGGTGTTATGTCAACAATGCAACCTGGGTTCATAAAAATTGATCATGCAGTATTCTCATGGGATCCGCTAGAAGTGATCCAATTTATAATCTTCAGTAGTTTTTACTTTTCACTTGCGACTTTTTCCGCGGTGAGGTGAATTGTGAAAGAGCCCAGCTGTTATAATGAACCAAACGTATTTTATTCATGAAATGATTAGTTATAGATTAAAATGACAGCCGGAAAAAGTCGTGAGTGAAAGGGATAAAAAATGATGGTAACATTACATTACTCCTAAATTGCTGCAAATCGTACGAAATATCTCTGAAATATTAAATTCCAAAACTTGACTACTTCCCTTGCACACTCGTTGAAAAATTCATAACGTTTATCTTAATGTTTATAAAAATCCGTCGAGAAAGAGTATAGTACTAGTTTTATTGATCATCTTAACAATATTGACAATATTGTAATTAGAAGCAGCTGGGCTTATTTTAGTAAATCTTATTGTATTATATAATATCGTAATATTTTGAATGATATAACCAATGGTTATGAACAAAACTGAAGTATTTTTATGTTTTGAAGCGGTGTTTTGGTGGAATTCATGAAAATAAAACTTTTAAAAATCTTATCCCCAAAATTCCCTATCTTCGACTTTCATATTTCACAGCGGACTCAAAATGATCTTAATGTGTTTCTTTTTAACCCCCATCAAATATTGTGTGAAAAAATTATAATCAAAAACGTTACTGAGATTTAATGGTAATGATTCTTTGTTAGTAATATGTAGGAAGATGACTTTTTAATTAATTAAACTTTGCCTTTCTTAAAATAATATTGCGTTTCAGAAAGTGTTGAGGGTATTTTCTATATTTCTACAATGAATTTTAGAATCTTACAGGGCAATAATAACTCTGTGCGCTTCAAGACTGCTTTTGGTAGCGTCATTCAAATGGAAAACTAGTGATGCTAGAGAAAGACATTTTCATAGTTCGATTGCATGCAATTGCCTCAGGCCACAAGGTTAGGGAAGGATTACGATATGAAAGCAATCAATAAACGAGAGATTTTGATTGTCCCTCGTGCCTCAAACTTATCTGAAAACTTTCATGTCTTACGTGTTCCAAACCCACAGCCTGATCCCACGCTCATTTGCTCAGAGCCTTTATCTCAAGAGGACGAATCACTTCACGACGTTTTAACATTTTTTCATAATGCTCTATTTGAAGCTCATTTTTATTAATGTTTTTCAATTTTCGAAAAAAATTATCAGAAATAATTTGAAGCCTATGTACTCACAAATTTAATAATGTACGAAAATATCAGTGTTATAATTATAAAAAAATGAAATGTATGTCATTTTTGACTTATCTATAGAATACTTCGAAATGGCGTTTATGTCACGTAGAATCATACCTGACGTATATAGCAAATAATTCTCTTTCTATCGCATCCATTTTGCCTAGTCGTGTGGATTGACTGTGTCGAGTATTTATTGTATTGGTGCAAGCTTGTCAAACTGCGCCCGCACGTGCAACTTACCTGCCTCCTAAGAGCACGGGCAACGTCCCCTGACTTTGCTCTTGTTTCCCCTCCAAATCCAGGAAACGCATCCAGCATGCGCAAGCTGAAGCGGCGCGAGGCTGGAAATAATGGTGTCTTACGAAAATATGTTTGGCAGATTCGTTCTATAAAAACGAGATTGGAATTTTGTTTTTTCTCTTTACTATTTATTTTTATTTCACGTCTATTTTCTTTTTGAATTCTGCCTGTATAATCTGGTTTGCTTTGGATCGGAAATATATTTCGATGACGAATTCGTTCCACGATTTGCATTTGTGTTATGTGTAATTAAATCATTCAATTGTTGTGTGTAGTAATAATGTGAAATAAATGAACAAGCCTATAAAAGTTAAAAGTTCTCGCTAATTGAGGGAGAGCTATTAGAGACAAGAATGTTTAATCCCCCCAACCTGAACGTGGGAAGTCGTGCAATTATTGCACTCCATTGTTGACTTGTGCGTGGAGTGTTATTTGCGGTCGCGAGGGCGTGTGGTGAAGGGCGTGCGCTCTGTTGCAGCCGTCGGGCTTCATGGAGCGGTCGGTGGGAAGTCGTGCAATTATTGCACTCCATTGTTGACTTGTGCGTGGAGTGTTATTTGCGGTCGCGAGGGCGTGTGGTGAAGGGCGTGCGCTCTGTTGCAGCCGTCGGGCTTCATGGAGCGGTCGGTGGGAAGTCGTGCAATTATTGCACTCCATTGTTGACTTGTGCGTGGAGTGTTATTTGCGGTCGCGAGGGCGTGTGGTGAAGGGCGTGCGCTCTGTTGCAGCCGTCGGGCTTCATGGAGCGGTCGGTGGGAAGTCGTGCAATTATTGCACTCCATTGTTGACTTGTGCGTGGAGAGTTATTTGCGGTCGCGAGGGCGTGTGGTGAAGGGCGTGCGCTCTGTTGCAGCCGTCGGGCTTCATGGAGCGGTCGGTGGGAAGTCGTGCAATTATTGCACTCTATTGTTCACTTGTGCGTCGAGTGTTATTTGCGGTCGCGAGGGCGTGTGGTGAAGGGCGTGCGCTCTGTTGCAGCCGTCGGGCTTCATGGAGCGGTCGGTGGGAAGTCGTGCAATTATTGCACTCCATTGTTGACTTGTGCGTGGAGTGTTATTTGCGGTCGCGAGGGCGTGTGGTGAAGGGCGTGCGCTCTGTTGCAGCCGTCGGGCTTCATGGAGCGGTCGGTGGGAAGTCGTGCAATTATTGCACTCCATTGTTGACTTGTGCGTGGAGTGTTATTTGCGGTCGCGAGGGCGTGTGGTGAAGGGCGTGCGCTCTGTTGCAGCCGTCGGGCTTCATGGAGCGGTCGGTGGGAAGTCGTGCAATTATTGCACTCCATTGTTGACTTGTGCGTGGAGAGTTATTTGCGGTCGCGAGGGCGTGTGGTGAAGGGCGTGCGCTCTGTTGCAGCCGTCGGGCTTCATGGAGCGGTCGGTGGGAAGTCGTGCAATTATTGCACTCCATTGTTGACTTGTGCGTGGAGTGTTATTTGCGGTCGCGCGGGCGTGTGGTGAAGGGCGTGCGCTCTGTTGCAGCCGTCGGGCTTCATGGAGCGGTCGGTGGGAAGTCGTGCAATTATTGCACTCTATTGTTCACTTGTGCGTCGAGTGTTATTTGCGGTCGCGAGGGCGTGTGGTGAAGGGCGTGCGCTCTGTTGCAGCCGTCGGGCTTCATGGAGCGGTCGGTGGGAAGTCGTGCAATTATTGCACTCCATTGTTGACTTGTGCGTGGAGTGTTATTTGCGGTCGCGAGGGCGTGTGGTGAAGGGCGTGCGCTCTGTTGCAGCCGTCAGGCTTCATGGAGCGGTCGGTGGGAAGTCGTGCAATTATTGCACTCCATTGTTGACTTGTGCGTGGAGTGTTATTTGCGGTCGCGAGGGCGTGTGGTGAAGGGCGTGCGCTCTGTTGCAGCCGTCGGGCTTCATGGAGCGGTCGGTGCCGTACTCCAGCGTGGAGGAGCTGTGCGTGGTGGCGCGCTGGGATGCGGGCCATCGCTTCTGCGTGCGCCTCGTCGTGCAGGACGGCTCGCTGCTGCTGCAGGTGAGTTTTTTAATGGGCAAAACAGTGTTACAAGAGAGTACTCATGGCTAGAGTCCAGAAGTTCAGGCGTTTATTCTGCCTAAAATAGGCAGACAAAAATGCAATTATTTTTACTAAAATAGGCATCAAAAGAGGCATTTATTCTGGTTAAAATAGAGGTTTAAAATTGCATATGGAACAAACAAAAATCATTATTTAAAAGGAATGACTGTAAAAAAATTATTTACATGATTCACATTTTTTACTCCAACTCTGAAATATGCATTTTTCCTTCCAAGTAAATGCTAATGTACACTATACATTAGCATTACATTGAAGGAAACGATCATTTCTTTGTAATCTTGATTGCACGTGAGTACCCGGTATGATGACTATGACTTTTTTTTCTTGTGACGAAATATTATTATGGACCTCTTCGAATCTTGAAATGGCATCAGTGAAAACGAAATTTTAGTTTTCGTTCTTCATACTTGTGTGATCTCCAACACGGAGGAGAATACTTCATATACACTCAGCTGTCCTCAAAAGGGGTCGGAGATTATACACAAATGTAGGAAGGGATTCAATGTAAAAAATCAAAACTCGTTACTGGTATCATCTGCCTTTCTCATTTAGAATTTTAACACTACCTGAACCTGGAACCTTCGCTTCCACAGAAAGACAAAACACGACCGTGCCTGCATGTTGTGCAGGCTTGGTGGGGTGTTACCTGTTTGATCGAGATCAGTGCTGGGAGAAAACAAGGAAATAACGACGAAAATACAAAAATAAGACAAAATACCGAAAATAGACGTCATAGGCTAAAATAGGCAGAATAAAACTATTAAAACAACTCTAGAAGTACAATTAAGTGATTCATATTGTTAGTCAAGCTCGTGAAAAAAAAACAACGAATAAAAGAAAAGGAAAAAAACCCGGCATTTTTCCAAACTTCCAGGTTCTGTTCTCGAAAATTATTAATGAAGTTGTGCCCCCAAAAAGCGCCCATGGTCTTGTTTTATTCTCGCAATCATTAACAATTGGCCGGCTGAGGTGGCTCAGGACATCATGTGAAATATTCAGTATTTTATTTTCACAATTCTACAAAAGTATATTTAGGTGCGTAAAATTACCAATCTGGCAACCCTGCATCCATAATTCACCAAAAGAATGCAAGTGAAACCTCAGTGTTAATGGAGGAAAGTTGCGCGCAGAACTTGGAATATTGAACTATCATCTGCTTCTGAGGCTCCTTCTTCCATTATCTTACACTCCATACGAAACTTAATGCATTACTGAAAATTGTTTTCATTGCGTAATTTTAAAAATATTTCTGTAGGGTTTCAAATATTATTCAATATTCTAATGAAATTTCGAGGAAATATGGAGTTTCCCATTTCTAACATAACATAATATAGTCAGGCAATTTAATTACATCATGAAAGAAAAGCAGGAAACGAAATAATCGACAAATACATAAGTCGATAGGTATATTTATTCAGATTGTTCATTATTGCTTTGACTTCTTTACGAAACAAATACTCACCAGAAAGTATTGAAGTTCCGTAAAACGTGAAATAACTTGGACAAATAAGCAGAGGTTACGTTTATTGCTATCCAACATACGATAATGGCGATGGTATTACGAAGAAATGTGCGAAAGCCACTAACCAATTATCACATTCTATTCCAAGAACTAGCTTTCTACAGGATAATTTTTTCGCAACGACGACCCAATACTTTTCATCGCTTCACCCACGTTATTGTGATCATGAAATTATTTAATAATTGAATTAATTCAGAAAACTCAATTAAAATTCTTTACTGCTAACTTTTATGCACAATTTTTTTATGTCAAAAATACTATGAACTGTAATAAATCAGATGTAATGCAGAAAGTATTTGGGGGTTATGTAATAGCAATGCTTACGAAAGCTTCAGAACGATTCGAATATTTAAAATTGCGCCCAGAAATAACACAATGGCTTACCATCTTACGAATTTAATTCGTAACTGAATAAAATACTCTACCGAATTCCAAATACGTTTGTTATGAAGCATTATTCTCAACACCACCATCTCTCAAAATATTTTACGATAATGGCGGTCGTCGGTAGATCCTACGACAGTGAAAGAGACAGTGATAGGGAGCTACGTTACTTCGGTTTTTAAAGCCCTCTTTCGGATCTGCTAAGAAAATTTTACTCCCCAAGACGCGAGCGCCGCATAGTAAGTTTCACACACAAGGTTGCAGTGTGCTGAAAGCCACGAGACGTCAGGTTCGATGAGAAATGCTGATGTTCGTCAAGCAGAGCGTCGCTCATCGCTACTCTCAGCTCAGTTTCTTGCGGCCGCGTGGTGCAATGCCACCACACTTCCCTGGATCGAAGGCAACCATATCTTTGCGGACATCTATGGCTGATGTGAAACATAAAATGAAACAGAGGTCTGGAAAGACATTGACTGTTCGACGCGCTTTGTGTTGCTTACAGCAATTTTCTTGTCAGTACTGGCGTTTCACCCGCTTCGCTGTATCGGACTTATAGAGAGATTAATCTAAGAAGGAGCCCCTTTCACAGCTACTGCTGGCAACATAACTGCAGATTATATCTGCCCACTCATTTTGTCACTGCGTTCGTTTACAGGTCACATTACTATATTTTGCAATATCATTGTCCTGTATGACGTTCATGCATTTCCCGATCTGTCAAAGTGAGGTCCCTTCCTAAAGTAACTCCTGCATGCTGTATCGGGCTTACAGAGAGATTACTCTAAAGAGGGACCATTTTGACAGCTACTGCTTGGCCACTGCTGGCAACATAACTGCAGATTATATCTACTCACTCATTTTGTCAGTGCGTTCGTTTACAGGTCACATTACTATATTTTGCGATGTCATTGCCCTGTAAGACGTTCATTCGATTCTCGATCTGTCAAAGTGAGGTCCCTTCTTAGAGTAACTCCTGCATGCTGTCTCGGATTTATAGAGAGATTACTCTAAGGAGGGACCACTAACAGCTATTACTTGGCCACAACATAATTGCAGGTTATATCTGCACACTTATTTTGTCAGTGCGGTCGTTTACAAGCTTCATTACTATATTTTTCAATGTCATTGCCGTACATTACGTTCATGCATTTCCTGATCTGTCAAAGTGGTCCCATCTTAGAGTAACTTCTTTATACTTAACTGCAGCGTATCTCTCGGACGCTTGTGCTGGACCGTCGGATTCAGCTCGTACACGGCTAAGTTTTTAATTAATTTTTCGTTTCTCGACGCGTTCAGTTACGAGTAGAATTTCGAAGCGAAATGTTCAAAACGCTCTTGGAGGAGCGTTAATTTTAAGCGCGTAGCAGCGCGCCGCGGAGCGCGAGACGGCGCCGGAGAGGCTGTTCGGCGCTGCGGGGCCGCTGAGCCGCTGAGCTGCCCAGATGCTCGCACTCGGCGCAATCTGGCGCTTATCTTATCTGCGCGGGGGGTCGATCTCCAGAGGAAAATTGACTCTCTTCCTCTGGGTGCGACGCCCGCCCCGACTCACTCACTCACCCATTAGATCACCCACGCGCCCACGTCCGTCCACTAGGGATGAGACATCGATGTCGATGTTGTCAAAACGTCGATGTTGTAGAGACATCGATGTTTTAAACATCGATGTACCACCTTCATCGATCAAACTCTCTCACCCGAAATAACCTCTATGCCCATGTATTTCCTCTTCATATTCATTTCGCACATTAAGATGTGGTCAAGGCTGTGGGCATGCTCGTACCCTCGTTCGGTGAATTCACAAACATGAACATTGTCAAATTAAATTTTAATGCTCATGAATTTAATGTTATAGGTTACTAAACCAGTCTAAAAACATCGATGGTTTTTAGTCGATATATTTTGAATATCGATGTTTTAATTTTGAATATCAATGTTGGCCAACATCGATGTTTTGTTATCGATGTCGCATCACTACCGTCCACTCGCTCACCAGACAGCCACAACATAACGGTACGGAATGGGGAAGAGATGTTCATTTCGTATTCAATCGCAAACATCACTTGTTAACACTATTGAACTATTGATTAACAAATGAAAAGGAATGCCACAAAATTACCAACCTAATTCCCGGGAACGCCGGCTAGATTTAAATATCAACACCCCCCTTATTCCCCACTTTTATTTTCTTGCTTTCCTACATACGTACTAAATAAAATGTATACTAACATTTACAGGTGTCGAAATTGTGGGTAGTTTTCGTGTAATCTTGCGTAGAATACAGGTTTTTTTCTACATTAATTTTTTCAAAAACGACTCCAATTGTTTTATCTTTAAAATTTTTCGTCGTATGTATAAAAGGAGCCGTTTTTGAGAAAATAACTGTTGAAAAATTTCCTATGTTGTACGCAAGATTACGCGAAAACTACCCACATTGTCGAGACATTATAACTGACCTTATTTTAAGATGTCGTTAAAGAACAGCTTTCATTAAGGAAAACAAAATTCAACCGTTTTGCAATTTTCATAAATTAAAGAAATTTCAGTGAAATTGAGACCTGCGCCATTTGTTTGCTTTCTTACGCTATCCGCGGATAAAGTTGAATTAAAATAGTTTTCAGATAATTTGGAAAGTGTTGAGGCTTCTTATAAAGTACCGCCCCCCCAAAAAAAACCAACAAAATATCATTTTCAAACTCGCAGGGCCTCGAGAACAACAGTTTCATATAAGCAGTGTTGAACACAAATGCTCATATAACCATCGTTTGGCGCTTTCGAGCGTTCTAGTAGCAATTATTTGGCAACACAACAACGAACGTGACGACAATGGGCGAGCGTTAAATTAGAACCCGCTCAGATGTGGTGTGATCCCTTGCCCGCAGTTAAAGGTTTTTATTTCTGTTTTGCAAGTTAAAAATAAAAAAAATAACTTTAAACATATTACAGATGCTTGGTCCTTCATTTTCAGGCATACACATTTACATAAAAAAGTGTCGATTTAAATACTTGTTTAATTTTTGATTCATTTCAATATTAGGTATAATTATCTATAATACACGTTAAATTAATTATCATCAACTGGGTGAATTAGGCCGATTATATTAATGTCAATTAACGATTAATTGATTAACAATTAATTCATTTATTAACAATTAATTAAGCCAATTAAAGATTCATGTGGATGCAGTATTCAGAATTTTAACAATGTATTCGTATGTGTATTGAAATCATCAACAACATGTGTGTTTCTAGACGTCTTCCCGAAAATCGTGTCGGAAACCCGTAAGAATTTTGTCAGTCGATTGTCTTATCGAGAAGAATCGAGTGAGCTATTTATGACCCCCTGTATTTTCTTCTGTAAGTTACCAGAAATGGATTTTAGTTGCTTACAAAATATTTAAAATGGCGACTTTTAGAAAAATTTCTTGAACCTTATCGAATGGATCTAAAAAAAAAAACATTAAAAGAAAAATTCCATCAGAAGCCTGAGACGGTTCGAATGACAACTTTGTCTCGATTAGTGGAGCGGAAGTGGTGTACCTAAAGTGAAGGACATATTAATGGACGCAGGTTACTTCATTACTAAATAAGGAAGTTGAGCGTTTTTGTTTTAAAAAAATAACTAAAACGTGCAGAAAGTTTTTTATTATAAATTGTCACTTGAGAATAACTAGTTAAATATTTCACAAACTTTAACATATGCCCCACACGAACTTCCTTGACCAGTTTCAAAAATATCCTAGCGTCAATTACTCTCTGGAGGAGAATTCCATCAGCCAGCTATTCTTATTGGTAGTTTTCCGTCATTTCTGAATCCAATACCACGCGTGCCATAACAAACAAGATCATTAACCGCACGCCATCATCTCCCTCATCTTTGTTCCTCCTCACCCCGTAAACACGCACACACGGTTGAATTTCCTGCACTGCACTACTACACACGCGAGTAACGAAGGCTTCCTAGCTGGTGGCGGAGCACAGGTAGGGGAGATACTGGACAGGATAAGCTGACGTTAGACGATCTCAGAATCCAGTTGGGGAGGATCACCGCCTCATTTCGGGTGCCATACACTCTCCGATGAATGTCCGTAGTAGTTGACAAGCTCGGAAACACTAAATAAACAAGTGTTGATCCAACAGTACATACTTTGTGTTTCCTTTTTAATAAATTTGTAAGTTTTGAAAATTCACAGCGTTTAACGAAAATGAGACCAGCGCCATTCCTTTAAGCGTCCCTTTTTCTGCCCGTGGAAAACATGTAATGAAAAAATTTGGAGCAGTTTTTGAGAAGAAAATATTGAAAAAATTTCTAAATCGCCTATATTTGCGCAAAATTACACGAACAACACTCATATTTTCGAAAAATTGAACTTGAACTTAATTGAAGATCTGTCTTCAAGAAACAAATTTCAGTAAAGAAAAAAATCTCCATCTTCAATATTTTAGTTTTAGGAAGAGGCCGAGAAAATTGAACATTTGCAATTTTCGAAAATCAGGGATTTCGACAAAAATGAGACATTTACCATTCTCTTAAGCGTATTTTACGTTATCAAACAAAATTTAATGAAAAAAATTTTACCCAAGGGGCCACGACATCAGTCAGATGGATACTGGTGGTAACTATATCAAGTTTTGAGAAAATCGGCTGAACGGTTTAGGCGCGTTAGCCTTGACCAGAGACAGACGGACAGACAGACGTTTTGCCGCCAATCGATTTTTAGGTATCAAGGACCCACAAAATATGAATTCTGACTACATTACGTGTTAGAGGATTTTTTTCTAAATTTAGCACCTGGATTTATCCACTTTTTTGTTACCAGGGCTCGGCAATAAGAGTTTTTGTGTCGAAAATTTGTTGTTTTCCCCCGGAGCATTACAATACCTTCTGTCTACTGCGCAAGCTGTCGCGAGAAAGAAACAACCCCCCGAACGCGTTTCTTGAGGACCCACAAAACATGAATTATGACTACATCACGTGTTAGAAGAATTTCCCCCCTAAATTTAGCAACTGGATTTATCCACTTTTTCGATACCAGGGCTCGGCAATAAGAGTTTTTGTGTCGAAAATTCGTTGTTTTCCCCCGGAGCATTACAATACCTTCTGTCTACTGCGCAAGCTGTCGCGAGAAAGAAACAACCCCCCGAACGCGTTTCTTGAGGACCCACAAAACATGAATTATGACTACATCACGTGTTAGAAGAATTTCCCCCCTAAATTTAGCAACTGGATTTATCCACTTTTTCGATACCAGGGCTCGGCAATAAGAGTTTTTGTGTCGAAAATTCGTTGTTTTCCCCCGGAGCATTACAATACCTTCTGTCTACTGCGCAAGCTGTCGCGAGAAAGAAACAACCCCCCGAACGCGTTTCTTGAGGACCCACAAAACATGAATTATGACTACATCACGTGTTAGAAGAATTTCCCCCCTAAATTTAGCAACTGGATTTATCCACTTTTTCGATACCAGGGCTCGGCAATAAGAGTTTTTGTGTCGAAAATTCGTTGTTTTCCCCCGGAGCATTACAATACCTTCTGACTACTGCGCAAGCTGTCGCGAGAAAGAAACAACCCCCCGAACGCGTTTCTTGAGGACCCACAAAACATGAATTATGACTACATCACGTGTTAGAAGAATTTCCCCCCTAAATTTAGCAACTGGATTTATCCACTTTTTCGATACCAGGGCTCGGCAATAAGAGTTTTTGTGTCGAAAATTCGTTGTTTTCCCCCGGAGCATTACAATACCTTCTGTCTACTGCGCAAGCTGTCGCGAGAAAGAAACAATCCCCCGAACGCGTTTCTTGAGGACCCACAAAACATGAATTATGACTACATCACGTGTTAGAAGAATTTCCCTCCTAAATTTAGCAACTGGATTTATCCACTTTTTCGTTACCAGGGCTCGGCAATAAGAGTTTTTGTGTCGAAAATTCGTTGTTTTCCCCCGGAGCATTACAATACCTTCTGTCTACTGCGCAAGCTGTCGCGAGAAAGAAACAATCCCCCGAACGCGTTTCTTGAGGACCCACAAAACATGAATTATGACTACATCACGTGTTAGAAGAATTTCCCTCCTAAATTTAGCAACTGGATTTATCCACTTTTTCGTTACCAGGGCTCGGCAATTGGGGTTTTGGGTCGAAAACGCCTCGTTTTCCCCAGCATCTCAATCCTTTTGTCTACTGCGCAAGCGAGTAGCGCAAGCGAGAGCAAGAGAGTCGCGAGAAAGAAACAATCCCCCGAGCGCGCTTCTTGAGAAGGCAGCAGCGGGACCGCCGTCGCGCATAGTTGAACCGCGGCGGCGCCTGGCGCTTGACGTCCGCCTCCGCGCGTATTCGGCGCCCCGCGCCGGAGCGACGCGGCTAAAAATACACGCGCGCGAGCGCGCGCGGGCGCGAGAACTCGTCGCCTGCGCCCTGCCGCCGCCTGGGCCAACGGCGCGCGCGGTGCCCTCGCCGCCCTCTGCCACTTCAACGCGCTCGTCAGCTGGAATTCTTTCGAGGCGCAGGTCGGCCGGGGCCGCTCGCCATGCCGTTTCGGGTCGCTCGCGGAGAAAGTTTGCTAAAAAAGCCTTTTGCTTCCTCGCATACTATTGCGTAGTAATGATACAGTATTACTACCACAGTTCTGACGTATTGCTAATATTGAAGCGGAAAAATCGTAATGTTGAACTTTGATATTGAAATGTGGGTAAATCTTTCCATATGTAGTAAATAACTCCCACTAATACGTGGTATTGTAGGAATCACGTTTTGGGGATCCTTCATACGGATAAATTGGTTGACTTTTACATGATAAGATAGATCATAGAATAAGAAATGATAATAGAGAAGTTTTGCTAAAGATGGTGTTTACTTTCTCGCATACTATTACATAGTAATTACTGCGGTTCTGACGTATTACTAATATTGGAGCGGAAAAATCGTAATGTCGGCCTCTGTTATTGAAAATGTGGATAATGTTTCCCATAACTTCCACTAATACATTGTACTGAAGGAACTCACGTTTTGGGGATCTTTGAAACCGAAAAGTTGGTTGGCTTTTACATGTCAAGATACATCATAGAATATGAGATGATAATAGTGAAGTTTTGCTGAAGATGGTGTTTACATTCTCGCATACTATTACGTAGTAATTACTACCCTTCTAAAGTGTTACTAATATCGGCGCGGAAAAATCGAAATATTGGGCTCTGATATTGAAAATATGGATAAATTTTCCCATATGTAGTAAATAACTTCCGCTAATACATTGTACTGAAGGAACTCACGTTTATGGGATCCTTGAAACCGAAAAAGTGGTTGACTTTTACATGATAAGATAGATCATGGAAGATGAGTTGATAATAGGCAAACTTTTGCTAAAGACGGTTTTTAGTTTCTCGCAGAGTATTATCTGCAGTGGTAATGATTCAGCAGAGGTAATGATATTCTGCAGTGGGAAAGATACAGTACTATTACTAATGCAGTTTTGACGTATTACTAATATTGAAGCCGAAAAAGCATCATGTCGCGCTCTGATATTTTAACTAATACATTGTATTGAAGGAATCCACGTTTTGGGGGTCCTTGATTCGGAAAATTTGGTTGACTTTTTTACATGATAAGATAGATCTTGAGAAGATAAATTCAGCAATACCACATATGTTGATATTTGATTAAAAAATTATAAGCTCTAACAAGTTTTAAAATCCGGCATTATAGCAAGTTCGGAAGTACGCGGTGCGGTTGGGTTTCTAAACGTTTCCACGGCCTCTATCGTTCACTGTTTCAAAACGTACCGAATTAGCGCATGTTATGACCCCTAAATGACAATGAACACCGCCGTACACACGAATAAATAAGGCACTCTAGAAATCGCGAAATATAATTTATCCCATCAAGAGAGTCAATGATATAGAGTGTGCAGAGCAGACATTGTGGCCCCGTGGCTGTTATTTCTGCAAACAGTTGACATAAAGATCTTTCAAAACTTAGTGGACTTCTTGTGTTATTAATAACGTAATTTCAGTAAAAGTAATTTCGTTTTATTAATGGTTCAAGGCAAGTTCACGATGATATAATGAAGAAAATTGAATAGTGACATTTAATAGAAAACAGTGTGTCAGGAAGTTGCATACAAGGTCTGTCCCAAAAGTAAGTTGAATGACCTTACGCCCCCGAAGCAGGCTACTAGCAAGGCGCGCCAAGTGACGTGAATGGTTGTGTGGGGTTTAGGGAAGCCAAGGACAAACATGTCAGTTGTCTGCAGGCTCTTCCACAGTGCGCATCGCTGCTAGTTTCAACCCTTGTGTTAGTGACGCGTCGGAATTTTAAGATGCCACGTTTCAAGGACCAGCGCTACGCAATAAAATTTTGTGTTGCGCTCAAGAAAACGGGCGCTGAGACCGTTGCTAAGGGAAGCTTATGGCGATAGCACCATGTCCAACAATATGGTTTACCGCTGGCACAAGATGTTTCGAGAAGGCAGAGAGGACGCCGAGGATGAAGACCGCTCTGGATGCCCGTCAACGTCACATTCCGATCAAAATGTGAAGAAAGTGAGGAACATGCTTAACTCTAATCGACGCCTGAGTATTAGAAAGCTGGCAGATGAGTGTAATATCCCTAAAAGTACTGTGCATCGCATTGTTACCGCAGATTTGGGCATGCGGAAGATCTGTGCGAAGATGGTCCCCAAGGTGCTTTCCGATGAACAAAAGGCTGCTTGTGCAAGGATTTCGCGTGACCTCTTGGAGCAGTGTGAAAATGATCCGAATTTTTTGGATAATGTGATTACGGGTGACGAAACATGAGTTTTCGAGTATGACCCGGAGACCAAAAGACAAAGTGCTGAGTGGCACACGCCCGCTTCCCCGCGCCCAAAAAGGCGAGAAAGAGCAAGTCCTGTGTAAAGGCCATGCTCATCGTGTTTTTCGACAAAAGAGGCATTGTCCACTCAGAGTTTGTGCCACAAGGACAAACAGTGAACAGTCATTTTTACTTGCAAGTCCTGAAAAGGCTCCAAAGCAGAGTGAAACGCGTCAGGAAGGAGATCGCCAGCACTTGGCGTCTTCACCATGACAACGCGCCGTCGCACACCATTATTAGAGAGTACTTAGCCAAACGCGGTGTGGCAACATTGCCCCTGCCGCCGTACAGCCCCGACTTGGAACCACTGGACTTCTTTTTGTTCCTGAGGATCAAGAAGGAACTCAAGGGCCACCATTTCGCGACTTTGGAAGCCGTCAAAGAAGCAACGACGAGATGCTTGAAGGAGGTCTCCGTCGACGCCTTCCAGGGTGCGTTCAGCGACTGAGAATAACGCTGGCGCAGGTGTTCCGAAGCGGAAGGAAGCTACTTTGAAGAATTTTAGTTACTTGTATATTTATCTGCAATAAATCTTTTTTCTTGGACTTATTCAACTTACTTTTGGGACAGACCTTGTAACTCAGTTGAATAACTCTTGCCCGGGAATAGCGCGATTTTCACAATTACCACGCTCTTTCGTCCTAAGGACGTTTAAAAAGAAGGTACAGGTCTCACTTTCATTGAACACTAATTTTTTAAAATTATAATGTTAGAAATTATCTGCGAAAGTATGTAGCACAAGTAATGTAAAACATTTAGCAGACCGAACAAATGCGAAATGTGAGCAATAATGTTTCAGACGCTGATAGGCTACAGCTAGGAGGAGGGTGAGGGCAAAACCGAGAAAGTAGCCCAGACGAAAGGGATTACGAAACGAACTAATACGAGGAAGTCTGTGCTATTCTGTTGCAACACTAATTCTTAATGTGTACCATAAATTGAATTCGTCGTAGACGGCTGTATCGTTGTAAAAAAATGGGATGTTCACGTACAATTATTTTTTTAAATTTTAACCAATTTGTATTTCAAATGTTAATAAGGGTATGTAAGTAACGGACGATCCCTTTTTAGTGCCTTGTATTTCGAAGTAGTTCTTCTACGCCATGCTCGTTTCTTAGTAGGTCAAATCCATTTAGAAAGTCGAGCCGACCTCTGTGTGAGTACAATACGTGTAAATAATTTATGTCCACATTTTCTGCTAATGGTTCGTTTAACGCCGTGTTATAACGCAGACACGTCATATAATGCCAGGAAATGCGCCATCACGAACTGGACTGTCCTTTGAGGTTCACCGTCTGGCGGACCTCGTAAAGTATACGAAAACATCAATCAAAAATTAGAATTCATGTTTTTTAATCGCTATAAATTTTCTGAATTGTTCCATTCAAAAATTCGAATTAAACATAAATATTTAACATTACTTTACATTGAACTTTAATGCAATGTCGCTCAAATGCAAGAATTGCGAGCAGTCTACCTGCGGAGGTCCACCGCACTTGCTCGCCTGCCATTCGCCTTCCACGATTGGGCTCGAGCGCCTTAACCCCCTCCTCCCCCGCGCGTGGGCTGGCTGGGCAAGCAGCGGGCCGCATTCGTAGGCGCTGCTACTTGGTCAACCCTGCTTTAAAGGGAAACCAATTTTTCTTCGAATTAAATAGTCGCATGTATTTGTAATACTTTGAATGACCAACTATCACGGACGGAATTGTAATAATTGCCGAATCGTATTACTTGTTTTAGAGCTAAAATGCATTAGCAACGTATTACCAATTTTTGTCTCTTTTTTCGATCCAGAACCATCGACTAATGTGACGCAATGTTTTATTCGAAACTTGTAATGAAAGTAGCTTTTTTATTTTCACTTTTATTTTGTTGATGTTGTAACTAGTAATGATTTGCTGTTAACGTGCACTGTGCTGTTGTAATCTCAGGAACGTCATCATGAAATTTCAAATTCTGAAGCGATACCATTGGCAACCAAAGCATTCGTCGTTGATTCCTATTTGGTGTGTGGGAGTTTTCACGGTATTTTCCCGGGCTGCTTTCTCACACCATCCACGTATCTCACCTGTCATTGCTAGCCTTAAACATTCGTCTGTCGTTACCATTTTTCCCTCTTGATCACCCCACTTTCCTTCATGCGGTGGAAGAAACAGACTAACCACCACTGATCACCTGACCAGGGTTGTTGCCCTTGCGAACACCCAGAAATGACCATGATACTCTTCATACATTTTACCTTAATTTGATTGTTCTAAAACATTGAACCAGAAAAGCGTACGTTTAACGTGACATTGTCTTTTCTTTCTTTTCCATCCATGCTCTTTTCCTTTTTCCTTTCATACAGCAGAACTTGTTGAATTTTATTATTATGCTTGTCTCTTCGGCTTCCAGTGAGCCCTTCTGAAGACGTCTCTTGCGTACTTCCTGGGCAAATCCCTGCATCTGCCGCTTTCCCTCCTCGCCTTATGTCGCTCTCCCTCTGTGCTTGTTCTCCATTCTTGTCCTCCCTCCTTACCCTCTTTCTTCGCCTTCCATTGCCCTCCCCCGCCCTCCCTCCTTCCTCCGTCTTCCCTCGCCCACCCTCACCCTCCCTCCTCGTCTTCCGTCGTCTTCCTTCGCCCTTCCATCTCACCATCCCTCCTCGCCCTTCGTTGTCTTTCCTCGCCCTCCCTTCTCTCCCTCATCCGTCGTGTTCCATCGCCCTCCCTCCGTCGCTCTCCCTCGCCCTCTCTTTCCCTCCCCCCTCGCCAGCCCTCCTCGCTTTGCCTCACCCTCTCCCCCCTCCTTGCCTTCCCACGCCTTCTTTCGCCCTCCCTCACCCTCCCATCTCGCCCTCCCACCTCGCCTTCCCTCGCCCTCTCCCCTCCCTCCTTGCCTTCCCACGCCTTTCCTCGCCCTCCCTCCGTCACCCTCGCTCGCCCTCTCCCCTCCCTCCTTGCCTTCCCACGCCTTTCCTCGCCCTCCCTCACCCTCCCATCTCGCCCTCCCTCCTCGCCTTCCCTCGCCCTCTCCCCTCCCTCCTTGCCTTCCCACGCCTTTCCTCGCCCTCCCTCGCCCTCCCTCCGTCACCCTCGCTCGCCCTCTCCCCTCCCTCCTTGCCTTCCCACGCCTTTCCTCTCCCTCCCTCACCCTCCCATCTCGCCCTCCCTCCTCGCCTTCCCTCGCCCTCTCCCCTCCCTCCTTGCCTTCCCACGCCCTCCCTCACCCTCCCATCTCGCCCTCCCTCCTCGCCTTCCCTCGCCCTCTCCCCTTCCTCCTTGCCTTCCCACGCCTTTCCTCGCCCTCCCTCCTCGCCTTCCCTCGCCCTTTCCCCTTCCTCCTTGCCTTCCCACGCCTTTCCTCGCCCTCCCTCACCCTCCCATCTCGCCCTCCCTCCTCGCCTTCTCTCGCCCTCTCCCCTCCCTCCTTGCCTTCCCACGCCTTTCCTCGCCCTCCCTCACCCTCCCATCTCGCCCTCCCTCCGTCGCACTCCCTCGCCGCGAGCGTGGCGCCGCTGCGCGAGGAAGCGGCCAAGGCCCCCGCAGCCCACTTTCCGCAGGAAGTGCCTCGCCGCGTCGCCCTTATCGGCGGGCGCCGTGGGCCTGGGCGATAGCTGGGCGCCGCCCTATCGCTCCCTCAAATTGGGCCAGGGACTGGAAGCGCCATTGAAAAGCACAGATGACCTCGAAGCTCCCACGCACGGCGAGAAGAAACTACAACTTTATTCGTCGAAACTTATAACATTTGTTACAAAACCAGTTTATTCAATAACTTCTTCAAAGTTTCAGAACTGCAACTCATTTAGAGTTAAGATATTGGCAATAGAAACATCGAAAGCCGCGTCTGTCCGATGCGTTTCCGTTCTGAGTTCGTAGTATACCGCTGCGATGTGCTTCATGATCCAGCGTGAAAATAAATATAGCGAAGATTGACTACAGGTTATTACCGTAATTTCAATTCTCTAATTGTAATACCAGTGTGATATGATCCAACTGATGGTGTGTTCAATGATCCTACGTCTGTGATATTCCAATATTTTCGTTGTGTTTTTTTTTTTCGATCACCTCTAAAAATATATGTTTTTACCTCAGAACATTTGCCTGTTAGCTAATCTTTCTGCACGGGCTCCAGTGAATTGTGATGTCTACTCTTACAACGTCTTTTGAAATGGATCAGCGCAAGCTTACTTCAGACATTATTCAAGTAATATACCATTTCTTATTGCTGTTTGCAGAGTTTGCACTCCCTGACCTCAGTGGCCCTGGCTATAGGAAGCTGTTCCGAAACCTTCCTCGAGTGAGAGACTCGTACACTATCTCCTCCGTGTCCCGTTTCTGTGGAGGCGTGTCATGCAGCGAACAGCGTCCTGTGGCCTTTTCCTCCGTCCCCTCACCCTCTCCTCTTATTCAGGATGCCTCTTCCCTACGTCAGCATCATTTCTCATCCTGGTTTATCTACGTCACTAGTTTCTATTTATCTGCTGGAGGCCACTGCGGGGAAGATAGCCGACAACTGTGAAGGTGCGGTGTGGCATGAGTTGGCTTGAGCCAGGGGCGGATCCAGCTGATTATTTTGGAGGGGGGGGGGGCATCATAGATTTTTGTTAAATAATAAACATTTGTTATATTGTTTATTAATTTGTAGTGTACACATGATACTATACAATATTATTTTGTAAATAATTACATAGTTCTAACATAAATATGTGTTTAAATAAATTTTGCCAAATAAAGGAGAAAAATAAACGAAAACTCTAGGCCATGACCCCCCTCTGGACCCGCCACTGGCCTGAGCTCATCGGTGGTCGTGCTCTGCCTGCGTTCAGTCTGTAATCTCCGCAGTGTTCCTAATCATCAATATTACCCAGATTTCGGCAGGTCACGTAACTGGTAGTTCTAATATTGAACTTGATTCGGACTAACTTACTCGTTTGTATTCCTGTCGAGAGTGTCGTCATTTACCTGCGCCCTGCTGAAAGTATTGCTGCTGCAGATGTCCCTCACGGACATGCGTCGTATTGCCATTTGTATAGATTTTTTTTTTATTTTGAGGAGACGGAGATTCTTTTTCTGTGGATACATATAATGTATATTTGTGCAGAACCTTCACTGCGATGTGACTTCTTAACACGGGCTGCTTTTTTAAAAGTGACTAAAGCTCCCTTTCAGACTTTTCATTTAGCCTGAAATCATCCACATTATATATTCAGAAGAAATCATTCGAATAGAGAGCTAATTTCCTTATTACTACAAGTTCTTTGTAGTTTCTTACACCTATTTTCTATTATGTTTTCGAAAATTAGGGGTAGATGATTTGCAGTGTCAAATATTGAAGTTAATTTAGTACTACTATCAATTAAACATGTTGTAATGGAGCATTTGGTGATGAAGATGAATCTAAGCCAAGCACAGAACACGTTTACTATTCAATGTAATGGCAATGAGTTATATTTTCATTGTGAAGGACTAGAGAAATTTGTAGGAAAATTACTCATTTGCTAGTGCATCATTGGTAGCCTCTAAATTCACGATGTTAGATGAAGGTTAATTATAAAATCTACTCCAGTTTCTGAAGCAGTAGATCTAGTGACCTATAGAATTCCGTGCGCAAAATATGCGCTTTTCCCAAAAACGAGAAACCTTGCACTATTCAGCGTTTTGAATGACTTGGGAGTTTGGTCTTGTTCTTTCATAGATTTTGCGAAACGAATCCCAGAGCTCCAAAAACTATTGGCACGACCTGACCTTTTTAGGCACCTCATCCGGCTGAATTCGATTTCCAAACCCTTTGCTTGTAAGACATTTCGCTGCCTCCTCGGCAACGACGTCCCGATCGCAACATCCACGAGTAGACACGATTTTTCCTCCGAATCCTGGATAACAATATCGGGTTTGTTGGCTATTACCGTACGATCCGTATGGATGATTGTTGTTATTGCTGCTGCTGTTGGGAAAGAGGACGAAAGCGCGAAGAGTGGCGAGGGCGTTGGCAGCGTGAGAGCGTGGGCTGTGGCGGTGGAAGGCGGAGATGATGGCGGAGACGGTGGCGGAGACGGTGGCGGAGACGGTGGTGGAGACGGTGGAGGAGATGGCGGCGGAGACGGCGCCGGAGACGGCGGCGGAGACGGTGGCGGAGACGGCGGCGGAGACGGCGGCGGGGACGGCAGCGGTGGCGGTGGCGGAGACGATGGCGGAGACGGCAGCGGTGGCGGAGGCGGAGACGATGGCGGAGACGGCAGCGGTGGCGGAGGCGGAAGGTGGAGAGGCACCGGAGACAGTGACGGAGGCGGCGGCGGCGGCGGCGGAGACGGTTGCGTCAGTGGCGGCGAAGGCGAAGGAGGGGGTGGAAGGCGGAGAGGCGCCGGAGACGGTGGCGGCGGCGGCGGCGGAGGCGATGGATGGCGGGGCGGCGCCGGAGACGGTGGCTGCAGTGGCGGCGACGGCGCCGCCGGGGGGGGGGGGGGGGGGGGGCGAGTGTGGTCAGCCACCTGCGCCTCGTGTTCAGCGGTCTTCTGGGAACTTCTCTGACGCCAGGCAAATAGAATAGCTCCGGGCGACCTCGACATGGAGAGATGTGCTCCTTGCAAGCCGTGGTTTCTTCTCCCACATTCAGACTGCGTACAAAGGGTACCCGCAACACTACCCACAACCACTAAATCAGTTGGATACTGGGGCGGGAAAGCGGAAAGGGTCCTCTCTTCAATTCTTCAATATACCTGAAGTTCTGATGTAATAATTGACGTTTTGACTGTTCAAAGAATTTGCTTAGAGGCCCAGTTACAATCGAGAGGTCCGGATACAACCAATGATTCCTGGCTGAGTCAGCCAGGAATCATTGGTTTGAACACACAAAATATAATTGATATGAATAAGAATACCATTTTGCCGTATGTATGTATGTATTATTATTATTATTATTATTATTATTATTATTATTATTATTATTATTATAGAGTACTTGTATTTAGAATCCGACTTTCTTTGTGTACTTAAAATATCTTTCTTATGAGAATTTTTGCGATAGCATAATGTATTCTTTATTTTCGTAGTAGATACTATAATTTTTAAATTTATGTCGTTGCAATGATGTCCATCCACAATAGCATAGCATTTTGGCGAGAGTTTTGCACTGCCATCTTATGGCGTTACGAAGAGGATGAAGCACCCTCTCAGAGATCGGGAGAAAAAATCAACAGCTAAGGACTGGCTGCACGGAATTCAGTTGGAAGTGTTGTTCTTCCGTGATAAAGAGCGTACGTTTTCTTTTTCCTTTTGCGTTTGAAATCGAGGAGACCTACGAAATCGCGCAGCTGGCGATCCTCGCACTAACGCTCGAAGTTGCGATGGCGGATGTGGCTTCGCAGCGGTGGAATTCCCAGGCGCGGCCCCACAGATGTGGGCGGGGCGGGGCGGGGCGCGGGCGGCTGATTCCGTGATCTGCGTCTGCTGCCCACACGCCCGCCATGCGGATCAGCGGCCGCGTTGCTTTAGATTCATTCAGTCAAAAAAACAGTAAAAACTGTATGTGACGTAGGAGGGAAAAGATTATTTGCGCACGTTTTCTTGAGTTCCAGAATCCCCTTTAGAGTTTAAGAACCCCTCTATAAGTAGTTGAAAGATGAGTAAAAGTTTAACATAATAAATAAAATAAATAAATAAATTTTAAAAGTTGTAAGATTAGCAATATTTGAAAAATAGTTATTTTCGTTTCTGAGTCATAGAAAACTTATTTACATCGCTACACGAATTGCAAGTATGATTTTTCTGCATTGATAACAAAATAGCAACCCGCCCACAAACAAAAGGAGAGTTCAACAAAACGTGCGCATAGGGAAGCTACATTTACGTCCAGAAGCAAAACAAGGGGCCATCTCAGCATTTGCTCAATGGATCAGGGAAACTGGACAAAAACCTAATCGAGATCGATCTTTTTGATAATCATCATGCTTTATAATGTCCCAAGTAATGTCACCGAATACTTATACACTGAACAGCCAAAACGTTGTTCAAGCTATGCATATTGAAATAAAGAGATCTGGAACCAATCAGAATACGCTCAGCAACGACTATATAAGACAACCAGTCTGGCACAGTTGTTAGGTCGGTTCCTGCTGCTATTTTGACTGTTTTTCACGATTTAAGTGAGTTTGAACGTGGTGTTACAGTGGGCGAAAGAGAAATGAGGTAGCATCTCCGAGGTCGCGATGATATTTGGATTTTGCCGTGCGATTATTTCACAAGTGTACTGTGAATATCGGGAATCCGGTAAAGCATCAAACCTCCGGCGTCGCTGCTGCCGTAAAAAGAACGTACAAGAACGGGATCGCTGATGACTGAGAATAATTATTCCGCGTGACAGAAGTGCAACCCTTCCGCAAGTTTCTGCAGATTTCAATGTCGGGCCATCAACAAGTGTCAGCGTGCACACCATTCAACAAGACATTATGGATATGATGTTTCGGTGACGAAGGCTGCGTTGATGACTGCCAGACACAAAGCTTTAAGCCTGGGCCCGTCAACACTGACATTGGACTGTCGATGACTAGAAACACGTTGCCTGGTTTGATGAGTCTCGTTTCGAGCGGATGGACACGAACGGATGGAGTGTCGTACGAGAATGACGACAACCTCATGAATGCATGGACCCTGCATGTCAACAGGGGACTGTTATAGCGGGTGCAGGCTCTGTGATGGTACGGGGCGCGTGCAGTTGGAGTGTACGGGACCCCTGATACGTCTAGATACGACTCTGAAAGAAGACACGTACGTACGTATCCTGTCTGATCACCTGTACCCACTCATGTCCATCGTGCATCCCGATGGACTTCGGCAATTCCAGCAGGACAATGCGACAGCCCACACGTCCAAATTGCTACAGAGTGGCTCCAAGAACAATCTTCTGAATTTAAACACTTCCAATGACCACCCTACGCCCAAGACACGAACATTATTGAGCATATCTGGTATTCCTTGAAACGTGCTGTTCAAAAGAGATCTCCACCACCTCTTTTACTCTTAAGAGTTTGGACAGCCCTGCAGGATTCATGGTGTGGATTACCGCCAGCACTACTTCAGACATTAGTCGAGTCCATGCCACGTCGTGTTGCGACACTTATGCGTGCTCGCGGGGGCCCTACACTATATAGCAGTTTTTTTTGGCTCTTCAGTGTAATATATAGCTACTTATGCACATTTGCTTTTTAGTTTCACGTCCAAAAAAATTGCGAACATAAAATATACTTTTTTATATTTTGATTAATTGATTAGTGATTCCGGGCGCGTCAACTGCTAAGAAGTAGTCCTGTAAGTATAGTGAATGTTTGCTTGCTTGGGGATAGCTGTTATCTTCCCCCTGTGGATGGCGAGATCCAGCGCCGACCCATCGTTGGCTAGAGAAGTTTTCCCCAACTAGGTATCTTTCACCAGCGAGGCACCGTGCCAACCGGGATAAGCTCTAATCTCCCGACCGGTCTCCCGGCATGTGTGGTATTGTAGCGCGCGCGCGTGTGTGTAAGTAAGGGTAGGGTAGAGTATGGTAGGATAGTACAAGAAATTGGAAGGAAAGATCGCGCGCGGTCCCTGATGCAGAATTCGTAATCTTCGTACTCCGACTTCGTACTTTCTTACGACTCACGCAGTCCATGTTCTCTCCAACTCTGTTCAGCCTCTTTAATTCTTCGTTACGGTCTGACAGAAAGTTGGTGTCCCAAGAGTTTAATTTTCAACCAAATTTTAACGTGCCAGTTGTGATCATTACTTTCAGAATCTGATTTGAGGAATATTAGAATGCACTGCCATATCGCAGAATTCTTCAGTTATAATACAAGTGAAGAAATCTACACACGACGTTCTGAATTTGTGAAGCTAAATTAATTTAATGAAAACAAATAAAATGTGAATCATGCCTTCTAATTTCGGTGTATTATTTAAACCCATCTGTGATTATCATCCTGATTTTCATGTTTTTCTTCAGTTTTGTTCTCCCATTTTCTAGTTGCTTCATACTCGCGAATACTTCGTTACAAAGTTGAAAGAAAAATTGACTCCGTGTTTAGCGTCCGTTACGGTTTGGTAATACAAGTAAGATTTCAGCTCCTCTACTGTATGTATCTATGTACTTGGCGCGAAAGCTCGTAAACGGGCTCAGGCCTACCGGCGACGTCCGTGCCTCGCGGCCATGGGATAAAGGGGGTACGTGTGGTTAGCACGTAGACATCCCCACGCTGTATTCCGGTCTTCTTAACCTGAGAGAGAAAAGTTTCACATCGTCACATAGCAGCAACATATACTGGGACATTGCAAGGAAAGCGCACACTATAATCTTGCCTCACCGGGAATCGATCCCGAGCTGCGCAGTGGAAAGCGAGCACGCTGACAAAGAGCTTGCCAAGAGGACCAGCTCCTCTATTAGTAGAATTATTTTTTTCTGAACATAGTTGTAAAGGTACGGAATGAGATATTTTTGGTATCTGAAATAACAGTAAAATATTTGTACGCTGTATTTTAACGAAAGGGTTGTGTATTGTGGCGTCTTTGCCGGGGCAAATAATTACAGACGTGAACGGCTTGTAAATATTTAGTATTTATTAGAATAAAGATACTCCGACACCATAACACTATATACAATATTTACAATTAAAGTTAACCGTTACAAGAAGGAACTTTCCCTGGTTACCACCACCGCTGGCCCGATAATTAATTACCATCCCCGGTGTGATGCACCAGTACCTTACGCGAGCATACATGCGAGTATGCCGCACCTGCCGTCACGACGTAGCACGCCGGCTTCGATTCCCCGCCTCGGTAGCCTATGCATTACAATGCCACGCCGCGCACAACCCTCACGACGCCCTACCGACGCGCTCAAACCTGAAGAATCAGAAGAATAGAAGAAAGCTCTTGAGTCGGATTCCGCTTTTATACCCTCTGGGCAGGCTGACGGAAGCGCGTCACCCGCAGTGTCTGCCGACGCTTTCCCGCCGGCTTCGGGGTTTCCAAACCTGCACCCACGACACGGCACTCCTTCCAAAGCCTTTGTGCGGCCCGACGTCACTTCCGCCAGCGCTGTCCACATGGCTGATATAGTACGTTTGTGCTGGCGACAGATATGACGCCACAGTATATCGAATTCATTGGTAACTTCCCTTCTTCTGCTTTCAGGCGAACAACGCCTACATGAGAGACCAGTGGTATCACTCCATCCTGTGGAAGGTAAGCGTATATGGCCTCTTTGTTTCTTGTTAGTTTCATTCTCACATACGACAATCTTGGCAAGCTAATTTAAAAAAATGCGTTCTTTTTCTGCGAATGTTTACGTGTTTTGGTAAGTTTTTTAGAAATTCATGCTTGGGAATTTTTTTCAATTAACTGTTATATCTGTTTATGACGTTCTATGACTAGGCCAAAACATGTTGAATTTTAAATAGAAATGCTTCTGAATACACCGACTTCAAATTTTCTTTTATTTTTTCCCTCGTATGTAGCAAACAGCTATAAAGATAGTAGTGCTGGTCCAATTTTTGGCGCACTCTCTGTATTTTCGAAAACTGCAAAACAAATTTCGGGGCTGCAAATTCGATTGAAGGAAGGTAGTACATTTAATTTAGAACTAACAATCACACTTCTTTCCTTTAAGAAGTGGTATGCTGATAATTGTATTAAAAATTTGAAAGCTCACTTCAGTGTAATCAAAGCTGGCTTTTGTGTAATTATTCTTGCTTTTCTGTATTATATGCTCTAAATACTGTAACAGTTAAATTTATTCATGTTCGTTTCAATTCGGAATGTTAGAAATGCTACTTTTCCTGACAATCGAAATAAATTGAGGTAGACCCGAGAGGCGCTTCGTTTAAATTTGACTTTTTGAGGTTATAATTGAGTTTTTAGTATGGCAGAAATCACAATATTTCAATATTACCTCACTATATCCAGTTATGCGAGAAAGTGTGTGGTTTAGCACCTCTAGTTCTGTATTGTTTGCTGCAGTGTTCCTATTAAATTTATTCCTGTTTGATTCATTTGTAAAATTTAGAAATGTTTGCTGCTCCTGACTATCGAAATGAATTCAGATATGCTTCATAGGCGCTTGGTGGTTGAATTGGACGTTTTCAAGTAATAGCTAAAATGTTAGCGCAGAAATTATTATGTTTCAATACTACGTAAATGGTTCCAATGATGCGAGAAAGTGCGTGCTGTTGTAGCCCCACTAGTTTTCCGTAAGAAGCCTGTGAAACATGCGGAGAGAAGCGAATGTCCCTCGTGTGGAAGAGGCTACCCGTGAGACTGCGATGTAGCGCGGGTTGCATAACTGCAGTAAAGCTCTGTGGCGGCTGGGACAGGGTTTGCTTTTATGGGAAAGGAATGCAAGCGGATTCGGGTGCGTTAAACTCGTAATGCGCGTGTGTAAGAACTAGGGAAAACATCAATAATTTGTCGCAGATGAGCATGCGCTGTATGTTTCGTGTAATATTGGCGGTATTTTGTCATGTAGGTAGAATTAGTAATTCTTGTGTAATATTCGTAGAATGAATTTTATTGTTTTACCTTCAAAATCAAGAGTAAATTTTCCGTTATTGTAAATATATGAATAATAGTCCTCTATTTAATTTCGGCAATAGTTATCAGCAAAATTTTGGAACTGAAATTCGTTTGTTAGATTTTTTATTTTCAAATATAACTTTCGAAATCTTGATACTGAAGTCAAGTGATTTATCAAATCAGTCTCATTACGTCGTTCTTACATTCTGGGCAATACATACGGAAGGTTTTACTCTCGTTCTCGTAAGATATGAGACGCCTCATTAATATTTCGAAGGTCGTTACCCAAATTTTAGTAGACAAAATATTGGAAACGCGAAATGATCATTATAAAATTTGTGCTAGGTTTACTGCAACCAGATATCTCCCACCAACGAGGCACCGCCCAAGCCGGGACTAGCTCTATGCTCCCGACTCGACTCACGGCATCTATAGTAGTGTAATGCTAAGTAAGTGTGTGGAAAGATACAAGGAGGGAGGAAAGATTGCGCGCTATCCGTGGCCCGTTTGTTAGGGTACTGCTCCGGC
Organism: Gryllus longicercus; assembly: GCA_038098605.1. NCBI lineage: Eukaryota > Metazoa > Arthropoda > Insecta > Orthoptera > Gryllidae > Gryllus > Gryllus longicercus. The sequence continues at coordinate 105,330 of JAZDUA010000858.1, read as the reverse complement.
ATTCGCGTGGTACTGGTCGGAGAAACCACGGAAACTACCGATTAGAGCAGGCGATCGCTAAAATTCACCTCCAGACAGCAACTCAAATTCGACCCAGCTTCTGTCGATAATCTTGCCACTGTCGGTACACGAACGTAGGACCTCCCGGTGAGATGTATTAATAATATATTATTAGTTACTAATAGCTATATACATTATTAGTTGAGTATTGAGTTAAACGCGATCGTCTCTGCAAGTTCTGAACTAATGTCAATGTAACTTTTGTGTTAGTCTCGTTTGAAGATCAGGAGTACTTTAGGCCTTGATTTACAATCACAAACTTTCATATATTTACAAATTAATTACTTTTCTTAACTTTCGTCGTCCAGCATCACATCATAGATTAAGAAAGTCATCAATGCAATAGCTTCGTTCTGCTCCACCAGTTTGTGTCAACGATTCTGATCTATGTATCAGTTGATCAATTAGTTCATTAGTTCAAAAGGGAACAGATAAGTTTAGGAGAAAGGGCTCTACTCTTTCTGTGTGCTTTCGCCTTCATTCGCATCCTAACACCTTTGTTTTCTTTTGCAGAAATGCATTTTCAAGTACCGCAACATACTGAAGAAGTCGACCCGCCCGGAGGTGGTGCTGAAGGAACTGAAGGTAAGACATCTTTCGCCAATATGTCAGCCATTGTCACACAAGTCTTCATGCAAGATACTCGCACGAAGGTAGCTGAAACAAAAGTATTGATTAGTAATTATTACGTGATAGGAATATTGGGAGTGATGCGCCCTTCAGTCTGTCTACGCCGCTCGAGACATGAAACCGCTAATGACGACGTCGCTCTTCGGGAGATTGCCCTGAGGAAGGTCGCAAAATGGCGGCCGAAGCACCAGGTCTAAAAGTCGGCTTCTCCCGGACAGCCGAGTAGTTTCTGGCTCCTGCCGTAAGAGCCTGTGTTCTCGCGAATTCGCTGCTCGCGCGGTGATAAGGCCACCTCAGTGGTGGAAGCGAACCCACCAAGCCCTTCTCCCTTCTCCCTTCATCGCGTTGGGCAGTAACTCCCGTACTCCACTCAAGTTCAAATGTATTGAACAGATGATACCGCGAGCCGATAGCTATGCAATCCCTGCATTACCAAAGTTCTATGTGAGAAAATTGAACCAATCGCCCGTGTTTTGACAATCTTGTTTGTCTGAGTTTGGCCGTAATAGTTTTGATCATTGAGTTAAACAATTGATGTTTTTACGTATTTAAGGCTGCTTTTCAACTACAAAGGTCATCTAGCGAGCACAGTAAGTAACTTTAGAGATAACGGTAACGGTATACGACACGCAAAACATCCATACCCCTGGCGGGATTCGAAGCAACGACCCTTCAGGCAGCTACGGCTCTTCAGGCTCGACTATTCAGGCAGGCCAAACAATTGATTATTTCCATTTCACAAACCGAAACATTTGGTACGCGAACTGTACGATAATTTTGCAATCCGAACGGTATTCAAGGTAATGACACTTAAACATTCAGGAACGTACTAGTAAAGTGGTGAGGATTATGGCGGACTGAAAACTTGGCAGCTGCGCGCGTGCGAGCTGAACGTGGCGCGGCCCCTGCAGCGGATTTGCCTGTCTGTGTGCGTGTGTTTGTGTGTGTGTGTGTGCGCGCGCGCGCGCGCGACGAAGGAGTCGGTGCACCGGGGAGAGGGAGGCGGCGCCCTACGTTTCTTCCGCCTCCTGCTCCGTGTGAGGAGGCATCGGCAGCCCTCCCCTCCCCTCCCCATCCCTTACGAAGGGCGGGGCGCATCCCGTCCCGCCCCGCCCCGCCCCGCCCCTCCGCACCCCGCCCTTTGCACTTCGCCCGCGGGGATCGATGGGCGCCGCTTAAAGGGGAGCGATCGCCCGTCGCCCGCGGGCAGCTCCCCCACCCCCCTCGCCTGTGTCGCCCGCGGGCGCAGCGACCCTGGGACCCCCGCAATCCCCTGCTGCGGGCGGCCAGGACGTGTCGGAATGGCGGGCACGGGAGGTAGGGAGTTGGGTGGGAACGGAAGGATGGATGGATGAAAGAACGAGCGAACGAACGAACGAACGAACGAACGAACGAACGAACGAACGAACGAACGAACGAACGAACGAGCGAGCGAACGAACGAGCGAAAGAATGAACGAAATAACATACTGGGGATTCTATCACGTGTCGGGTTGGCTAACGTAGTTTGGTGAATATTGTAAATTTCTCCGAACTTCGGAGTTCCTGAAGCCAGAAAATAAACTTGTAACGTTTCGAAATAAACGCAAAACGTTTCTGATTTCACGTTCGCCGGTCATGGTGTTATTGTTGGAAGCAGTTTGTTTCACGCTGCTGACTACAACAAAATTGCGCGTGTCTCTCTATTTTCTTAGTAAACGGTAAATAGGACTTATATATTTGGTTAATTTACACGAATACTATTAATTAATACTATTAATCTCCTGCTGTTTATAGTAATCTTTCAATACGCTAATGTTGTGAAACAGCGAAAAACACGCTAGGAGCCGTGCAACAAACCCGATCGCAAGAGGTATAATTTGCTTCGAATATTTAATGAAAAACTTTTTTGAGCCCTTCTCTCTCCTTCCCGTCCCCTTCCCGGCCGGGTCTATTGGCGCGCCCCCGCGGCCGCTGCAGAAATCGCTTGTCGCCCTACCGGCCTAACTGCCGAACCTTTCCGAACGGCAACCGACAAACAACGATGTCGGAACTGCTTCTCCATAAATTGGATTGAATGTATTTTTTAAATTTTATTTTGCGCTTTTTGTACAACAGAATTGAGCCCGCGCTGCTTGGTGTTACAGAGCCTGGTGGAGCTGGCGACGAGCACGCCGCTGCAGGACGAGTGCGTGACAAACGCCCCCATGGAGATCGTGTCGCGCCTGCTGGAGGAGGTACGAAGTCCTCTGCGAGAGGATTCTTGAGCCCGTTTTACACAGTCTTTTTTTTTTTTTTGTTCATCATTTTTCTGTGTAGAAAATGCGGACGTTCGTTTCCGCGCGGTACTGTTTCAATATTGAAACTGAATGAACGAATTGGAGAGTTTTACACGGCCATTTCGTTTTCTGCGCGAAATCGTGATGGAAATATTTCCTCTAGACGCCGCGATAAGCGCTGAAGATCAAACAGTTGAACATCTATGATAAATTAAGTTAGGTTATGCTAGCCCCGATCCCGGAACGGGACATTAGAACACATTACATGTTTAATTTTTCACCACGTAATCACTTCACATCACAATTCAACACATTAGAAATATCTCGAAGGATCAAATCGCACCTGATACATAAGCAAACCAATAATAGTTCGGAAAAGCGACGCCATGAGCGCGGTAGTCAAACTGCATGTAATGTACCGAAAAAGGAAGCATGCGTAATTTTTCTGTGCAAATTACTGGTCCGTCTGGTCCGTCTCTTATCTGTGCCGATGAACCATGATGACAAAATGACCATGTAAAAAGAGCTAGGCAACGGTTCCTTTGCAATGCATGCGTTGTAGAAGATGGCGGACGCCATCCATAGGAAGGAGGCAGTTTTGCGGTCAGTAGCTCACGCTGCTTACAAACGTAACGATTCGTTCGTTCTAGCAGGTTTTCAAATTACTGAAGAAATGAATCACAATGGTGATTCACCTGAGTTGACGTAGAATTTATCAATATATCAATTTATCATAATCAAAGTCCTGAGTAGTGAGCACATGCGGTTATCAGACTTCTGCTCTGTGAAATCTTTCGAGGCGAAGTACGAATCATTTCCGCTTTTGTGCATGGTTTTATATGTGATTTTTACTTCCTCGCCTTCCATCGCAAGGAAAGTAATGAAATCGTGAGCCCGAAAACGGCAATTTTCGGCAGAAAGTCCTCTTATTGCCTGGCTCTGTATCGAAGAAAGGATCAATCTTCTTCATAATATAATAAATTACTTCCTTTTACATGTTGTGTTAGAGGAACACAAATATTATAGCGAATATTTTCTATTAGATGTTAAACGATTGAAAGCTGGAAGAAGAAACATGAAGTTTCTCAAACTCGCATAAAACAGTATTCACTCAGCATAATTAGGCACTTCCAGTATGACAGAAGAATTAAATCAAATCATCTATCTTATTATCCTTCCGTCATTCGATAGAACTGCGCGCCCCCTTTTTTGGTGTTATCTGACACATCTGATTAATGGTGTATATTGAAGTGTACGGATTTTTATATTTGTACATGCAAGTTCTTTAACTGATCATTTATTTGATTATTTTCTAGTTTTTGTATTCCTTAAGGTTATAAAAGCAACCACTTTTACCATTAACTTATTTTTTATATATGCCTTTAAATTTTCGTTAAGAAGATTAAAAATAAATTGAAAATTAAAATCAGTTACGACTGCCTTATGGGTATATTTTTGGGAAGATCAGGTCCTTTGATTTTAAGACTGATGAAATTTGTTTTTTGTTACGACATGAATGCCACACTTATGTAGTGCAATGTGTGTAGTGTGAAAAAGTGAACAATCTTAATTATAACGATCGTTCATGGCGTAACAAAAATATTTTGAGTATACCTGCCTTAATGAGATGAAATTTTGGTTTTGCTACGTCGTGAATGCCACACAGATGTAGTGCAATGTGTGAAAAGATGAACAATTTTAATTAAAACGATCATTCAAAATTTCATTGGAGTATGCCTGCCTTAAAATACCTTAAAGGACCTGATCTTCACAAAAACGATTCCTTTAAATGTGCGAATGATTTTTTTGGAGAGACCTGACAGGCACGCGCGCGTGTGTGTGTGTGGCGTTGCGCAGGACGAGGCGTGGACTAGCCGCGGCGGCAGCGAGCAGCTGACGGCGACGCTGGCGCCCCTGCTGGCCAACACGGCGCCGTCGCCCGCGCTGTGCCGCTTCTTCTCGCGCCACTGCGCCGCGCACCCGCGCTCCCCGGCGGTGGCCGAGCGGCTCACGCCCGTAGCGCAGCGCATCCTCAAGCACAACGTGGTCAGCCATTTTGCCTCTCTTCGGCTTGAATACCTCCGGGCAGAAAGGTTGTGACCCACGCCAGCACACGGCACTGTGCGAAATGGATTGGAACCATGTTGGAGAGTGTCCTTACTAAGAAAATAATGCACCGAAAAAAGAAAAAAAAAAATCTGGTATACTCCAACGGTTCTTTTTTTTTCGGTGTGGCTAACTAAACGTAACGTTAATTACTTAACGTTATTTAATTTAAAGAAATAAGCTATTTCCATTGATATTAGGGTTGCAATCAGTTTCAAGGAAGTTGCTAAGGGAAATTATTTTCGCATGGAACAACGTTTTTGCCCGGAGGTATTTACTTGTCTTCTTCGCCTCGGTACCGCACCTAGACATGAATCGTTTATTTTCAAAACCCGTCAAACGCCAAATTCCTCATTTAGAGAAAACTGAGAAAAAGTCTCCCAATTTTTCAGATTTCAATTTTTTTTATTTATTAAAACAGTTTTTCTTTTAAATATGCACTAAACGATGCACAATTTTTCAATCCTCTTGGAACAATAATCCGTCGCTGATGCGAGTTCTACATTTTGGAGTTTTGACGGCTTTCTGAAATAAACCATTCATTTGAAGGGCTCGGTAGAACAATGGGCTATCCCACATTAACATAGTTCTCAGATTCTGAGAGTTTTACCTATACTTTCCTTATGTAACTCAGTATATTTTTTAAACTTTTAAACACTGTACACTTGCATATGCGTCCGTACTGGGTTTGAATAACATGTTACACTACAAGAATATTTGAAGCTTTATAATGTGCTAGTAACTCAATTTCACAAAAAATGTTGGATAAGTCATTTGTTCTGCTGAGAAAATTTTATGAAATATCAGAATACTTTACCGCGACTTACAAAATTCCGATAATGATTTTCTTGAGTTCTAATTTCTTTTTCAATTTTTTACTATATATATATATATATATATATATATATATATATATATATATATATATATATATTCATCAGTTCCATCATCGGACCACTTGACTTGCAGGGCCCCGAGCGGAAGCCCGGACCCATGTCTAGCGCCGGCACTGACACCAAGGCTCAGATTCTAATGACTAGGGAGTAGGTTTTAATGAAATCCTGTCCTTTTTTCACTTCAGAACAATGCCGTTTAGTATAGAAAATTATTTTATTTTATGAATAAGGAAATTATACCTTTTTATTTGTAATTATTTTGTTACAATTGTTGACGATTTCGTCTAATAAGTATTTTTCTTACCTTTCCTCGTCATTTTAATGCATTTTTCGCATTTCATTGATTTTAATATCATTTTAATGGTTTTTGCTTCATACAATATTTACGAGATGCGTCAAAGGTCCTCCATATAATTTATGAGTAGCCTAGTCGATTTCTTCGCTCAGAAATTGTGATGTCATCCGTTGTATGTAATCTAAGGTTCCTGTGACGCCTTCAGCGCCATTGCCGGTTCAGCCGATTTCGGGATTACTAAAAAGAGAAATTTTCTGGTAAAGAACAGTCCAAACCGAAAGATTGAAAGCCGAGTTCACTGGAACAAATAGAGGAAGCCTTGATTACATCAGTAACGTATCAAATAGCTTGAGTTGTTTATCCGAACTGGTTTTGATCACATTTATTACGTCATTTTTCATTGCTTGTATGGTATAAAATACCATTTAAAATGGTATAAAAACATTTTAAGAGAATTTTATTGATCATTTTTGGCAATGTTTTAGGTTATCAATATCCACCCCCTACTGATGACCTAAAAATTCCTTGAAAATGACTTAGAAATAAGAGGAAATTATTTGTAAAATGACTTACAAATAAGAGAAAAATGACCTCATTAAAAATGTTTGAATTTATTTATTTATTCAAAGAATTTTACAATTTTAATACAATTTATTTATATAAAATTATATTTAATATAAATTCTTTATTTTCGGAGGGAATGTAATCTGAGAGTTCGAAAATCAGAGTCCACTGCAACAGTGAATTTCGTCATGAACTGATGATACAATAAAAACTGTGATTGAGTGTATCATTGTAAAGTTATGAAACATTCACTAACAAAAAACACGAAAAGTAAACAAAATGGACCCGTCGCTGGTCTAGAATTCACCAATGAAGAGATGACATGTCATCAGAATCCGAGTCCTGATTAGTATTTTCTACTTTTCTTCACCTCGCTGCTGGATGTAAATGTTGCTTCACTATGCACCCTATTGTTATTTTGGCTATTATTGTTCACTGTGGCTATTATTGTTATTTTGTTTATTCATCATTCATAACTCTTTGTAGTTAAATTTGTTAGGAAGGGATTCTGGAGCTTAACAAAATGTGCATGGATGATACCTCTCCCCTTTACATTACATACAGTTTTTACTGTAAAACCTAGTTAAAACTGTCTGATGATAAATAAATATATATTTGTGTTCTCTGACCACATATTGAAACATTTTTTTAAGTCAGCTGGCATTTCGGAACATACTGTTTAAATTAAACAACATGAAAGGTGAAGATTGAAAGTATTCTCACGGGGACCTGGGGCAGTAGATCCTTGAGAGTCGGCATTTCCAACAACAGTTCCCTTTATTTATTATCATTATTAATATATTTTAAAGTTAATCATATTTCAACTATAGTTAAGTAAAACAAAATGTTTTGAAAGAAATACATTTCGTATAATTTGATGGGGCCCCACTTAATTAAGGGTCTGGGGCAAGTTGCCCCAGCTGCCCTACCCTCTGCACATCCCTGCCACTGCTTACCCACATATGTATGAGAGGTCCGCCAACCAATGATGCAACGTTTTTGAGAGTGAATTACATTTTTGTTGCTGTTTTTTTTGTTTTGTTCTCTCTTCTCAGTAAAACATTTTAGTTGTCAAAATTCTTAGCTGAAACTTTCAAATATTAGCTTAAATATCTGTACTTGTGAAAATACATAATTTTACATAATTATTTGCTTTAATTTTTTAATGGAATTAATAGATCTTTAAGATTTACACATTTTCTCAGAAATTATAAGAGAATTGAAACATTTTTGAAAAAGGATTCCATTTGTTATGAAAGCCTACAGGTTGCTTATCATTGCTATAAAAGTAGTTTCTTTCTTTTTTGATGATTCATACATACAACAGGCAGCTTGTGACTTAGAACGGAAAGGAAGAGGAAAAAAAGAAAAAAGAAGGAAGAAAAAGTGTCATTGTCTGTGCTTCATTTTTAATCCTTTTTTCCCCTCTGAAGATATTTGTTGTAATCTCATTCTTACCATGCATTTTCTAATAGGATTTCGGCAAGTTTCCACACATGCGGCGGCTGGTCCAAGACTACATCTGTGCCCTTCATATGCAGAATGGAGGAGATGAAGTCCTTCGCCGGTTTGTGGCAAGGTATGTAGAAAGGAAACTTTTTATTCTCATTGACTTAAAAAATTATTTTCAATATTGAAGATGATCCTGAGATACAATTTCCAAAAATTGTGAATTTTGTTTTAGTATTCATGGGCCTGGAAGCAGCTGTCCTCATCCACGGGTTCTGCCAAATCTTGTTGCTGTATGCTTGGCAGCAGTGTTCTCGAGTTTTGAGGAGCGACGTTCAGTTGAAGCACGCAATGAAACTCAAGGCCTAGTTTTGGAACATGCAGATTGTCAGCTACAATGTTATCTCAGTGTGCTTCTCACTGTGTAAGTACATATCTTCAATTTATTTATTATGAAGGATTGAATCTTTATGCAAATATATATTTCTTCTGATAAGTCGTAGAAGCCCAGAGATCAGTTTTCTGTCCAAATCAGAGCCCCTAGATACTTATTTTAAAGCCTTATTTGCATATTTAAGGTGTGTAGTTCATTCACCTACTAATTGCTTAATATTTCTGGGTTACGCTAAGTTATGTTGCATATTTTACATTTAATAATGCACAAAATTGTTCATTTCAGGGATAAGATTATTTCCCTCATTTTAATTGTTTTTCTAATGAAGAAACTCTGTTAATGGAGATATTCAAGTTTACAACCTCTTTTACCGATTACAACCTCTTTTGTATTAATTTCTGTTTCTTCTTTTATTCTCTTGAAAACTATACCCTGTGAAGCAAAGGAAAGATTAAATGGCTAAGATAATCAAAGAATTGAGTTTAATCACAACCATGCTTCCTGTTGAATTGTAAGAGGAGCTTGCTAAATCATATTCTTTGAACATCAATTTTGAGAAATTTTAACCCATCAGTAGCATGGACATGGAATATTCATTTTCAGTTTACAACAATGTCACAAATCACTATCATAGATTTAAGCTAGAAACACTTAAAATGTATTTGTTAGTTAATATAAATTTATTTTATAATGTAAAATTTTTTATTTTGTTGTGATACTTATTTTATAAATCTAAAATGTACCTAATTTTTTAGGGATTCTTCCCATATAATAAATTGAAATGGATTAAATAAATTATAAAAAGTTTATATAAATCTTCTTTCTGTTTTTTAATTACTTTATTATAATATATTTTGGTAAAAATATATTTCAATAAATTGGTTTTTGCAACATAACAGAATATAATGAAATTCCAGATATAATTTGTTTTAGTAGCAATTTAGGTATTTTAAAGTGGTGTTTTTATGTAATATCCCTTCAACTGCAATATTGCACATTTTATGTTTTTATTTTTGCATATTTATTACGTTTTTACTGCATATTTTGGGATTTTATACCGCATAAAATATGATCCCTATTTATTTATATCTTCTCTAACTTTAAAATCCTTGATCAGTCTTATGTTTAAGGGTTCTATCTGAGGATAGGCATGATATCAGTACTTAAAAATTATAAATATTCAAAATGACTTAAAAATTATAGTATTTTCTTTATAGTTATTTATTATAGTATCTGATACTTCTCAAACAGTTTTTTTTATTGAAAAGAAAATTAACCTAAAACTTACACGTTTAATCACATAGAGTTTTTGACATTTTTCCTAGAAATGTTTTAAAAGATAGCATCAAACTAATCTGGTATACATTTTAATGTCCTAAAATATGTGCTGTGGATTCTTGCAATGTAGATTTTAATCACTTTGGGGTACTTGCAAAACCAAGAATTTTACTTGCATTATATTTTATTTATAATATTGAAGTTCAGATAATAATTTTGGTATTTTTAATATGAATTCAAAAGTATAATCAATTTCTATAATTTTTAAAAGTATTCCTTTCTTAATTCAATGTTTTTAATAACAATGTGAAATTCTTTTATTCACTCTAAAGTATATTTAACAAATATCTAATTCAAATAAATTATTTTATGCCATTTGGAGTGTAATTTATAAATGTGATTTTGCTTCGGAATGCTGGACTTAGTTGAAAAAAATCTTTCTGTTACAGTTCTGAGTACGATGACTGGCGACCTGGTCTTGCTCAGCTTCTCCAGCCTATTCCCTTTCCTGATGACGCTCTTGCTCATGAGCCTTTCATTCGGTAAGCAACTCAAAAAGAAAACAAGAAATAACCTTTATCTTACAAGATTTGACTGATCAACCCTTCTTAAGTATTTAACATGACATTAACTATTTAATAATATTTTAAACTTTCCTGTTTTTGAATGTTGCGCCATACCTTGTCTTTGTTCTTTGAAGAAATTTCAATTGCATGCAAATGGCTGTGTTTTCAGTAGATTTATAAGCCTTGTTTATTAGTTACATGTACAACTTGGTTGTTGTACACATAAGAAAGCATTTCTGATCTGAGAGCATCTTTAAATTGTGTTTTGTTTGAATATTACAAAGGGGTAAGGGCTGACTTTTTATAAGATCTTCAATTTATGTAATGGAAACATTAAAAATGTTGCTAAATTTTAATAATTAATAACTGATTAATAATTTTAATTAGGTTTAATCTAGTATTAATTTTGAATATGTTAAACATCAATGACAATATGAAAGCAAATCAAATAAAATAAGCAGAAATGAAGGGGTGTAAGATAGAGGATTAGATAAGAATCAAAGGAATATTTGTGTATGTGTTAAAATAAGGTTACAAGCAGATGGATGGGTGTTAAAATGAACTGAAATTACACAATGTAAAGATGCTCACTTACCTATTATATCATAAGTTTTACATAAATTACATTTCATTAAATAGATTAGAATTATTTAAAATTTAAATACAATAAGAACTGTGTTGTGAATATTCTAGGAGTTTTATGCCAGTCATGGAGCGTATTGGAAAAGATTCACGATGCGAAGTTCACCAATTAGTCTTAGGTATTCGTGAAGGCAAAGAAGGCTGGTTTCATGTATACTGCCCTTCCAGTTTGGCTTGTGTTGATGAAGGGGAACTTTGGTGTTCAATGGTGAGTGATAATAAAACTGTATCTATCATTGGCTATGAAGGAACATTTGCTTGTTAGATATTTTTTATGCTCTTGTAGTTCTTATAAAAATTGAATAGGTAGTTTTGTTTAAATTACAAATCCAGTCCAGTGACATCTGTTTCTCACTATTGAATATTTTTATTAATTTAAAAATTTAACTCTCTTATCCTTTAATAATAATAATTTTTTTTTGACCACAACTGTTATTTTCTACAGCTGGAAATTTTGCTTCACTGCTGTTGTCGACGCAAGAGATTTCTTGTGCAACTGGCAAAGCGACTTGGGGCGTGTCTCCTATTAGCCTTACGGGACCACACTGTGGCCCAAGAGGCTTTGTGCCTAATGTTAGAGTGGGAATTACTGACCCAGGAAGATCAGAAAATGCAGGTGGTCACCACCCTTCAGAGTACAGCTTCAGGTCGAGAGCATTATGCTGCCTTGTGTCGAAGACAAATGCATCTTAAAGAACTGGTGGGTTTGAAATTTTAAGACTCTGTTCATATCTTGTAGTTTGAGGTACATATCATATAGTGTTGAAAAAGCTTGCATAACATTAAATATATTCATATGCCAAAAGAGCACAATTAAAAATTGAAGGAGTAATGACTTTACTTTAATGATCATGTAGTTGAAACTAAAACTTAGCCATATCTTGAGTTATTTTAATTTCATTGGAAAACATTTCAACAATATAAATTCATTGACCTGATCAAGGCTGAGAATGCAAAAGCAAATTTGAACAGATTTTCTATGTTAAAAAGTCACAGATCAAATTATCTCGATAATCTGAATAGGGACTTTTTCGATAATACTTTACTTTCTCGTTATAATATACAATATTAAGAATTCTGTGTTGGCAGCAATCTTCAATAATCATTAAATGACCCTCAGTAATTTGAAATTCAAAAAGAATTACTCGGTAAGGAAATTTATAACTATAAATGAAGAAAACCAATATTTTGACTTGCTGAACTTGGAGCATTAAAGGTAGATGAATTAGTAAAGATAACATTCATCCAAGTTGCTCAATGAAAGTTTTTCCAAATTTAATGCCCATTTTTCTTACCAAATAATTTTTACTAGCATTTATATAAATCTTTGAGAGTTATATAATAATGTTTAAATGTTGCAGTTCATCACTGAATTTGTATTATTGTATATTATTAATATTATATATTATTTATTATTATAATATAATATATTAATATTATTAAATAACAATAAAACTTTGTCATAAATGGCAATTTTTTTGAAAAATTTGGAGCCAAAAAAACACAAAAAAACTGGCATTTAAACGCTACTGTAATTTTGAAATCTTTTTCACAGAAAAGTTTTGAGTTTTCTAAACTGAAATATGAGTCTTTGATTCTAAACAAAAATATGAGTAGCTTTAGATTAAGTTTGCATTAAACATAGACCATTTTTAAACATTTTTTTCTCAGAAACGGTACCAAATATTCTTTTTAAATTTCTCCTTGTAAAGGACGGTAAATATGACTATAATTAGTCTTATTTCTAGCAAACACACTTTTTATTTTAACAAATTGCAAAAATGTAACTTTTTAAAACCACAATATTGAAGATAGAAGTGCTTGATTTCAAGGATTCTCTTCTATTTATCTTATCATTTCTCTATTATCTCTATCATTTCTCTTCTATTTAATCAGCTCTTTAAAAGAGGTCATGTACATTAAAAAAACAGCGAGTGGTTTTTGCGTATTTTGCTTGAAAATAAGGCAATTTATTTTCCATAGTTAAAGATGGAAGATTTAAAAGAATGGCACAGGTCTAATTTTCATTGAACTTTCGACAACTGTGTGTTGGTAATAATGAGAGAGAGAATTAGATGTTTAAGCCCAAGTGAATATATCAGAGCGGCTGCTTGGTGTAGTAGTAAATTGCAAGGCCATAACTCAATGGACCGGTGTTCCGTTGTAGTAGTAAGTTAGTTTATGTAGTAGTATAATATTTTATAATCATTACAAATAATGTGAGAATAGGTGAGCTGTAGTAACACCACTAGTTTTTCAAACGATTTGTTTGGGGTGATAAGCTCTCTTATATTTGGGTAAATACTGCAAACGTCCTTCCTTTTCCATGCAGTATTGTGAAAGTAATGTGTGGAACTTGGTTATTTCACACTTTCCAATTTTTGTTGTTTTCTTAACCTTAAAGAAGTGAAATAATTTATAGTGATGATACTTTGGCAGAAGCAATAAAGGAGCTCAAGATATAGCAATTGTTTACATTTTACTGACTGATTTGGATATCAAAGTTTATTACTCCAATCTGTACTGTGTCTTAAAGTTTCCTTTTTGTTTAGTGTAGATTAACAAGTCATGAAGTAGCAGCACATTCTTTTATTTTTTATTTTTTTATAAATTTTGCTACTTAAAATATAACTGTTATAGAAAATGTACAATAGTCTGCGATAAAATATGAAGAATTTGTTATTATCATTGATTTTAAATTGAAATGGCATTTTGCTCTTGAGTACCTAATTTTGCATATTTAGTGCTTATAAAAACTTTCTCCAGCAGCAGCAGAAAGGTGGGCCTCGTAAACTCACCCTTCCCAGCAGGTCAACGGATGCAGACATTGCTCGACTTTTGAGTTGTGGTTCCTTTGGAAACTTAGAGTGCCTGAGCTTGGCTTTCACACATGTCACCAGTGCCTGTGCAGAACAGCTCATAAAGTTGCCTTCTCTTCGCTACCTCAACTTGTGGGCCACACAGGTAAGCTCTACAGGTGATTGGATCACCAGTTAGAAAAGTACTCTCACAACTCAAAATTCATATAATTATACTATTTGCTCTCTTCTTTAATTACAAAAATAAATGAAGGGTACCACAGTAAAAAATGAACAAAATAATAATAAAAATAAATAAGAAAATAAAATAATAAATGTACAATGTATAAATAGAATATACTTTTCCTAACAAAAAGTGAGTATTGGTTCATAATACTAACATAAATAACTCGTGAATGTTTATCCGCTGATTTTTAAGATCCTCATTAAAATCAAGTTTTGTAGTGTAACCAAATTAAATACTATATTTATGTTAATATCAGACAAGGTATTTCCTAAATACCTCATTAAAAAAAATGTGGGATTATCTTATATTTGCGGATTTAGGCTAGTCATTCGGGTTTAATGTTTTAACAATGTCTTTCCCTGTCAAGCTTGATGATAGTAAGCTGCAAAGGTGACAATAAGCAATATATATATTGGTAATGCCTTCATTTTCTTGGATAGTCAGACTATTTTTGAAATTCACAAAAAAGGGTGTTTTTATGATGATGGCAGTACAGAGATGAAAACTTGACTTTCCTGACTCAACAACAATCCTTGCTATAAAAAGACTTGTTCTTTCTCTTAGCAGAGCAGTATACATTGAAAACTGTCTTAAGGGGTCACCAATGGTTCTGGCAAAAATCAGCTGTAAATAGAGATAGCTACTTAATGAAGGTTATGAGGTTACTAGAAGCATAAATCAAATCCAATTGTGCTAACTGCTATGAAAAGAAGTATGTTGCCTTTAATATTTTTTCATAGCTAAAAATGACAAAACACAGGTTCGTGAAGCCGTTTTTGAGAAAATATTTAAGATGTTGAGGCTTTATGTAAAGTACCCTCAAAACATCCACTTCAAATTCAAGGGGTCAGTCAGATCGATTAGGGAATATCAGTTTTATGAAAATCGTACTTATGGTTTAGCTGCTAGCATTGATCACTGAGACGGACGGATAGACACACTGTTTTGCCTTCAATCAATTTTTCTGTCAAGGATCCACTAAACATTAATTCTGACTATTACACAATTATTATACAACATATAGGAACAAGTTTTATCCACTTTTTTGTTATCAGAACCCAGCAATAAGAGGTTTTTGTCAAGAGATTTTCTGTTGTTTTTTTTCCGAAACATTATAACACAACTTTCTCATACTGCGTAAGCAGTAAGTAAGACATTAAAATTGACACTCAGTTTTTTGCCCAGTTTCTCTCGATCCATTGAGCAGATGTGATGATCTCTGGCTTAGTTTCTGGTCGTAAATGTAGCTTCACTAACTGCCCATGTTTGCCAATGCAAAAAGTGAGGAATAGTATAGAAGCAAATTCTTCAACTTTTCTATTTAACTGCTATATTTTTCTTTCTTTCAAAACAAATAAAAAAATTAATATTTGTACTTTTCGAAAAGTATTCTGGGCTTGAGTTCTCTGGTTAATTTGATTTGATTCGTATCTCTCTTATTTGCACAACTGCCATTGCTTATATTTGCCTATTATCGTGCCATAATTTTTACATTGTATGTACAAACTAAATAGTATATGTATAAAAGCGTATAGATTTAATATTTGTCAAGTTTATTTTTGGTCCAAAAATACACAAACAGAATGATTTTGTGTTTAGTTTGGTGACTCTGGGCTGCTGATGATCTCCGAGCACCTGCACAAGCTCCAGGTGCTGAATTTATGCGAAACACAAGTTTCAGATAAAGGAATTGCAGCACTTGCTTGTAAGTGTTTTTTGAATTGTATTGTTATTATTTTTATTAATCTCATTCTGGTATGATTTAAATCATTGATGGGTGAAAAAATATATAAAATTTCTCAAGGACCATTTGTTCATTTTACAGCCATGACTAGCCTTCGCAAGTTAAATCTCAACAGTACTAAACTTTCTGCCCACACATTTGAGCGTCTGAAGCAGAAGTTGCCAGCACTACAAGAATTTGATGTGAGATATACAGAAGCATGGTGAAAAACATTTGCACAATAATTGGGAAACATTTGTGGTGGTGATATCAAGGAGTAGTTCGCAAAGATGAAGATGAAGATGGTCACGAAGCTAACAAGCACATATCTTTGTAATATACATGTAGTACCACAATTAGGAATTTTATTGTTAATGAAAAGCCTATTCTCTAGTGTTCTACAAATATATTGCAGAAACAGAATCTATAAACCATGTGGAATGAAAATGTTAATACACTGCTGCATGCTGAGCTGAAGCCAAGGGTGAAGCAGCAGTATTTTTTACCAATTAAAATAAAATATTTGTATTGACGATAGATATGTTAACATGTATACTCCTACAAATTTCTATGGTATGTCCAATCTACAACAAAATAATGAATTTAGAAGCGGGATATCTGTTTACCTATATATTCTTACAGTTCACAAAGATTCCAATGTATTTGCAAGCTGCACATGTGGCTTCATAGATCACTGATACAGGGATGAAAGGTTGACCAATCAGAGAAAAAACAGGAAATTAATATAATTTCACCTTGTTCAAATTAAAAATTTATTATAAAATAACAATTTCACAATTTTTTACAGTCAATAAAATTGGAATTTTTCGTCTAGAGAGATGACATTGAATGAAGATATGAAATTATAAATCAGGGCTCTTTTAAGACTGTTGCTCATATGCAGTATGATCAGTAACATGTAGAATATTTTGTAAGAGAAATCTAAATAATTTCCCACGTTGTTATACTGTTGTTACCAGTGAGTCACATACTCAACCAACATGCTGCACCAATTATTGTTGCTCAGAAGTTGCTTTACTGTTTTGCTTATCAAGGTTGACTTATGATTTAAAAATTGTATTAATTTCTCAAGTAAAGCTTAATATTGAGTGTTGAGCAGAAAAAGGATTTTCATGCATGATGATGTAAGAATGAATGACAATGTGTGTTGGGTTTGATGATAGAGTATACTTAGAATGAGAATACAACAGTACTGAATCTATTTATTTGTCAAGTTATTTATTTATTATACTCTACAATGTAAACATGCTCTCAAGAGATGCAACCAAGTTCTACATTCAAGACTATTGTCTAAAAGATTCATACAAATGAATAAACTGTTTAATGTTATTACATATCTTGTGTTTATTTTTCCCAAAAGGCTTGCATTCCTCAGAGTAGCAACACAGTAATTGTTGCAAATGGGGAAATAATTAATCACATCATTCCACTTGAAAACATTAATACTTTGTGATGAACAGCATAGGATTGAGAGCTAATACATGTTTTACAGATTCTACACAAGGAATGCAACAGAACTGTCAACTTCTAACACACAAACATTTTTTCATAACACTTCCTGTGATGTGTCACCTTCAGAAGCTGACTGACTGCAGAGAAATTCTAGGGAGGCACGTTATATGGAGTGCTGTGGTATGAGTAGAGGTTGTGGGGAAAAATGACTACTTTACCATTTTCTGCAAGTTATTTAATGGACAAAATTCCATGGCTAATGTCTCACACCAGAAATGTTTTCTGCTTCCATTGTATCGTACATTCAGGGCCAATGCTCCCTGTAGGCAAACTAGGCAATTGCCACGGGTGCAAACCTGTGAGGGATGGTGGCGCAATTTTGGTACACTTTTTATAATCAATATTATTTTATTTTGTCTTATTGGCACAGATAAAATTATTTATAAAACAAGAATTATTCATTTTGTAAGAAGCAAGCCTCAATATTTATTATAGTTTCAATAATTATTGAATTCATTTTAGTTTATCATTATAGTCTTTATGTTCATATTCTGAACAACAATAAGTGTGTGTGTGTGTTCATTATTTCTCTAACTCAAGTGTTTATTATCTGGGGGAGGGTGCACATTATTATTGGGGGGGGGGGGGGGGGCACAAACATCTCAATTTGTCTGAGGTGAAAAATAACCTAGTGCTGGTGATTGATGCACAAAAAATGCTGTTCGTTTGGGGTCGTGTGGCATATTGCTCCCAAGTCAACAATCCACAATACACTGCTATTCATTACCACAGACCAACAAAAACCGGTCATACTTGAAGTGGAAGAGGGGTTATTTCTCGGGAAATTGGTAAATATTACAGAAAAGGAGAAATATTGGAAAATATTTTGCCTGGAAACTGACAACAGCCTTACTACAGGTCATCTCTGGCAAGGAAAGCTAAAAAGAAACTAGAAACAGAGAGAATTTCAGGAGCATTTGCCACGTTCTTTCTTCTAAATAGTTGATTTCACATGATTCCAACTTACAGCAGAAAACTGAGAAAGATTCAGCACCAAAGAATATGTAACTGAAAACTATGAGCTAACAGGTGATATCACCTGGGATGTTCTGAGAAAATCCAAAGAGAAATACCTCACCTGGAAAGATAGTATAGAAAGGAAAAACAACGACAGCTACTGGAAAAAACGGGGAAAAGCTAATTGATACACACGTAGCTTATGATTGTGTTTCACAATGTAAAATATGATGTTGCAAAAAATAAAAATCATGATTTGATAACTAGTCAACAGAGGCTATATTCAGAATATATTTCAATTTTTATAACTCAATTATTGTAAAGAAAAACAGGTCCAAATTAACTTACAATATTGTTTGCAGTTAATATTTTTTGTTTAAAAAAAGTTGTTTTAATACAGTTTTGTTTTATAGTTTTCAATTTATTGCCTTGAATCCTCACAGATTATTAGTTAAAAAAGATAATATTTTTACTACTTATATCACTCTTAAGGCAAAATTTTATTCAAGCTTTCGCAAAAAATCACAGGCAAATAGGGCTTTATCTTTTTTTTTTTTTTTTGCATGTAGGCCAATTTGGACCATGCATGCATCGTGCATCAACAGGTACAAGTACCTTTCTGGGGGGGGATCAGCGTTTCAGCTGAATTTTTTATCCCCTAAGGTTGTTAGCACTGGAGATATGGACAAAGATGATGACAGTGATGGCACACACATATAGACACAAACATGGCTGAGGCAGGATTTGAACGCGCCGTCTTCTGGTTCGAAACCACTACGGCCCTGGCATTCTCAGCCATCTGATCGGCATCTAAATATAAAAGTGAAAATAAAAATCTAAGGAGATAAAACCAAACTATACAGAACATTGGTGTCTCATTATCCTATTTCAATGAAAAATTGATTAGTACAATACAAAATTGTTAATAACTTCTTTATGTTATCCCGAAAAGTAAGAGGTTTTGAGATATAACCCATTCTAGCAGGAGTTAGGAGTGTCAGAGACTATGCTCAAATTTTAAAAGTTGAGGAAAAATTGAAACTTGTAATAATTTTAAATATTCAGTAACAACTATATGCTCTTCATGCACCTGTTGAAGGGATATAACCACAAAAATAATAAAGGAAACAAGAGCATCGTCTCTTGTGGAATGAGATATATGTAAAGATAGCAAGAAACCTCAATTTCATAGTATTGTGGAGAATAAAGTATTGAATATAGCTGAGATGTGGTCACTACCCAAATCAATTAGAGAGAATTGTCTCACCAAATCCAATGGAGTAGAATTGGATTTTATGAGACGTTTAAAGACAACAAAAACAAATGAGAACTGAAGAAATTTGGGATTTCCCTCTCAATAACAAAATCTTTGGAAGATACGGCCCCAGTATTATCACGCTTGTTGAAGGTCAGAATCAGGTGGCCAAAGAAATGAAAAGGAGACAACCAGCTTTGAGTTGGGAAAAATACGTTAAGTATGAATATTACTACAGTAAAACATGCTCAATGTGGAACGTATAATGCAGTAATCTGTCTAATGTGAACATTAATTGTGGTCCTGCCAATCACAACTTCTACAGTATTACATTGCACAATGTGGAATCTTGTCTAACACGGAAAAAATCTGGTCTCTTAAGGTTTTGCTTTGAGCAAGTTTTACTGTATTTTGACTTTTCCTATTTAAAAAAATAAATAAATAAATAAAAAAAAAGAGAGAGAGAGAAGACATCTTTATATTATTTTTCTAGTAGTTTATTTTATTTTAACATTTCAACCCTTTTTTGGGGTCTTTTACAAAAAATTGTATGTAGGATCCAGGATTGTAAAAATCTTTATTAAATTAGCAACAATAGAATAGCATTTCATAGAAAAAATGTCACAATTAAAGATAAAAATCACAGGTCTGTGAATAAAAACATACGGAAATCACCTCAATTTTTTTCAGTTTGTCAATATCCATAAGAGGGAGGGTCAGTATTAAGATATGTGGTATCGACAGAAGGATCAGGGCATTCTTTCCAGGAAACCTGAGATGCAGGATCAGTAGGAACTGGCTGCAAAGTGTGCAGATCTGCAGGACTGACAACCAAGATTTCAGGTTCTGAAAGAGGGACCTGAGAACTTGCACTGAAATGAATAACTGTTTCTTGTACATAAGGTTGAGCTTGAGCTAAAACATTCTCTTTAATAACTTCACTGCGATGCTTTGCATTCAAATGTTCTTGGAATTTTTTTTTTAATTTGAAAGAATTTTTGCACATGTTACACGAGTACTTCTTAATTCCGGTATGAGTCCTTATATGAGCCAATCTGTTTGAATGATTGGTGAAAGTTTTATCACAATGAGAACACTGGAATGGTTTTTCACCAGTATGCAGGCGAACATGAAGTTTGAAATCATCTTTCCGAGCAAATGATTTGGGGCAATGTTCACAGCTATATGGTTTTTCCCCCGAATGTATCATGAAATGCCTTTCCAATCTTGACTTCACTGCAAAACTTTTTGGACACTGTGAACACTTATATGGTTTGTCACCTGTATGGGTCTTCAAGTGAATAACAAGATCTTTCTTTCTAGTAAAAGACCTTTCACAGAAATCACACCTAAAAGGTTTCTCACCAGAATGAATCCGATTATGTTCCTCCAAAGAACATTTTTCAGCAAATGATTTATTGCATTGTTCACAATTATATGGTCTGTAACCAGTATGTTTCACAGAATGAACTTTCAATGCACTTTTAGTTCGGAATGATTTATTACATTCTTTACATAACCATGGTTTTTCACCAAGATGGATCAGCATATGCTCAAGGTGATGGCTGTAAGCTCGAAAATCTTTCCTACATACAGAGCAACTGAACGGCCTTGAAACACATTTTTTCACACTTTTTCTTTTCTTTTGTAGTACTTTGTGCTTCGTTTCGTTAAAATTAACTTTGTCAGAAACATAATCACTAAACTCTATTTCACCTGTAATAACCGAATTTCCTTTTTCATTAATTATCCCTGAAATTTGTTTACAAGAATCTTCACTTTCAATGTTATAGTGCATTTTGGATTTATTGCCTTGATCCAGTGCATGTTCTGCAGCTGTTTTATCAAAAGTCTTAGAAAGTCCAGAACGAATTGAACAAAGCCTTGATTCTATTGTTGTATATTCAGTCACAATAAGAAAACAACTATGACATATAACATCACTATGCATAGTTATACTGCCAAGAGATCTGTTTAGAATTTGTCCAACTTTTGTAAGAATTGAAGGTTCGTACAAAAAATTAGGTAATCCAATTTTGCTAAAAATATTGTACACTTTGTCCTTCTGGTTTATTGATATATTGCAAACTAGGCAATGGTGAATCTGCAAAAACAACACAATCAAGTATAAATTCATGACAGAGCAAATAAAAACAAACTCAGAAAATTTAATACAATAACCTCATTGTTGTTAATAAAGATTTGCTCTTCTGAATTTGACATTGCTAAAGGGAGGGGGGAGATTCAATGGAAATCAATTGCTCTAGAAATTTAAATCATACAAAATAAAATGCCTGTTCTTTATAAAAAGAATTGCCCTCAATACATGCATTTTTCGAACTACAAATATATGGGAATAGAAATTTTTGCAGAATTCACTCTGAAGCGGTTCTAAACAAATACCACTAAATACTGAGCTGAACGCTCGGACGTCAAATCCTGAATAAAATTCGATCAAATTCAGTATCAAAACTTCAATCTGATCAAATCACACCGGATCTCGACATACAAAACCTCGTGTGATATCGATGTTATGTACTGTAATTTAATCACAGCTGCTCTTAAAGGTCACTAGTTTAAAGGAGAGGGGAACACCATTATCCAACTGAAAGATCTAATACTAAAAATATAAGTCCTAACGAAGCTTTCGATTGGATAACCGTCTCCCTCTCCGATCAGCATGTGTTCTTGAAGTGCAGCTGTGTTTAAATCGAAGTGTACTAACTCGATACGATCCCCGACAAATGAAGAGCGTGCGTGTTCACTGGTGGTCGTTCTCGTTCGATTAAATGGTCTGGAGGTCGTATTATAAGGTTACTGGGAGAATTTTTTTAAAAAATGCCTAAGTTATTGTATTAACTTGTTATTTTCGGATTGTGTACCTATTTCGAACTTCCTAAAAGTACCAAAGGTCAGATTGCAGTAACTTTAATCATGAATCAAAACTTATCTTCAAAATTGGAGAAGAGACTTAGCCTAGCTAGGTCAAGTGATGGGATAGCAGATAGTTTTTACACTATCAACGAACGACCCGTCGATGATATATCTCTGGAATTTTTTTACAAACCCCACACTATTACACTGTTAGCTGTTTCAATTGCTGCAGTCATATATTCAGCATTTATTAGGTAACCAAGTGACAACTCAACTGCAAATTAAATTATTATGGCACTTTTTCTATAATTTTTCTTAATTATAATTATGTTAAAAAAATATTTATGAATTCATAAGCCTCTTGATAATACCTATTTGTGGATTTTCCCTCAGGAATGAACAAAGTATAGAAGATAACATTTGGGCTGGATTTTGTTGTGTTATTTTCTTCTTTTTGATTGTCTCTGTACTTGCATTTCCCAATGGACCATTTACTCGACCACATCCAGCGCTGTGGAGAATGGTATTTGGCTTGAGTGTCCTGTACTTAATGGCCCTAGTGTTCTTGTTATTTCAAAACTATAAAACTGTTAGAGCTTTGTTGTTGTGGATTGATCCATCCTTAAAAGATTTTCACATAGATATGGAAAAGGTGAGCTTTATATACTGATTTCCTTTTTATCTTGTGTGTTTCAATATTAAGACTATTGTCAATTTTTGCAGGAATATGGTGTCAATTGCTCTGATATTACAGTGGATAGAGTATTGGGACATTTAGATGTCTTTGCTTGGGGGCATTTTTTAGGATGGATGTTCAAGGCTATCCTTGTTCGACATATGGGCATTCTCTGGGCAATCAGTGTAATGTGGGAAATCACAGAGGTTTGTTATTCTGTATTGACAAATATTATTGCCAAAAGGTGCTTCATTTCTTCTTGTTAATAATGTGCATTCTTGCAGATTGCCTTCGCTCATTTACTTCCTAACTTCATTGAATGCTGGTGGGATGCCCTCATTTTAGATGTGATTATTTGCAATGGAGCAGGGATTTGGGTGGGGTTAAAAATATGTAAATATCTTGAAATGAGAGAGTACAAATGGGTCAGCATAAGGTATGTATTTTGTAATATTTGTCTAGTTTCTTTTATTCTATTGGCTGAAGTCTAGTATACGGTACAACTTACAGAAGTCGTTTAAACCGGCACTTCGTGCCGCTCCGGCATTAGCTAGTTAGAATTCTGGAGGCTTTCTTGAAAAGTGATGTCTTATAAAAGTGAATTGCTAATTAAGTGGTGGATAGACTCAAGGATGTTTAGAGTGAACGTGAGAGCTGAAGGCCTGAGCCTCGACATGACTTGGATCCAGGCGTGCGAAGTGAGAAAACTTACCTTTGAAAGTAAATTGGCATTACAAGGCGGCGGGGACAAAGCATATGAAGGGAGAACCATAGAATTCACCTATCCATAAGTTTTATTCATTTTTATCAGAGCACATACAGTAATTAGGGCTTAAGGAGACTCCCTCCTGCCACCACGCTTCTCTAAGGGTGTACCATGTACCCTACTTTAACCATTCTATTTTGTAGATTTTAATTTTTGCTTCTTGCTTTCTGATAATGTGAATATTATAAGAAAGTGATTTATATTTGGATTGTCCCTTCTAGAAGACAAATGCACAGAACTGATAGTAGTTCACTTAACAAGGCCAGAAAGTTGATGGTTCCATGACTAGGTGGGAGAGTTCTCAGATGAGGCCAAGTTGAGGAATCTCGTTGTGTCATGGAAAGTCACTTTTACCGTGCTATGAGCAGTATTTTATTTAAAACCTCAATTTTATGACAATTAGTCTGTGTGATATAACATTTTTATTGACGATCACGAGAACATAGTATGTATTTTTCTGTTTGGGGGTTGGTACATATTTTATATTCTAATTGTACTTTCAGTACTAGTGTTGAAAGAACTTTTGGTACGCTTTCATGCTAGGGTGGAAAAAAGTTGAACTTCAATGTCCAAATACTGCGTATATGTGCATCACCTTCTAGACAGACTTGAATAAAAATGTTTTGTTTTTTCCTCTTAAGATGCTTAAGCAAATAAGGGTTCTTTTCCTATTTTCTAAAATTATGTATTTTTATTGTGGGTTTCGTTTTGAAGTTGGACTTCCCTATTTGATGCAGTGTGTTTCTGTGCACTGCATTTCTCGAATATGTTTAAAAATATTGTACAAAATCTTAATAAAAAAATCCAAATAAGTTGAAGTTTCAATTAGTATGCTTGTTCATTCAAATTCAGTTAACTATTTATGGGCATTAGTATGCAGCGTTTGAAGTAGACCTGCTTATACATAATGTATCAATCATCTGTTCATAGAACAAGTGTTGTTGTAACGAGGATGTAGGACATCAACAAAAAAGAACTGCACTTTCTCCATGTTATTTTTGAATTTCATTCTCACTTATATATATGTTCATTACAATTTTAGTTTGAAATGTGTGAATTTTCATCAGATTAGAGGTATTTTGAATTTTATGAATTCTTAAAGCAAATTCTGCCTCGTGTTAATTAACTTCTGCAATTGTTATGTATTCCTGAATTTGAAACAATATGATGAATATAAAATGCTTTTAAATGGCGTGTGTGTGTGTGTGTGTGTAACTCTGAATTTCCTCAGAAAAAACAAATCCACAACATTCCTCTGTGATCTGTGCATTGATATTTCTCCATATTTGCTGTTGATAAAAGGGTCATCTAGTCTCATTGTGCATGGCACAATTCTAAAAAATGTGTATTGTAAAGTTTATAAGAATAGTAAAAAATGGTGACAATTCTATAGATGAGTGTATCATTGCAAGCTTTGTAATTGTCGGAGGCAAAGATTTCAAGGATCTCAAGGACTCTTAACACTTCACATGATCTTCTAATCAGTCCAAATAGTCAATTTGCTCTGCTGACAGTTAGCTGTATATGGTATTCAAAAGACATTCTTGAGTCAAAAACCACCGAAAGATGTCTTAGCGATGATACTCTCTCCAATATTTTGGAATTTATTACATTGTCAGTATTTCCTTCTGATCTAGGTGATAGCTAAAGGTGATACTTTGTTATTTATTTGGTTTAAGAAATAAATCATTGTCAATGCTTCAAGCAGTAAAATTCAGTGCATTTTGCAAATATATTGTATCCTGTAGGGTTTTTATACATTTATAAATTTTCAGATCATCTAATTAAAGCATATATTCAACATTCATCAAAATCATATGAATGTCATCAATAAAATAAAAACTGAAATGGATCCAAGTGAGAAACTTCTACTCCCGAGGATACTTAAATTGCACGAGAGACATTATGTTTATATAGGTCACATATCAAACTCTTCCAGTTGAATAACTGTTGAACCACTATAGTAGTGATCCATTAATCCCACATAGTTGAAGTTTAGAAACAAGTATTGAATAATTGACTGAATCAAAGGCCTTAATAAAATCAGTGTAAACACTGTCAGTCCTAAATTTATTAGCCATAGCCTCAAGAATATAATGAGTAAAGTTAGCCAGAATTACCTCTATATTCTTCTTTCTCATAAACCCAAATTGTTTTTCAGAGAGAAAAGGATGATCAGATTACCAATTTTGTCCATGACAATAGATTCAAACAATTTAGGTATAATGCTCAAGACTGTAATAGGCTTATATTTCGAAATACAATTTCTCTTGCCTGTTTTGTAAATTGGTATTATGGAGGATGATTTCCATTCAGCCGGAAATGTACCTTTCTCAAGAAATTTATCAAAAATCAATTTCAAGGTTTGTGTGAAGACAAATTTACAGTTTTTAAAGAGTTAATTATGACAGCACAAGAGGTGATGATTTTTACAACAAAACACTGAAATTATACATATTTTATACCTCTAAGTAATAATACTTACTCAAACATGTGTACAGTAACAATAAACCAATAGATGAATGTGTCCATCCAGTAGTCTTTCCTGTAAAGTTTTATATTTATATATGTATCTCTCAATTCTATTTGTTATTTTAATTAGGGATTTAACATATAATATAGTTCTATATAATAGATACAGCCTCGTCAAGTGCCAGCCACATAGCAAGACAAACTTCTCCACTCCGCTCCAAATGCCACCACTTTGAAGTGATTATGTGTCTTGCTTGCATGTGGATATGTTTGAATAATGCTTTTAACTGTTTTAGGTCACTCGACTTGGTACTTTGTGTATTGAATATTTTTTACACTGATTTATTAACGCTTTAGTATCTGTATTTAAGTGTGTGAGTGATTTTAGCATTTTACAATTTGAAGCAGGTGTCAGGAGTGTGTGGAGTGAGCGCAGAGCATTGAGAACTTTTTAGAACTCCTTAGCATGTGTAGACTGATGAAGACTTGTCTTATACCTATTTTTTAAAATCGATGTGCTTAGTAATCTCTACCTTCTAATGGGTGTGATTTGGATAAAAGTAGGGGTGTGACATTGATGTCGATGTTTTCAAAACATTGATGATTTGGGCTCGATGTTTCGTTATGTCTTCGATGTTTTGTTTGAGAAAAATGCCCAAATACACGATTTTGAAAAGTTGACTTATGAACTGTTGGAACTACTGTCTAGGTATTTGAACCAAATAAACAGAGTTTGTTCTACCTTCATCGAGCATACTATCCCTCCCCCGAGATAATCCAGAGGCTCTAGTATTTCCTTCGTCTTTCCTCTATTTTGCACATGGAGCAGTGTTTTTAACTTAGTCAATTGTAGATAAATTTTAATTATAAATTAATATGCATGGCAACTGTCAAATTGGTTACTAAACCAACTTTAAAACATCAATGTTTAAGAACATAGATGGTTTTTGTTTGATTTATTATTAACATCAATGATTAAATTTTGAACATCAATGTTTGGCAACATCGATGTTTTGTTGTCTATGTCGCATTACTAATATCAATATGGAAGTGGAGGCCTTGTGGAATTAATATGGTGTTTGCAATGAGTCGTGCAGTGACAACTCTAGAAAAGTTCTTTTAATGTACAAAACTTAAACATCTCCTCTATATTATACATTTTTTTTTGTCAGTTGAGAAGTCAGTGCAAGTGCTTAGCTTGTAGGACTGTGCTAAATTTAATGATGAGCTGTATTCATTTATTCCTGATGATCGGAAAAACTTTCGGCAATATGTGGATGGTTTTGCCTATTATTTTGCCACATTTTAATGACAAAGCACAAATATTATCTATAATTATGATTGGAGATTATGCTCCAGATGTGGTTAATGGTATTGATGTAGATCTCATAAATATTCTCCATAAGATTGATAACCTTGATTTAAAGTGTAATGCACATCCAGATGATACCTCTGTACTGTGTTTAATTAGCTTTTTTTATTGAAAACCAAGTTTTGTTTATTTATGAATTTTTAATGTTTGCCAAAATTAGTACATAAGTGTCCAAAATTGCAAAATAGTTGCAAATTTTGGAGGCAAAAAGTGAAGATATCTTTGAATCTACCCATGGAAGGTGAAACTTAGTAAATATTAAGTTAATTAGTCACAGATGTTTTAGTAAAGCATGGATTTTTAACATGTAATTTGTTGGGGAAAAAAATCAACTATAAATGTAAATAATAACTTGTAAATACAGTATATACCCAGTTGTAAGAGACAATAAGGGCTGTCCCATGTCCCAATGTGTAAATTGGGAACATTTTCATCATGTAAGAGACCCCTCTTGTAAATTTTCCACCTATAGTAGATAAAATATTGTTTCCAGAGGAATTTTTGATTCATTCAAGAAGATTAAACAATAAAGTTTTCCTCATGGCAAGCCGGATGTCTTATTGGTTTTACTCCCAAACACACAAAGGTTCCATATAAAGGGATTCCCAAGTACAAAATTACTCTTCCAGAAATTACCCAATTCATCTGTGACAGGTGAAAATCTCCTGCCACTTCTCCTGTGTGCAGTTTTATGGAAGACGTTAAGTTAGGTAAAGATACACAAATCTGTATTGGCATATCCCCCACATAAAGAATTCACACCCATAGGACAAAAGTCTGTGCCCTGGATGTAACTTATAATGAGGTAATACTGTAGCTTTGTATCTTTTTAATGAAGTATTTTTTGATAAATAATAAATTAGTTCTAATGATGAGAAACATTTCTTATTAGAATACATTAAATTTGAAGTATGTGTCCTTTTACACAAAATTTGAAATATATTTGTTTTTAAAAACGAAATCAGAAAATAAAAGAAGAAAAATTAGTAGAGAAAAAAGTAAAATTTTATTGCAGAGCATAATTTAGGTATTTTGCAAAACAGATTTTGGAATTTTCTTAAATTGAAGTAATGTATTTGTACTAGTTAATGAAATGAACACACTCCAGAGTAACAAATTTAGTTGGTATCTCCATTGGACAATAAGTAAAAACAAATCTTCAATACACCTCAAGTAAATAGCTCTTGAAGAAAGCAGTAATATATTAATTATTTTTATTTTGACTCCTTTTCTGTACTCAGCTACTCTGTGATATACATTTGAAGATTTCTCTTAGCATAAGCTTGGATCTTGTGGAATATTCTCTGATTGAGCCAGTGTTCTGTTAAGTTCAGTTATTTTGATATACAGTGAATGTGAATTTTATTAATGCATTTTTTTTGTATTTATTTCTGTAGAGATATTCATTCCACATCAGGGAAGATTAAGCGAGCTGTCCTACAATTCACTCCTGGCAGTTGGACCCATGTTCGCTGGTTGGATCCAACTTGCACCTACATGCGCTTCTTTGCTTTGTGCCAGATGGTCATATTCTGGCAGGTATCAGAATTAAACACTTTTTTCCTGAAGCACATATTTGAAATGCCTCCTTCGCATCCCCTTGTGGTTGGACGTTTAATTCTTATTGGAGTGATTGTTGCACCTTCTGTTCGGTAAGTTTATTATTTCCTTCATTAAATGAAACGTTGTCAGATCATCATTACTTTATTGGAGAAAGCTTTTCCAGTCACATTGTGGCTAAATTCAGTCTTTTTTGGGTAAGAACAAATGGATATAATGTAATAATGTAATTTTGATTTGACAATCCTGAATTATAGAATGTAATGATGTTAATAGATAATAAACATTCATAATTACCGGATTTATGAGTAAGTGTGTAATCCTAGTGTCATTAGACCAGTGATTTGCAAACATTGTAACATAGAATTTTAGAGGAAGTTAGAAATTTTGCAATTGTGCATGAAACAATTCCAGTTAATGAACTCATTTAATGTATAATGAAAATACGTTCCATGGCAGTGACCATCTCAGATTTGTTTTTCTGTGGTTACAAAGGGTAAAGTTACCAAAGGTAATTACATTATTTTTTGGAGTTGATTTGAAAGAAAACATGTTGCCTTGTGATGAGGCCTTGAGTATTAGGAATATATATTAACTTTTGATATGTTACTTGTAGTTCAGTGAATGTGCTAGGTATTGCAAAAGATCAGTTACCAACTGTACAAGGAAAATTATGAAAATTATGAATGTACAACTTTGTTGCAGGCAGTACTATAGTTATGTGACTGATACCCAGTGCAAAAGAGTGGGAACTCAATGTTGGGTGTATGGTGCAATAATGGTGATGGAAGCCATTTTATGTATTAAGAATGGCAAAGAACTGTTTGAACAAACACAAGCTATTAACATTTTTTTCTGGCTGCTTGTTCAGCTGCTAGTTTCAATAATGTGTGTCTATGGATGTGTTGTTTGGCATCGCTACTTTCAGGTATTCATTTATTTAGGTACCAAGATATATTGCATGACTGAATGAACATAGCTGCATGGGTGTTCTGATTTCCTTTGTGTTCTACAGACTCCTTGTTTGCAAATATTACCACTAATTATTTTGTCTACCTGAATGTTATAATAAATTCCCAATGGCCAAAAGAGGAGTTTTTTCTTTTCCATGTTAGTTTCATTGTAAATTTCTGGGACACATTTTTATTGCTGTGCTGAATTTACATGGATTTCTATAAAAATGGACAACAGAAGAATGTTTCATAAAAGTTCAATTACCTGAAGTGTCTTTTTTAAAGTTTAACAATTTTGTGAAGACTGTTCTATGAAATTTTAAAGTTTTATTTGTAAAAAATATTGCGTAAAATTGTTTTGCTAAAGTATTTAAAGGTAGAATCAAGAATTAGATTTAAAAAAGTTTTCTTTTTTTGAATTTCTATTTGGCCTTATTTTCTTTTCTTTGGAAGAGAGATTATTTTAGGACTATATTTGAAAGCTAACTGCAGATTGAAGAGAGTTTTTAAGGTATTTGTACAATTTGTATTGTTTGTTAAATGTTGCTATACTCTTACTTTTGTTATTATGATTATGATTATTTAGACTTTTTTTCCTTCAAACGATTACCTTTACCAAACCTTTGATGCTTGCATGTCAGTGGAAAACTGATTGTACTAGGTTCACTGGATCTTTTTCAGAGTGAGGGTGACATTTCAAGGGAGACCTCCCCTTGCAAAGGTCCCGACTTTGGATTTAAAGACCGTCAACCTGAATTTTTACCTAAGGAATCTGAGCAAATAGGTAGGAGGACCTTCTATAACGCGGTCAATACTATCCCTGAAAGAGAACATAAGGAGTGTTATTTCAAGCCTTTTATACCCTGTTTTTATGATTGTTTATGCTAATGTTTTTAAATAACAATTTATTTTGTTATGAATGACAAATATATATTTTTGATTGCATGATTAATATTGTAGATCTTAGGTACATATTTTGTTTTCATAGTTGAAATCATTATTTATTATGTAATTTATGAATGACCTTAGTACTATAATTGAATTAGAAAATGCTGCTGAATGTTGTAGTGATTATATTACTACACAGTAACATAAAAACGAGTCATTATAAATATGTGTTATCGTTAAATTGATTTGTTATTTTATGAAATTGCATGTAACTTAATATAATGTTAACAGACTGTGCAATATAATAACTCACTGCTGTATCCTCCTAACTCAGCATTACATTCATTTTGAAGAATGACCCAACTGAATCCGAATTTTTCATTTGTTTTAGGGACCATACCTAGCTATCCGCAATCGGCTGGGGATCTAAAGAGGAGGAATGTAACATTTAGAAATGGTGAAGCTGATGTCAGCCCATAGTAAATTCACAGTTGTAAAAGTTAAACAGAGGTAAAATTTGTCATAACTTCGGGTAGCTTAAACAGTCACAACACAATTCGTATAAACAATTGTTTCTAAACGACTGTAATCCTTGTGCTCAAAAAGTGTAAATATTTCCTGAAGAGAAACAAAATTTAGGATTGGACTTGAATTGGTAGTGCTCTTTGGTGAAAAGTAGTTTTTGTGTGCTGCCTTCTTTTCATTACAAATGTTTGGAAGTTTTTACTGATGTTCTCAAGAAATGCAAAAGAGGACCTCTATAAACAGGAAAATGAAGGTATATTATGTCTGCCTTTAATTTAAATCCTGGGTTTTATAGGATGCATATCTATTTTCTTCCAGTGAGAATAAGTACTCAGAACTATTATTCTAAAACATATCTAGTTAATGTCGTGTTATGTTTATAACAGAGGTTCCCATTCTGTTGCCCTCGTACATACTGTCATTCCATTCTTGGGAAGAAAAAGTTACTAAATGCCCCCTAGGAAATATATTTTATTTCAACAAAGAAGTGGAGAAAATTTGCCTTCCTATCTCCATCATTACTTCAGTTTCATCAGGGGCCACTGCTGCCTTTTGGATTGCTCTACTGCCTGTCAGAGGGTGAGATGTCTGAAAGCGCAGTCCTCTGCGGCCGAGTCGGTGGATACTTGGCTGTCTGGAAGTTACCACGTCTGTACCTAAGAGACAGTGTCTTGTAGACAGCCATGTGTCTAGGTGGACCATCTGCTTTGGAAACTAGTGGGATGAAATGAAAAGCAATTGCATTTGGAGTGCAAGCAAATTTTGTGCCATATACTTCGTAAATCTGTTTGAGAACCAGATATTTTTCACTGTACATTGCCTTTAGAACACAACAATTTTCTTGAGATTGAAATTATGAGGCAATTGAAATGCATAGATAATTTCTGCATATATTTTTCACGTGTGTAAAATTGCCAATCGTGTGTTACTAGTTAGATCACTCACAAGTTGTTTGATTTTTAGCTGTAGTGGCTAGAATACTTTTTCCTTTCTGTCTCTTTTATTTTTTTGCAACCTGACATGTAATTTTTTTTGGTGAAAATACTTTTCATTTATTTTAATCTTGCATTTGAAAAACAATGAAAAGTTATCTATTTTTAAATAGAAAAAATTCAAACTACATGTTTGAAAAATTGTTTTTTATGGCATTTGTTTGATATAGTTTATCACAATATGATGTAGTATTAGTTCATGTAGTTTCAAGACTCGAGTCTTGAGCCTTGGTGTAGACCTGAGGATGTCTAGTCATGTTTGCCAAATGATGATGTTACTCGAAACTTCCTATGTTCTTTCCAATTTTAAATCATGTTGATTATGATCTTGTAATACGAGATGTACAAGTGTTGTTTGTAAATTTGTAGTTAGGAACAAGCATCATCAAAGAAGAACATGTTTTTCTGAGGCTCATGTGTTGATTGTCCATTCTCCCCTACAAACTGAACGTTGACTACTTATTACTGTCATGCGTTTGCAGAGATCTGTGATAAAGGAGTCTTGTTTGCAAGTTTTGATGTAGTTTTTCTTTTAGTCAGTGTCTCATGTTTATTTCTCTTGAGAATAAGTGCATAAAGTGTATGATAGTGCATGTATTATAGTGCATTTGTGAAGTAATTTATAGGAAGTCCTTTTTCTCATTTGTTGTTTTTTATTGTTAATTTGTAAATTTTGCTAGTACGTTATTGGACATTGTGGGAATATTGATTGTGACACTTGATCCCACTGCAGTACAAAGATTTGAGTTTGTCTGCAGCTTATACTGAAAGATATTAAAAATGTGATAGGGACCCCTGTACACTACGATGGTGTATTCAAGTGATGTAGTCTGTCTCCGTCTGATTACTGTGTATGATGGTAGCTAGTGCAAACAGAAATAACACTTTTGAGACCTACAACATGAAATAAGGCAAACAGAGGTGAGAGTAATTGTTGAAAAAATTACCAGTATTAATACATATTCAGTGAAAGCTACCTCATCTCTCTTTGCCATCAGTCTAATCACATTTATCAAGGTATTTACAGTAGAATGTAGTACACATCAAAGTGCCTTCGATGTATTTTCTTTTGGAGTATGATATGTTGAATATTGAAGTTATTTCTGCCAATCCTTTGTACAAAGCTTGATTAATGCAGTTCATGAGATCACTGAAATGTACTTTTATAATTGTTCCTTGAAGTCTAAATAATCAGTTTTAGGACATTTTGAATGTAGGGTGAATGTGAAAAAGTAATGAAAGTTACAAGAGATTACAGGTTTTGTGTAAAATTGAAGCAATACTGAAGCATGTGGTGTCATTCTCTTAAATACTAAAGACAGTCATGGAGCCTAAAATACAGTATTTTTGTGCGAATTTCTCTTTCTTCATTTAATAAAAAATTATAAAAATTCATCTTTTATTTCCAGTTGATTTTTGAACTTTTCTACTTTATTTTGAAAATTATTTTCAGATGTGGAATTGCATTGATGACATGGCATTTATTACGAAGTGAGTTAGTTGTGATGAAAAGACAAATGGAAGGCAAAGGGACTGTCTCACACTTCTGACTTTTAGTGAAAAATATGCTGCTGTTTTCTTCTTTAGTATTTTCTTATGTTTAGCATTTTCTTAGTAATGTGAGTGTAGAGTCTCAGTAGATAAACTTGAGGTCGAATTTTAGTTCTACATTTTGGAACTGTGATATTTGTCTCGGCATAAGCAGGTGAAGCTCCTTGACCAATCTCTGTGTGGAATCCATCATAGGTCACCATGACATTGCTTCCAGTTCTCAGGGCAGTTGGCAGCACTAATCGCTCTCTCACGGCATTTACTTATATGTTGTGCTTTAGTATAAAGTTGTCTATATTTGTAGTAAACTAATTTTTTCGGCTTAATTGAGGCTTGAATTAAGGAGTTTTCTGACTTGCTTGAAAAGGATAATATGAGATCTGAAGTACTGTGTTAAGATTTAGCTGCCAGATTGCATTGACAGTGCCTGATTTATGATGTGAACCAAGTATCATGATAATAATTTGGGAGTTAATTGAATGGTAGCAGAATGTTTTCTGTAAGGTCCTTGGTGTGGCTTCTGTGTGGCTCTTGAATATGGGAATATACTTCGGAAGTTTATGTTCTGACTGTATTTACAAATACAAGTACATTCATTAGCAGGCTGTGATTCTTTGAAGTTTTTTCTCCACCAATTGTTAAGAGATTAATTTGAAATGGTTATACCATTTATTTGACTGGATTATGTAATACTGAGTTCATGGTTAAGCGAGGACGTATTTTTAGTGTCTGTAAAGGTATCATGGCGAATTTCTCTTGTTAGCAAATATTACATTTCTCCCAAGTTTTGCTAGTTGGATGGCTTTCTTATTGTCTTCCTTTTGGTGCATTTTTATCCTGTTGAAATAGTAATTCTGTAGTCGACAGGGAAAAAGTTCTCAAGTCTGTAACTAAACCTATGTACTTAAGACCGTTTATAGTTTCTTTGTCCAGAATTATTTTAGACACCCATTTTTTTATTAAGACAGGAACACTTTAAAGAGAAACCATAATTTAGATTAAACAATTTTAATTAAAATGTTCTATCAATTTTTAAAATTTATAATCCCTACGTTTGAAGGACTTCTTTTCCTCATCTTCAGGAGTTTTTCTAAATTTAAGATAAACAGAATCTATTATAATAATAATATTGCCTTAAGACAATAAAACAATGTTACATTTTCTAACTTTAAAATTTTAGTTAAACTTCCATAAAACAAATAGAAATTATTATAAATATATACCATGAATGCATACAAATAAACTCAGCTCAATAAATTTTGTCATTTTTAAAAAAATATATCGTACTCTACGTTGACAAAAAGTCCCTAACGTCTATTAATTTGCATGAAAGGCTTCCATTAAAGAACATTAAACAAAATTGTTTAATCTAAATTAAGGTGTCTAGTTAATGTATTTCTGTGCTTAATATTTTAATAAAAAAAGACTAGAATAATTCTGGACAAAAAACCTATAAATAGAATCTTAATGACAGTTTGAAGATAATTACAAACTTTTACTCGGCTGCTTCAGAATTATTTAGTATATCCCTAGAACATTATCAGAAATTTTCTGTTGTTATGAATGATGATAATTGATGAAGACTATTGATGATTTGTACTGATACAATTGTGTCTGAATTTATGTTGTTTTCCAATATTAGTACATGCCATTATTATTTGAGGGACAGGAATCTTGGACATATTTTTTATCAACTTTGATTTTTACTGAAAGAAAGTTTTGTATTAAAGAATGTGTCATATTTTGGGCTCATTTCAGCAAAGGAATGAGCATTTAAGTGACATGTGTGAAACTACTAATGGCTTTCAAATCAAAATAATTTTCTGATATTTATTTTAAGAAGCATACAAAAGTTTCTTATATAGCAATATATTTGCAGATTTGTGAAAAATGACAAAAGGTAACTAAAAATCCAGATATCTCAAATAATTTTGTTCTAAACACATATTGTAGTTATAATAACTGATTTTCAAAAGTAATTTGTTGTTTTGAAAAATGTATCTTTTGAAACTTCCATTTCATCCAATATAAAATTAGTTTCTTTTATGATTATATAAAATTGTTTTCGGTTTTATTCACATTGTGGAGACAAATTTTCCTTTCTTCTGTTTATTTTTTTTAAGAATGACACCTATGCTATCAGCTATTTGACATTGCATATCACTGTTGGTTTTTATTGTATACTAATCAGTACCCTGATATATTCTGTTTCTGTCTTAAAAACACGGTTAAAAAGAAAATCGCCACGATGTGAGTCATTGGTTTATGTATTATATGTATAGGAACTTACAAAAATCGGATTTTGTTTATTGGAGAAATAATCAATGTGATACACAGCTATAACTTAGAATATTTCTTATGATGTTAAAAATATATTTTAATTTCAAAACCCTTATAGAAGATTACAAATGGATAAGTCTTGGATACAAACTTGATTGGGATTATGCCCATGTGCCCAGTTCATCCCAACTAGGAACATCTCACTTATTGCTTCCAGTCTGTATGCCCTCAAAATGCAGTACCAAGCAAAGTGTCAAAAATTAAACTTTCCTTCTTTTTGTAACTGATTGTCTAAGACAAGCACCTGAATAAAAATAATTTTTAGTGGCTCAGTACTGTAATTAATGATGATAATCTATTTTTTAAAATTAGCATAATTCTAGATTGTTTTGATTAGGAAAGTAAATCATTTATTGCAATTGAATATAACTATTTTGTCTAATTGAAGTATGTAGAAGAATTCAAAAACTGTCTTATAAAATACACTATTATTTGCTCTATATAGATCTGTTCTAGAGAATAACAGATTGAGCATTAATGTTTTATTCAGTGGAAGTAAAGTGAAATGTTAAAATAATGTATACAATGTATCTAATGGTTTCTACTCAGATGAATTGCGGAAGAGTTGTAATATTGGAGACTGACCCAGACATTCCAGAATCATCACCTATTCAGTCACTTGGTATCCTATCCCTCTGCACCATGTTATTCTGCTCTTCCCTTATCACTATTGTTATTGTCTCTGAAAGCTGCAATATTTAAGCAAAATGCTTACATTCATTCTCATATGAATATCTTCTCAGTCTTTAATGTATGATTATTAAAAGAGTTCAATTTGAAATGCTCCATTGCATTATCTAAGATTACTAGTCAGCCTGTAATGAACCTGTCCAATAAATATTGTTTAATGTTGAATTGTTGTCATTTTGAAGACTATCGCCATGGATCTGTTTCCCTGTACATCCTCTCCACGTTGTCTCGAAGCATTTTTTCTTGCTCTGTTATGAAAATAAATTAATGATATAATAAAGATTAACGATAAGATCAAGACAGTATTTAAAAATATGGTAAATTTGACATAACTCTTTGAGAATTTTAGAATCTTAAGAGAAAAAGTAGAAATATGTACCTTCACTCAGGTTGGCAATGATGCATTGCTTCCTCAGGAACTCTGAACACAGCTCTTTAGTTAAACCAAACGCGTGCATGTTGTATGTAAATGTTCTGAAAAACAAATATGGAAGCAAATGCATTCTTGTTGATACACAGACATTTGGATTTATATAATTAACATAGGTGTCACAGACAAAACGTGCAAAAATACAGCAAACATGTAGATGGGGTTATGGGAAACATCTTTTGTCAGTGAACCCTGAATTTAAGAAGCCCATGACTGTATGCTAGATTAAGTCCAAAAAAACATGATGCCTGTGAGGTTGGTATACAAATGCACTTGAGCCTTCAGACATACTGTTCCAGACAACTATTTCAGGCTGATAGGGGCAAGGCTGGTCTTAAAGCCAAAATTTTTGTTGGAGGATTCTGTATTGAATTGAATCGTAAAATGCAATGATGCAATTGTGATTCTTTTTCCAGTATCTCTGCCTTTTTTCTCCTCAAATGACACACCCAAGCTACTTCTGCTGCAGTGTTTTTGGTCTTAACGTTCTGCCTTGTGCCTCTCACCCTGAAATAAGGACCACTCAACCCAATCTAGCTCTGAGCCCTGGCCTTTTTACAGTCAGGTTTCTGTGATGAAAAGTACTACCCTGTCCTGTTCTACCTGCCATGGCTGGAATTTCCAGCCCTTTTCTTTTTTCTTTTTTTTTTTTTTTTTTGTGGATTGTATTATCCAGTGAAAGGGCACTTATGTATTATGCTTATTGTGTGAGAAAATTAGAAAACAAAGGTAGAGAATCAAATTTAAAAAATGTAATTTCTGTACCCATCCAAACAGTTTGCAGTCCTATATATTTCTTATTTATTTAGTGAAGAAAAAGTGATTTCATATTTCTTTTTAATCTTTGCATAACAAATTTTGTAGTATAATTAATAACTGTAATTGAATGTAAACCAGTGTAAATTACAGTGGTTGTTCGTAACCAGAGCAGTTGTAAAGAGATCTTAAATAAATAATTTTTTTTAAAGGTATAGTGCCAATAATGTTTAGGCAGTCAAGTTTTCATAATTTTGTGTCTTTATGATGAAAAAATGTGACTAGATTTCAAGTAGTTCTATGAAGACTGCTACCTTCTAATATCAGGGTGTTTATGTGCTTTCTTGGGTTTCAATTCGGACCAGTCAGTCTGTAGCCCATTACCTTCTTAATTGTAAGTCCAGCTGAGTACACCATTTTCAAACAAACAAAAAAATAATAAATAATTCTGGTTATATTTCATACCCTAATTGACCAAAGGTAATATTCTCTTGATACTGTTTCTCATCCGTAATAGCCTCCAGACTGTTGCTCTGAATGTCATCACGAGTCACAACGGGACGATGCACTCTTTCACATTGCAGTGCATCAAAAAAGGCAGCATTCCAAAAACGCAAGCTGTGCCAGATGGTCTGCTCACGTAAATAGGTGTAGAGGTACTCTTTGTAAGGTTCACACCCAGGAACATCCACTGTAATGAAGTAGTTTCTGATGAGTTTGCCATTCATAGATTAGAAAAGTCTATTTATTCAGGAAACATTATCTGAAGATCTTAATGAAGATAGTGTTTTAAAATAATCAAACACTATTACATCCTACAACTCTATTTACATTTGATTTTCACGTTGTGAAATGCATTTAGTCCATAATTCTAAGCAAATTAATGTGCATAGAGACTACTTAGTAGTATGGTTTTATTGACATTGTATTTCATTGTAGCTTTCAAAGGTAAAATTGTTGGATACATTTACTTTCAAAGAATTTGAAGTTATGAGTCATATTTTAATTTTAATGCAACTTGTGTAAGGTATTACAAGGAAGTGTAATTGTACTAAAATAAACATCACAAATATTAAAACCAGAATTTCTATTGACATTAGATGATTTTCAATGTGACTGGATAAAGAATAATTGTGCTCTTATACATCTTATCTCATAAAGAATAATCTGTGCTCATAAATACTTTTGGATTGTTCATTACCTTCATGGTAGAATGTAAAGCACATATTCATGAGTGATTTAGCTGGTGAAAAGTCATCTGCATCAGCACATTCAAAGAGAACTATAGCAAAGTACTGCACTAAGCTGTAGAATGTTGATTCATCAACTTTCTTATGATGAACTCGCTGAGCATTGACAAATCGAGCAAACCATAATCGTCCAGCTTCATGCTGTTTTGAACAAAGAAAAATAAAGAAAACAAAATGGATTACGCATAATTTCACATCTTTGCAAATCATTGAAAGATACTACAGTACCTGTGCTAGCTGCCCAAACTTTGACTTCTGATCCAAAGGAATTGAAGCACTATCTTTGAATAAGTCACTCACAAATGTACGCATAAATTCCACAGCTTCTGCAGTCTTTTCATCTGACTGGCTTTCATAACTCAAACTTGATGCCCAAGATTGTACTGATCCTTCAGAACCTGAAATGTAGATTTACCTTTATTGCTTACTGAGAGGTAAATTTTTTGAAAATGAAGTAAATTGTATAATGATTTTCCATAAGTGTATTCCTAAAATAACGTTTAAAAATGTTTGAATTGGTAGTTGCAAAAACAACATCTAGTCTTTTTGTGATTTTTGAGTTATGCTCAGAAACAGGTTCCTAGGTAGAAGATACATTGTCTGAAGTATAAAGAACGAGAGTTTCCATATTAGTATTGGGGTAATATGTGTGCTAGATTAAGCTCCTTTGCGTGAACCACATGAGTCCAGGACTGAAGTGGTTTCGAATGTGATGAGTGGATTGACAGCCTCATGAAAATCAATTTTCACTTCTCAAAAATCAAAATGTAGCTTCAAAATTACCTACAGAAAAAGCTTACAAAAAGATGGTTCCAATAAATATATTAAAAATCATGACAAGAAAACTGATGCAATATATTCCTGAAGTACAAAGATGTTAATATGAGGACTTCAAAAATTGGCCAAGTACTGAGAACACAAAAAGACTAATATAGAACTAAGATTAAATTTTGTTGAACGTCATCAGATTATGAAAAAAATACTCTATATTTATACACAAAATTATAATTACTGTTTACTTGAAATTTTGATCTTGCAAAAACGTGAGCCTAAAAAATTCAAAATTGTGTAGTGAAGTACAGATAACATACGGTTATGATTTTTTGGGCACTAATAATGTTATACAAGTGCTTTGTATCTTACTTATTCAGAGCATTCCAGTGTTATTGTTTTCAATTGTAAATAGTTTTAACCTTCTCCTGTAAAATCTACTTTGTAGGACTAATGTTGTTTATGCAACTACCGATTCATTTGTTTTCACTTTCTCATATAATGTACTTAAATAAACACTACTTAAGATACTTCATATGTAAGAAGTAATGTATTGAGAAAGTTATACAATATTGCGGAAAATCCAAATCCTGATTTTTAATACCCTGACACAAAAAAACTGTTTTTCTCAAAACATTTGTCTGTTCATCCATGGACAGCTGTAGTACCTAAACCATCCAAAGATTTTGTTGAAAATGAAATTTCCCTGATTGATCTGCCCTTACTTGGAGCCCTGCAAATTTGCAACGAATTCTTTGAATTTTGGGGGTGGTTTCCTTGGAGCAATTTCAAAATTTTATCAAAAATTGCTCCAATTTTTTGTTAAAATCTCCTGTAAAGGTGGCACAGATCTGATTTAATATTGACTCCTCAGATTTTTTGAAAATTACAAAAGTTAAACAATTTTTTGGAACCTCCTTCAACATTATTGAAGGTAGAGATTTTTCAAATGAAATTTGTTTTTTATAATTATTCTTTAATTATTGTCATGTTCATTTTTTGAAAATTAATAATTTTCTCATAACGTTGAGTGAAAAATGGGGAAGGGGAAATACATACACAAGATTTTCTAAAAGAAGAGCTTCAAGCTTTTCTTTCAACTTTTTGTACAAATAGAGCTAAGTAGATGGAGTAACACAAAAACAGCGATGAAAATTTTTGATTTTCTCACAAATATATTTTTTGAAATATCCTTCATGTTGTTAATATTTACGTTATAAGTGTTTTTTATTTTTTGTTTCCCTTTGAGTAAAAATGCTTCAAATGATTTCTTATGAAGTTTACCAATAACAAACATTTTCTGTGAAAATGAGCTCAAAATTGCTCATTTTCTCAAAAGCTGCTTCAGATTTTTCAGTGAAAATTTGCATATAAAAACAAGTTTTACTATTGTATACAATTTTTAAGTAATATTTCAGTTATTGTTTTAGGGGACCAGAAATGACCAGGGGACCAGATTGAAAAAATGTTCACTTTGTTTGTTTTCAAAAATTTTGTCACTTTTTGATAAAACACAAAATAAATATTCCTCATAAATATTACATTAAAGTACACTAAAACATTGTGTTAACTGATATATAATTATTGTAAACATTATGATGTACAATATTTTCCCCAGAGTTTCACAATTTTACAAAAAAATGTTTAGTTTCAATGTTGAAGTCTGTATGCAAATGCTGGCGCAGGTAGCATAAGTGCATTTCGCTCCGTGACGTCATAGAAGTTAAATAATTGGAGACACTGCGGGTTCCTAGTTGGGTGACTGGCGAACCCCTGGCCGAACGGATAAAAGACACTGACAACGACTGACGATGACACAACTAACTAAACGGAGGATCACTCCACGTTCGACGCCAGTAAAGGTGAAGAGAACGTTGTTATAAAATTACGAAACAATTAAAATTTTACTTCGCATTGTTGCTATGGATACGAATGATGTCAGCCAGAGAGATGATATACCTAGATTCAGTTTTGCAAAGCTCATTATGGGTCGCATATGCATAAAAAATATTTAAAAAGTTTTACCGTAGTAGTTTATCATATCATTAGTGTTTGTATCAAATTGCTAATGTATTACTTGACTGTAACACATTCACAGTATACTTCCGTACACGGTAAGTGTTTCGGCTCGGGCCTTGGGCCAGGTGAGCCCGAGTTCGTGGACAGTGGTTGAGGGTTCGAACATCATCATCATCATCATCTAGATTGTACAACCATCACCAGCTAGGCGGTGTAGTTTCGAAACAGCGTCTGATTTACCATTTTCGTGTCACTAAGCTAAAATATTTCTGAGTCCCATCCCGTTTTACTGTCAACAATAACTTCTGTTGAGATAGGTTTAATATTTTTATTCGAAATTAATTAAACCATTAAAACATGCCTTCAAATAGTTTTATTCAAATTTTAAATTTAAAAATTGATAAAAATTTATGATAATCGTCCAATATGATATATCTACATGTCAAACTAGCTGGAATATTAAATCAATACTTAATTAATCGTTAATAGAAACAAAATGACTAAAAATGCGTTTACGCGATCTTTTGTTCACAAATTCAGAAATGGTGTCGTCGAAAAATAAACCTCGGAACTTATTATTTTCACTAAAGATTACTATTATTAGTGAGTTGAGTTTGTCTTGTCCCATAGTGGTTTGTTACTAGTTTTTAATATTTTTAAGGTTTACTACATGATATTTCTCTTACAATTTGTCAATATAAACTTTAATAAATCGAAAGGCATCCTCAATGTTGGGAAATATCGAAACCACTTTATCGTTCATTATAATGTTTCGTGCTTCTTGAAATGACATAGCCCGCTTTCCCGAATAATTCTGATTTAAATATCGGTAAAATAATTTAAATTTTGCATTTTTTTTGCCTTTTCCATTTCCGAAAGGAATGACAACTTCTGAGAGATATCAGCATAGGGGAATGTCGGATGTATCGGACAAAAGTAGTTTAGAGCATTGGACACTGGTGGCAGCAGGTGTCACGCTATCAGTGAGTTCCTGGAAACAAATTAGCTGTGTAAACACGGTATCAGGCATCAAGAAGTTTAGTTAGTGCGACACGAGTTACGTCTTTTTGTACGTGTTTTTCAGTGTACGAAGATAACTTTGAGCTTTGAAACTTCTCTTAGGGTAAGTTTATACATCTTCTAATGTGACTTCTATGTTTACAAAGGTGTATTTGTTTACTTTGCAGTACTACAAGATCGTTTGTGCAATTTATATCTGTGATGAATTATTAAGGTTGAGGGTCGTTAGTGTGATATTGGACACAAAACAAATGTTGGGAAGGGACTAAAAACAGGTTGAGAAGCTGACCTCTGGGGAGAGAGGAGGAAACGTAACCATTCTTCTGTCCGTAAATGCAACAGGTGACCAGTTCATCCCTCCATAGTTCGTTTTCCACTCGTGTTTCCCTAAATATGCTCCTTTAAGAAGTATTTTTGATAAAATAATGGATGGATCACGAAGGAGGCCTTTCTAGAAAGGTTGCACAATTTTGTTGAACAGGTAAATCCCAATGAGAAAAATCCTGACTTGTTAATCTTGGATGGTCACACAAGTCACAAGGATGTGCTCCTTTATGTCAAGGAACATCATATTCACATGCTAAGCATATCCCCCACCCCCATACGTCTCACAAATTCCAATCTACAGGCAGGACCTTCATTTAACCTTTCAAAAATGTCT
This sequence comes from Gryllus longicercus, assembly GCA_038098605.1. Classification (NCBI taxonomy): domain Eukaryota; kingdom Metazoa; phylum Arthropoda; class Insecta; order Orthoptera; family Gryllidae; genus Gryllus; species Gryllus longicercus. Next base: position 61,114 of record JAZDUA010000858.1, on the reverse strand, counting down.
ACAATAAGGCATGTGCATTGTGAATTAGAAAGTACTCTAACATGAAAATTGCTCCTAAGGATATAGATGGTTTGACCAGCATTGCCATTTACAGGATCTGCTGAATGAAATTAGCCCGATTTGGCTTCAGTTGCACTGGGATACATGGCAGCTCGAAGACAAATTCAATTTCTTCCATTTTATCTTAAAATATTATTTTCCTTCTCTCTTTGTATCGCCTTTTGATATTTGTGAATCTTGAAGGTAAAATAAGGCATCTTAAATATATTCACAATTTTGTAAAATTGCAGAAGTAGCTTTTGAATGGGCTATCAGATAGAATTTCTGGCATCACAGTCTCTGAACCCAGGCGATTTTTTAATGTAGACCATCGTTTTGTGGAAGCAGAATAGAAAACATATTTGTTGAACAATGGCAAAGAAATCGACAGCTTCTTAGCACAAATCATCGGCAGCTCGATCTACAAGATTCAAAGAATTTCCAGCACAAGGAATGGATTTGGCGTACTTTTGTGTTGCAAAATTATTGTTTCATTACTCCTATATTTGCCTGACATACACTGAGATGGCAAGAGTCATGGGATAGCAGTATGTAAATATACAGATGGCAGAAGTGTCGTTTACAAAAAGTACAAATGACCAGTGCATTGGGAGAGATTGCATTTGGACTCAAGTGCGTGAAAAGGCGTCTGACGTAATTATGACTGCACGACGGGAATTACTAGACTTTGAACACCGAACGGTATTTGGAACTAGACGCATGGGTCATTTCGGAAATCGCTCGGGAATTAGATTTTCAGATATCTAAAGTGTCAAGAGTGTGCCGAGTATTTCAGGCATAACCTCTCAGCACGGACAACGCAGAGGCCGAAGGCCTTCATTTAATGATCGAGAGCAGCGGTGTTTGCGTAGAGCTGTCGGTGCAAACACACAAGCAACACTGGATGAAATAACCGCAGAAATCAATGTGAGCCTTACGACGAACGTATACATCGGGACAATGCGACGAACTTTGGCTATAATGGGCTATGGCAACACAAGTCCGACATCGCAAGCGGCGTCTCTCATGGGTTCATGGCCATATCGATTGGAACCTAGACGACTGGAAAACCGTAGCTTGGTTAGATGTGGCCCAATTTAAGTTGGTACGAGGTGATGGTAGTGTTCGAGTTTGGCGCAGACCTCCCGAAGCCATGGACTCAAGTTGTAAACAAGCCACTGTGCATGCTGCTGGTGGCTCCATAATGGTGTGGGATGGTTTCTCATGGAATGGACCGGGTCCTCAGGTCCAACTGAACCGATCATTGATTTGAAAATTGTTATGGTCAGATACTTGGTGATCATTTGCAGCCATTCATGGACTTCATGTTCCCAAACAACGATGGAATTTTTATGGATGACAATGCGCTATGTCACCGAGCCACAATTGTTCGCGATTTGTTTGAAGAACATTCTGGACAATTCGAGCCATGGTTTGGCCATCCAGATCGCCCGACATAAGTCCCAACGAATATTTGTGGGACATAATCAAGAGGTCAGTTCGTTCACAAAATGTTGCCCTGGTAACACTTTCAAAATTATAGACGGCTGTAGAAGCAGCATGGCTCTAATTCTGCAGGGACTGCCAACGACTTGTTGATTCCATATCATGTCGAGTTGCTGCGACTTCGCCGGGCAAAAGGTCTGACACAATATTCGGTATCCCATGACTTTTGTGACCTCAGTGACTATTAGCAACGTTATTCTAGTTCTGCACATTTATCAAAAATAATCTTAAAATCGTCAATTAGATGTTTTAATACCAAATCAACTATATTTTTCCAGAGCAATGGTCTAACGGCAGGAATGTTAAACTTTCGACGGGATATTCAGTTTCCGAAGATATATAACGTACAATAATCGTTAATTCTTCAATACGTGCAACATCAGGTGTAAAATCAACAGATAGACGACAATAAGTAACTACATTAATATAAAATTAATTTTCGAAATTTATCTGCCATTAACATTATTAACTCGTCACGTATTGTTTTTTATTGATACTAGTTCTAGTAATTCTAAATAATTTCCGTTTTGAGAAGATTGAAATTTTCATTGTGACCATGAAATGGTAACCCTCGTTCCACTAATGTCATTATCACTTCAACAACACTCATTTCCAGTATTCCTGATCGTTTTTCAATCCATTTTCAGTTGCAGAATCTATAGTAAGATTTTTCCTTCTTGTGATATAAGCGCACACCGCTGTCCGATGTTCACCTAAATGTTCGTGTGTTAGGGTTTCTCCAATCATTGTTGATTTAGGATTTCTCCAATCATTAAATTTTGTATTTCATAGTGCAGACGTAGAAGTAAAAAATAATCTGCACATAAAACAATTTACGTGTCTCCTTGTAGGAGAGTACATTAACCTTTCTCGTGTATACTTTTCGGCGTTTTCCTTTGTTCCACAAAAAAGACCGCGGAACGATATTACGTTTGAGTTTTGAATATTTGTTTCCAATTCTCGACCGAATCATTCAAATGCTGACTTTTTTGAATCCAGAGGAATTTTCATTTTGGTAAAAATCCTTCGAATAGAGTGGGTGCTAGTAATGGAAGGACACAGAAGGACGGACGTTTGAGAAAAAAAGAACAGCTTCTGTATTAAAGGAATAACAAAATGTGGATTCTGACTAAGCTACGAATTAGGGAATGTAATTTACTTAATATGGGAGCAAGAAAAAATACTCTTTTACATTGTCCACAAAACGAGTTTTTCTGTCCAAAATATCGGCATATTTCGCCGCAGCATTACATAACTTCTTCTATACTACGTATTTTACTTCTTAAATATAAGGCTTAACCGTAAAATAAGGTCACGAGGAAAACGCATTTTCGCGCAATCCAACAATAATGGAGTGTAGTCGGTTTTTCCCACTCTAAATTCACATCTGATTGAGATCTCTACGACTGTCTCGGCGGTGGAGTTTTCACTCGTTGCACCCGCCGGGTGTCAATTAAGCTCTGTATAATTCGTTTTTTGTGTGCGAAGAACAGAATCCTGGTAGACATTTATTCTCAGTAATGTGATGTGACTGAGAACAGTATATGCGCGCAAAAAACATGCGCAAATTGTCCACGGGACGAACAGACTTGCTGAAAAGGGTACCGGTTTCAAAGTATTGCCGAAGTGGAAAAAGTAATGCTTGAAGATTGACGATTTCGGGAGATCTGTAACATGATATCTCAACTTTTGATAATATTTTGGCTGAACAATTGGGAAACCACATAGTCTGCGCAGGGTGGGCCACAAAAATTCGTACGCTTCATTCATTAGCATCACGCAAACGCTCGCCTCTACACCGCTCGTGCTATAACGCCCATCGCTTTCATCGCCCAATTTTGATGGGATACTGTCACAAACCGGACATAGCCCTCAGTGACTATCATATCTTCCCTGAATTGAAGAAACACCTCGGTGGAACGAATTTCGGTACCAATGAGAAGCCGAAGGATGATGTCGTGCGCTACCTGCGCGAAGTGGCGGAAGAGTTCTATGATGTGCATAAAAAAGACGGTAGACCGCATGCCAATCACAACAGTGATTATGTAGAAAAATAGGAACAAGCTTTCCAAAAATGTACGTGTCAATGCAAATAAACGTGTTTTACTCTGTTTAAAATCATTGGAGACCTTATTTTGCGTGATTCAGTCCTGGTTGCACATTCAGGATCCTGTGATACAGTACATTAAGTTATTCATGTGTGCAAAAGAAAATAGTGTGAACCCTATTAAAAATTTTGAAAAAAACAAGTTTTTTGTAATTTTTTGCATAAAGGTAGCCCAAATATTACATTAAAAATTGTTCCCTGATGCTATTATTACTCACTTATCTAACGATTATGAAAGGAGAGAGAAAAAAATTAGTTTAAGTGTTATTTAGGATAATTTATTATTTGCGTGCACAGTCATACGTGCGAGTCATACGTCATTGCGTGCATTTCACCCCGTGTGACATCTACCGCTGCCTAAACTACATTTTTAACATTTTCTCAAAATTTTGATAGACTAATAGTAGAACTGAAATATGACTTAAACAATATTATAGAAGAGTAGAATCTCATCCTACCCTAAACCTAGAAAATGTCGTTGAAAAAATTGGAGACACTTTCGAGAAAATATCATTTGAGTATCTCTGAAAACGTACATTTTGAAGCTCATATTCATTCAAAACTTTTGAGTTTTAGGGAAACTTCATAAGAAATCATTTGAAGTACTTCCAGTAATAAATGCAATAATTTATACAAATCGCTGGTAATGTACACACAAACAAGGTGAACAATATTTCACAAATTTCATTGGTGTAATTTTTGAGGGAAAAAAAAGAATACATCAAAGTGGAATTTATGTCATGTTATTCAGTCCATTTAGTACTGAACATTCAAAACATTTGAAGACAAATTTTGGAGTCGTTTTCGAGAAAATGGAGTTTGAGCGTTTCGGAAAAAGCGGATTTTCGAGCTCATTTTCGCAGAAAACTGGCGGGTTGTTTCAACAGATTATTGAAGTAATATGAGTTTATTGGTTTTAACGCAATGTTCATTATTTAATATACTAATTGCAAATCATTTCTGTGTTGTGAAATTATGTGCTGTATTGCTACACCATTTGTTACATGGGAGGAGATAGTTCATGCTTTTTTTTGGATGTTTGTTCATTTGTAACCACATTGCTATTTTTTTATGTTCTTGCTTCCAATCGATTTTGTAGAGTGTGAACGTTCTCAAACTCGTATTGAACGCTTCGAATTACAATTCCTTTACGAACGGTACAATGTGGGATAATAGCCAAAATGTGTAGCTGATTTGGATTCGCAAATAATGTTTATAACACGAGTGCTAACCCCTATCTATTCTTATCAAAACGCTCGTTTCAACTTGAATTCAATTTTCCAAACGGTATGGGTTGGTTATTTGTCTACGAATGTAAGAACACGCGCACAGAATGCACTTCTCAAAGTACGATACATAGAGCGTTAAGTAAATAGTTAATTATAATTAATGTATACAAATCTATGTTTGTTGGGTTGCTCGTATTTTAGGCGCTGGTGTACCGTTCATCTGATTTCGGTAAAACTTTGTCAACTTATTGCGTGAATTTGCGCGAAGAATATAGATATAGTTCAATGGGAATGTACGTATGTCTGTTGCACAAAGACGTAAAATGGGGGGTTGATGATTTTATTCGTTTATGCTGACTAGCGCCCCTGAAGAGAAGCTCAACGCAACCTGCCGCACTCTCAAGTAGTAAGCGTGTTTTCTCTGCATGTTCTGCCCCTGCTATTGTAAAATACCGGCCAGAATTATTACATGAACGTTATCTCGGACAAGTCAATCAAATTTCTCCTAGACATTCATGCCCTAGCTTGAGAGAGAACATTTTAACAATAGGATACTTGACAACCATGAGCAAACCAGGACATAGAACAAACCCATACTGACGAGAAAGTCTTTTATCTATTAAATAGTTTACAAAGAGTAGAGTAAAACATGATTAACAATCACGTGACCAGTAGCGTGTGAAGTGTAATACATTGCAATAGCGAAGAGTTGCCGGGTACACCAGTAATTAATACTTTTCTCAATATATGAAAGATGGGAATGAACATGATTAGGCGTCGTATGTGTTTAGACAATTGGAAAATAGAGAAAAATATGAATTTTACATTTTGTTTTATTCATGATTTTATTTATCATTCAAATGTTTCATTAAAATTATATCGATGAATTGATGATATAAATGCAGTTATCCCCTGCGTCCAACATTATTTAAACAGTGTGTATGTACTGTACTTGTAAATATCTCATGAATTTTGACACTTCTCTCTAAATTCAGCCCTTCAAAATAGATTACCCAGCCTCGAAATGAGGAATTCAATTGTATTTCATTCGTTTAATTCATCAATATATTCTGTTTTCTAAATTGATGAGAACAATAGTTTCTCATTCGCACCAGTACAATAGAAACAGCGTTTTCCGAAAATATACACATGTGACGTTTTAAAATTCAAATTTGCTGATGGAATAGTAGTTAAAAGAATCACTGTCGTTGCCCTAGTAAGTTGATTCGTGTCATTATGCCATGCGCCGCACGGCCAAAAGCGAAAACGTAATTTTCAATCTCACCTGACCTCACCCAGTATTTCTTGCCATCTTGGTCGGAGTCGAGACTTGTGCTCGGTCCATACCCGTCCAAGTCGCTCGCAGAGCCACTGCTAGGAGCCTCTGGAACATAAAACGATGCTAAAAGTAAGAGAGCATGCCTTGAACAGGAGTAGACGGTAGTTATTATGTTCCCGAAGAATAAATGTAAAATATTTATATTTCTGAAATACGTTCCGATTTTACTATTTTTGTATTGTTCTATTCAAGAGATATTCGAAAATGAATGAGAAAGAGTAAGGAATTCAATATCATGTTCTCGTTTCCTTTCCGAATTCCTTGGTGCAAAATCACTCGCCTGAAAGTTATCGACATGGCGAGGGTCGAGAGGCGAGGGTCGAGAGGCGAGGCGAGAGGAGAGGCGAGGCGAGGCGAGAGGCGAGGCGAGGCGAGGCGAGGCGAGGCGAGGCGAGGCGAGGCGAGGCGAGAGGCGAGGCGAGGCGAGAGGCGAGGCGAGTGGCGAGTGGCAAGGCGAGTGGCGAGACGAGTGGCGAGGCGAGTGGCGAGGCGAGTGGCGAGTCGGGTGGCGAGGCGAGTGACGAGGCGAGTGGCGAGGCGAGTGGCGAGGCGAGTGGCGAGGCGAGTGGCGAGGCGAGTGGCGAGGCGAGTGGCGAGGCGAGTGGCGAGGCGAGTGGCGAGGCGAGTGGCGTGGCGAGGCGAGTGGCGAGGCGAGTGGCGAGGCGAGTGGCGAGGCGAGTGGCGAGGCGAGTGGCGAGGCGAGTGGCGAGGCGAGTGGCGAGGCGAGTGGCGAGGCGAGTGGCGAGGCGAGTGGCGAGGCGAGTGGCGAGGCGAGTGGCGAGGCGAGTGGCGAGGCGAGTGGCGAGGCGAGTGGCGAGGCGAGTGGCGAGGCGAGTGGCGAGGCGAGTGGCGAGGCGAGTGGCGAGGCGAGTGGCGAGGCGAGTGGCGAGGCGAGAGGTGAGGCGAGAGGCGAGCGGCGAGGCGAGCGGCGAGGCGAGAGGCGAGGCGAGGCGAGAGGCGAGAGGCGAGGCGAGGCGAGAGGCGAGTGGCGTGGCGTGGCGTGGCTGGCGTGGCGAGGCGAGTGGCGTGGCGAGGCGAGTGGCGTGGCGAGGCGAGTGGCGTGGCGAGGCGAGGCGAGGCGAGTGGCGTGGCGAGGCGAGTGGCGTGGCGTGGCGAGGCGAGTGGCGTGGCGTGGCGTGGCGAGTGGCGTGGCGTGGCGTGGCGAGGCGAGTGGCGAGTGGTGAGTGGCGTGGCGAGTGGCGTGGCGAGTGGCGAGTGGCGTGGCGAGAGGCGAGTGGCGAGGCGAGGTGAGAGGCGAGGCGCTTACCCGTGCGGTAGTGCAGCTTCTCGTAGGGGTCGGGGCCGCTGGCGCGCAGCTCGGGCGCGGGGGCGGTGGGCGTGGGCGTGGGCGGGGTGGCGGGCGTGGTGGCCGAGTCGTCATCGGAGCGCACGCCCGTGGACACCGCCGCCGTCGCCGCCACCGCGCGCGCCCGCTCCTTGCGCTTCTTGTGGCGCGCCAGCACCGCGTAGTCCTCGAAGGACATCGCGTGGCCCAGCTGCGGCAGGCGCAGCTTCTTGCTGAGCGGGGAGAAGAAAAATCACGTAAACAGTACTGTTATTCTCCGATTAAAACAGTGTCCCTTCAAGGTCACGATCCGGCAGGAGTGGGGGACACTCATCCAATCGCCAGATTCGTTAAGACTTAATTTGTTGATATTGATGATCCGTCTTGGATGAGAGTGTCCCGCTCTCCTGTTAGATCGTAGGGAAACGGTTTTAATTGAAGTATACTACTGCAATCGTTAAAAGAAATCAGCTAACAAAAAAACTATAAATTAGATTCCCTTAAATCTACAGTATTAGAATAAATGTTACTAACTTTTAGTGTATACAGGGAATCGACTTTCATGCAACGAAATGACACGCGGGGCAGTTTCAATGCGGGCAACTTATCGTTCACGGGTTTTGACAGGAAATGTTCTGACGCAGTCCAAGAGATTTCGGAGAGTTGGAGCAAATGTCACGAGTGAAATTTCATTATATGAGATTTCCAACCGCACGTTCGTTGCTGAAATGTGATCCTTTAGCTTCTCTCCGTCCCCTGCCTCAAGCACTAGAAGTTTGTAACGTTCAATATGAGATACCGACCCGAATTAACATAGCCATAACAAATTTGCATTGGTATTTTCAAAATTATTGATACTTTGTGAACAATGAATTGCAGTATCGCTTATTTAATTAAATTATATTGAAGGGCGATGTGGGTGGATGTTGATTCATAATAATAATAATAATAATAATAATATTTTTATTTGGCTACAATTGGCTGATTGCCAGGTGGTAGCCATAACCCTACAGTTTTACAATATATGAGCATTTACAATTCAAAAACAATTTACAATACACTCCTTTCGAGCATATACACTCAATATATAAACATACACAGACCTGTATACATATATACACCCATACACACACACATATATATATATACATATATATATATATATATATATATATATATATATATATATATATACATACATACATACACATACATGCACACATACATACATACATACACATACATGCACACATACATACATACACACACATACATACATACACATTCCTATACATGAATGCTCACTCTCACGTTCACACATAACACGAACACACACACACTTGCCCTACATATTATACATGCCTACTTTTAAATGAAGAACATATATTTAGTTACACCTAGTAAACATGCACTACTACACTACTACATGCACTACTACACATGCACTACTACATGCACTACTAGTGATTTCGGACGCGTCAACGGCTAAGGTCGTTAGTCCCATAAGTGTAGTGCATGCTTTTTCTCGGGAAGTGGCGGTGATCTTCCCCCGCTGGATGGCGAGATCCGGCGTCGACCTACCGTCGGCTAGCGGGGTTTTCCCCTCAACCAGGTATCTTCCACCAGCAGGATACCACCGCAGCCGGGACAAGGTCCTAGCTCCCGACAGGTCTCTCGGCATGTGTAGTGGATGTTAGTGTACGTGTGTAAGTAAGGGGTGAGGATAGGACAAGGAAGAGGTAGGAAAGATCTCGCCCGGTCCGTGGCCCGTTGTTTAGGGTACTGCTCCTGCATGGTGTTGATCGGAGAAACCACCTAAAACTACCGATGTGAGCAGCCGTCCGCTGGAATTGTCCTCCAGACTGCGGCTGAATTAGACCTAGCTGACAAGCTAGCGAGGAAAATTCAGCCACCGTCGGGAGTGTAACCCTAGGACCTCCCGACCAGAGAGGTACTGAAGTGACATCAATTTAATCGTTTATTTCAGAAACCTGTCAAAAGCCAAAATCTAAAACATGCGTTAGTGATGGATTATTGTTGCAAGAGGACAGACACATCGTTTAGTGGGTATATATATATATATATATATATATATATATATATATATATATATATATATATATGTGAAAAATATTCATTTATCAACTGTTTTAATAAGTACAAATATTTTGATATATGAAAAGTTGGGAGACTTTTTCTCAGTTTTCTCGAAATGAGGAATTTGATGTTTTACGGGATTCTGACAAAAACGCTTCAATTGGCGCCTCAAGGCAGCTTTCCCGGTCGCTGCCGGGCGGGCGTGGGGCTCACCTGAAGACCTCGGCGGCGTGCGCGGCGTGGGCGGCGGCGGCGGCGGCGACGTGGGCGCGCTGCGGCGGGCTGTCGTCCTCGTCCTCGTCGGTGGTGGCGCTGGCGCCGCGCGGGCGCGCGGGCGCGGGCTCCGTGGCGGTGGTGGTGGTGGTGGAGGAGGAGAGCGTGTCGGTGGTGCTGAGGCTGAGGGCGGACTCGAGGCGCGTGGACAGCCCCGACAGCAGGTCGTTGCTGCCGGCCAGCACGGAGCGCAGGCGCGACTTGAGCAGGCCCCGCGTCCGCCCCACCAGCGAACGGAACTGGTGGCCCTCGCCCGGTCCTCCCGGCCCCGCCCCCGGCCCGGCCCCCGGCCCGGTCCCCGGCCCCGTGCCCGGCCCCGTCCCCGGGCCGGCCCCCGGCCCCGCTGCCGAGTTCAGCAGGTCCACCATCGCCTAGCCCTGCAACACGCACAAACACATCAGCACACTCGACAGCTGCGATTTGACTCGACCGTTGTGGAAAGAGATGGGTGGGATAGTCCGATGCAACGATGTTTGCTCGTTCTGTGCAGCACCAGTTTGCGTCATGAATCACGTGACCAAAGCATGGGTAACATACCAGGCCTTGGCCGTCATGCTGCATGGAGAGTGAGAAGAAAAATTTTGAAAGTGGCATAAAGTGACAAGTTTCAACGGTGACGAAATAAAATTAAGGTGTAATTGAAGTAAAAGATATATTTTTTACAGTATTTAAAAAAATTGCTTCATATATATGTTTTAATGACTTGTAACAAGGCGATAATTTTGGCATTTAAAATTATCGCTAATATTGTGGCGCAAACTGGTACCTGAAGCTCATTGGCTGAAGTCTGATACGATACGCAAGAGCCCACCCAACCACACAATTCAATGGCACTCACCTAAAAAAACACTTTACACCAATTCCCGCTATCAGCAAAAAACATTCAAAATTTCTCTGACACAAGGAATTTTTTTTGGCTACAGTTCCAGTAGATCGGCTTTTATTTTTTAACGTAAAAAGCAGTTGTTTATTACCTTAAATTCTAGGATTGCTCCCCTAATCTATATACAAGCTTAATTCTGAATAAAGATGGAAATGGGCGTTTTTGGCAAGAATTCGTGAGAAAATATTCGCTCCTGTGTAACAAAAACTCTTTTAAAAGGCAAATCAGCTGTAGATTTGGGCAATTATCCCTCACCGTGCCCTACGTGAAGGAATCGAATTACTCCTGCGAGAACTTGAAGACCGATCATTTGAATAAATATATTTCCCATCGAACTCTAGAAAACGTGCACAGATAGCGAAGGTACATTTATAGCACGAAAAAAACAAGGGGAACATCTCAGCATTCGCTGGAAGGATCAGGAAAATTGGAGGAAAATCCTGATCGAGATGAGGCTCTTTGACTCGGAAGCTGAGATACTCTACTTGTTACAAGTGTATTTAGTGTTTTAGAATTACACATTACAAATGGTAACTAATGCAATGAATATCATTATTAAATTCAATATTACTTTTCTTTTCTACTTTCTCGCTACTGCTTACGCAGTATACAGAAAGTGTTGTACTGCTGCGGGGGGAAAAACGGGAAATTTTCGACAGAAAAACTATCGAAAGACTTGGTAACGAAAAATTAGAACATACTTGTCCCCGTAAATTACTTTCTCTAAGACGTTGCGTAGTTAGAATCCATGTTTTCTGAGTTCTTGATACCGAAAAACCCATTGATGGCAAAACTTCTTCCCGGCCGTCTGTGGTCAATGCTAGCGCCTAACCGATCAGCAGATTTTCTCCAAAATTGATATTTCCTTATCGGCCTGCTTGATGTCTCGGCCTCTTGAATTTGAAACCGATATTTTAATATTGGAGGTACTTTACATGAAACCCTTCGGAAGTTTTCAAAATTAAAAAAAAGGAACTACAGGATGAAATTTTCCGTCAAATGTAGACAATTGCATGTTTTTTAAACATTTTTTCTCAAAAAATACAATTTTGATTAAATTTTGACCTCGGATAGCGTAAAGAACCCGTACGAAAATGGTGCAGGTGTAATTTTCTTTGAGAACCTTATTGTTTTGAAAATCGCAAAAAATCGAAGTTTTTTTCGATGTCTTCCTACAACTATAATTAGGAAAATAAATTTGGTTTTCTTAATGAAAGGTGCTCATCAAAAACATCGTTAAATAAGGTGAAGTTCAATTTTTCGATCATATTAGTATTTTTTGCGTAGTTTTCCTTCATACAGAGGCAACCATTTAATTTCAAACTATTTTCTCAGAAACGGCTCCACATTTTTTCTTTATTTTTTCACTTATATATCAAATAAAGGTAAAAAAAGTGGTGCTAGTCCCATTTTCGGCGCTCTGCCTGTATTTTCGAATATTGAAAAAAAATCGAAATTATAAATTAGAATTTTCCATGCTCCGTTTGAGGCAATGTTATTACTCATTCGTTCTCTGATTAGCTAGCAGAAAAACTTAAGACACGTGTTATTTATGTTATGTAAAAGGGAAGTGATAAATAACGTATTATAGTAATCGTTAAGTTATTATAGTGTGATTAAAGTTAGTTTTTTGTAATTCGATAGGATTAGCACTAAGCGTTGGAAACTTTTGTAGTATTTGCCACAAATTTACACGTTTATTTGAATGAATAGTAATTTTTCTTTTACTATTTCATAGTATATTAACTTTTTCAAAAACAAACGCACCAATTTGGCACAGTTTTTGAGGGTGAGTTGGCAGCAAAATACACATGTGTTAAAATTCACGTTCTGCGGTAGTTTAAATATATTCTGAGCGTAACTAAAATAAAGTAAATTATAAACTAATGTTTTGTTTTATTGCAGCTACTTTATTTACGTTCACCAGGTCTGTGCGTATATGCTGGAGGGAAATATGGCAAGCAAAATCCATCTTTAAAAAAAAAATAATGCACCATATATATTTATAACCACTGATTTTTGTGAAAAAACATATATGGCAGACAATTGCTAGACATTGCGTTTACATACTTCACAAATTTTTGCATTTAAAAATACTTCGAGCGTAAAGAAATTCGCTGTTTCTTCTCTAACAACGACCTTACACTCACACATTTTCTGGAAGAGGAAATATCGAATGCTTTCAATAGATCGAGTACAACTCTCAGAACGAAATCATGAAAAAATGACAGCAGATTAGCGTTCATTCGGTTAATTTTATGATTCCTTGAAAACTTTGTATTTATGCAGCGCTAATGCAGCCCACTACCTTTCATTTGAAACAAAAATCATGAAATTTGGTTGAGTGGAAAGCTCAAACTTGTTTCTAAACTAAAACCCTGATAAACATTTTTTGTTCGCGAATAGCTAACTCGGACCATGCATGCATGCACCCTGCATTTACCGGGGCTCAGAAACATTATCTTGGTGGTAGGTGCATGATATTTTTATCAGGGGATCAGCATTCAGTTGGAGCCGATTTTTATCCTCCAGGGTTTGTGAGCCGCGGGGGTATGGAAGATGAAATGATGCTAATAGCGAGGATGAGAGGGCGACACACACATGCAGACAAACCCAAATACACCAATGCCCGAGGCGGGACTCGAAACCGCGATCTTCTGGTCCGAGATCGCTACCTCACTACTGTCTTAGCGATCTCGGCCATCTGATCGGCCGCTGAGTGTTTTAATACACGGATTTTTTTCAATTTTCTAAATGTCGAAGTCGGAATTATACCATACTCATAAAACTTCTAATATAAAAGAGTTATACGTGACACATTCATGTATCGATCCATCCAAATTTTTGGATACAAAATTGCATGTATCTTTTCTCCGTCTGCACCAATCTCAACTATCTTTGAAATTGTCCTAATTCACCTTGTACTAACGTCTGAGCAATGATACAGCTGAAACATCCTTATACAAAGATTTTACGACCGATGTTCCTTGTCATGTTGCAGTTCCTCCCTATACTATAGTAAAAAGATACAGGATTAGGTTCTATTGCGATAATTTGTGAAAAGAAATATTTGTTTCATCAATGCTTAGTACGGGGCTAGTTAGCACTCGCTTAACTTGTTTATCATGTAGAGCCTTCAATGATGTCTCAGTAATACGCTGTACTCGAAAAAAGTGGATAAGTTAACAGAAAGATTCCACAAGACCAAAGTTAACAAAGAAGGTTTAAAAATGGACTGACGATTTGTCTTTAAACTTTTAGGCATCGAAATTGCAGCTCTAGAGTAAGTTTCCCTCGATGATAATCCTCCTCCTTTGAAGAACCGAAACTTTTTGCATATTTTCTAGAACAGATAAGTAGTTTCGTCGAAATCGGCCTCTGGGTGGTTCAGAATTTTAGAAACCGGTCGCTCTGATCGTTCGTTTATGTAGTTTCCTCCGAATGGTGAATGACAAGGAACACGTTAAAGAAAGGGCCAATAACCGTAGGCGATTACTGTTTTTTTCTTCGTGGTTGTGAACTGATAATGAAACAATGAAAGTCAAGGCTGTTTTCCTTGTCTTGGCGGAAGAAGTGTCTTACGCAATAGGACGGCGAGTCCTGACGCGTTATGGCCGAGCTTTTCTATTAGAGAAAACATTTTTCTGAATGTAGGTCTTCGTGGTGTAAGTTTCGATCTTTCACATTGCTCTAATTGCTTTGCTCGCCAGTGTTCACAATTAATCGCCAATACGAAGTTGCCGAAGACGTGTTACTCGGCGAAATTGAAAAGTACATCTCGCCACTAACGTCTCGAGACAATCGCGTCTTTAATGAAAAATAGAAGGTTTTCCGGGACGAGTTGTTATGCAAATGGATGAATTCCTTGTCTCTGCAATAGGAAGTTTTGTCTGACATTCGAGTATTCGTAGATCTGTTGAAATATATTTTAGGCATAGATCACGTGATATTTTAATCCCATATGGGATGCAGCCGTGACGACAAGAAAAAACAGGAATTGCCTACGGTTATTAGCCCTTTCTTTAACGTATTCCTTGTCATTCACCAATCGGAGGAAACTACATAAACGGACGATCAGAGCAGCCGGTTTCTAAAATTCTGAACCACATATAGACCGATTTCGACGCAACTACTTATCTGCTCTAGAAAATATGCAAAATGCTTCGGTTGTAGATTTCAAGCGAAATGCGCTAACGCACCCGTAATTCATTCATTAACATCATTTTATTTTCGAGAATGAGTGTTTGCTGAGTGACTATTTTATTTGCAATTCACAAGCTCTTCAGGAATTGAATTTAAATCGAAGTAACACGTTTTCTAATTCTGCGTTGCCGGTATTGGCGAAAGTTGATCACAAGAATTTTGCGGTAGGTTTCAAATGAGCCTTGGCTGGGCGGCTTGAATCTTTCATTGGCTGTCGCTTCGGGTCCCAGAGCCGGCGCCCTGGTGCCCTAGAAAGGCGCGCCTTATCTATCCCATTTGCCAGGAGGCGTTCACAACAGACCCACTTTCTCCATTACCAACGTACCGTCTCTTTCCGTTGCAAAGTGTGACCTCTCGGAGTGTCTGAATGATAACTGCCTTAGCCTATTAGAAGAAGTAAGACTACGGTTTTGGGGTCCCGAATGCTGGAGACCTGTGCAGAATAAAGGCGCAGAACAAGTGAATCTGAATCGGCATCGCCTTCTCTGTTACTGAAGCAGAACCTTCATATTTTCTTCGAACATTCTTTGCTCGTGGTCTTGCGTTCCGAGACTCGAGGACCTAAGCTCCCAGCAGGACTGAGAGTGCTCATTAGCTCACATGCTGCGGGATGGGGGTTCGGCAAATCATAATTTGGTCCTATGAGTTCTTCGGTGAATCATGATCGGAACGTAGATGAAACGGACGCTTCTCGATAGTGAAAGATAATTAGCATTTGGACGTGGAAAGTTGCCCACGACGAAGTGAACTTGGAGAGCTGCCCGCGAAATCGCGCACATCCGGTACGAGGAAACTTCATTACCAACAATACAGATGTAAGACGTGATGTGATGCCAGAATGTGTGTTTTTATGTTGAACTATAGTAAAAGATACAGCCGAATTGTAAATAAGCGTGAAGAGGTTACTAGGCTTATCAAGTGTAAATTAATTACAATGTAACTTGAAGTGAAGGAGGACATACATTTTGTACATCAGCATACTTCTACTGTTACTGCTGTTAAAAGTGATTAAGGTTAGGGGAGACCGGGGCTAGTTGTGACAATTTTAATTTATTTGATTTTTGATGGTGTATGGATCATACTTTAAAACTTATAATAACTGGAACAAATAGAATGGTTCTTGTTATAAATTTCCATGTAATGGAATTAAAAATACATTACGTTTTAATGATATATAAACAATTTAATCCAGCAGTGCATTTTGTCACAACCTAACCCCTCTACGGGGCAATTTGTGACTGGACTGGGTCACGATGTGACACATGTAAAATAAACTACAACATTGTTATATTCAAATATAGCAAACGTCTCTATAATGCTGATTCTTTTATACACTAACTTTTATTCGTTATTTCGTTGTTTTAAACATCCGAATGGCGGTGAATACAAACGTAATACACTGCATTTTTTAGCACAGTTTACATGAGTCCATTTCTTGTAAGTGGTACACTGCACCCAGTTTTCTCCACCCTTTGACGTTTGAAATGGTTCTAAACAAACATTGCATAGACACTCTTCCTCATCTTCGGAGATCTCGGATTTGTCTTTTGTCTTTTTTCTCGGCATAATAGATTTTTATCTTCGCTTAGAAACCTAGCTTTTAACAACAAGTTTTTATTTTGTTTTTTCTTCTTTTCTTAGTACTGCTTTGTACAGGTTTTGGCTTTTGAACTGTTTCTATCCCAGTTTCATCTGTTCTAAATATCATTTGCATTGAAACCGTATTTTTCGAAAACAGTGAAGAAATTGTTGAAAAATATCTTAGCACTGTGTTAATTGAAACTTGGGTTTCGTTTCAAAAAAGTAGCTTCAGGAAGACGAAAATAAATTTTAGAGTGTTGCTGCATGTATTCTTCGTCATCCAATCAACACTTGTAGACTTCTTCGCTATCCAATTTTCTGGCTCTTAAATTTTGTTCTCCGCAGCAAAATCATATAATAAGCTCAGTAATTCCGAAGAACTTATAACATAAAATATTTTTGCCGATTGAACAACATATTCACACAGTTCAAGTTCTTGTTGAGGTGTGAATACCATACACGTTTTTTGATAATCCAGGTGTGAAACCCCTTCTGCATCAGACATTGTCTTTCTTCTTCTTGATGTATCTACACAGTGACACTTCGTTCTCACAAAACACTTGAGCAGTTACCCTTAAAAAACATCTTCCCTAATTGACTTCTAAAACACCTCTTTGTACGAGACTAACGAAGATTTTGCCTCTTGTAATTCCTCACAATATTCCGTAAAATTAAAATTATGTCGGTATCGGGGTAAGTAGTGACATTGTCACAACGTGCCCCTTCATCCTGTCACTACTATCCCCGAGACACACTAATATGAATTTCCGTTTTTATTTCAGATTATTTTGTCATTCATATAAACCCCCCAAACATCACATTATAGCTTAAAACATAAACTTTTCAATGATACCTAGTAGTTGAACATTCCTAAGATTTATAGTTGCTAAGGTTGACTGCAACATATAATAAATTCCATGCATAAATGACTGCAACATACGATAAACTTTTATTTTATTACGTATAAAACACAAAATGTTCGAAAATAAGCAAATCAACCAATGGTCCCCGCAGCAATTCAAAGAGAAAACTGAGGGATGGGTTTGTACCGTGCATGCAAACTATCACGAGTTGTGCTCTATTGGATTGGCCAGTAAACATGATGTCACCACTTGCCCTTGTCACAACTAGCTCCGGTCTCCCCTATTAAGCGAGTAATTGATCCCTCAAAATTACCAGTTTAGAAACATCTCAACCAACCAATTACCGAATCATTCGAAACCCGTGAATGAATTTAAAACCATAAAATCTATCATTAAATCATAGGATCAAGTATGTTTTTCAGATAAGTAAATGCAGGTAAACGAAAACTCGCAGCAAAAGCGACGGGAAGAATAAAACCCCTGCAGTATTAAAGTGGTTATCAAAAGGCGCGTTATTGCGCATCTTCAGATCGTCTAAAGGACTCGGACCATCTCTTAGCCTCTCCATCCCAACCACAGTTTCACTTACCCCCTCGACTAAATAGCATCGTGTCGTCGACCCAATTTAAGGTAATGGTAATTCTTCTGCGCTAAGGGTCGACCGATAACGGAGAGAAGGGGGGGGGGCTACAGAGTTAGTCGGATGGCGTGTTTGGACCGTGTTTGCAGAACGGTGAAGAATAATATGTTGCTTCTAATGGGCTACGAGAAAAAACCTCCAATTAACACCTTTTAATAGGCTACGCTGCGAGAAAAAAAAAAACAGTACACTCCTCTTAATATCCTACGAGATGAAACCTTACATACATTTTAATAGGCTTTGAGAAAAAAGAGAACCACCATGGCGGTTAGTAACGTTATATTTCATATCTGCCTAAGACAAGTTTTTTAATGCTGAATTTTATTTTTACACACCGAGTGTGAACCTATAAACTACATCCCAGCCACACCATTATATCTTCTTCCTTTCCATTTCTACATATCGTTCAGAAACATCTAAATTCAATATTATCGCAGTTCTTTGTGGGTTTTTAACCACAAAATAATTTTTAACACGTCGTGCGTGAAATATTGGTTTTTCTTCCTTGTGTTTCGTGTACGAAAATGTTAATTTTACTTTCACGCTCTTACTTCGTTAGAAGGGAAAGTATTGCAATTGTGCGCCGAAAAATAGCGAAATTTCACCAGTAAAACTCTTGTTGGCGGGCCCTGGTAACGAAGAGGTGGATAAATCTTGTTCCTATATATTATACAATTAATACTCAAATTCACGAAGGCCTGAAATTCCGTTCAGTCACCAAGCACATCGCCCACCTCTTCGAAAGATCCTTCAACAAGCTCCATTCTAACCGACATTCTCTCCAGGAAAAACCACTAACTCTCATCTAAACCACATCCCGTCCAGATTCTCCAAAGATAAATTCCGTCTCCCGCAAATCCTATTCTATCTCCTCATCATAAGCTCCTTTAATCCCATACATTTTACAAAACACCAACTACTCGTAAAACTCCAAAGCGTGCCACCCTGATTTCTTATCGAGGACCTCAGTGGGGGTAACTCTTATTATTGTTTTGTATTTTATGTGTACATATGTATTGCATATTATCCAAATAGTTCTGTAAAGTGGCTTTGTACGATGTATCAGAAAAGTATGTAATTAATTAGTGGTGCAACAGAATGTCACAGACTTTCCCGTATTAGTTTTCTATTTCTTGTGGTCTCGGCTAGCTACTCGGACTTGACACATACTCTTGCCAGCTGCCATCTATCGTCCCCAAAGTATTTTTTTGGAAATTTTCTTACTTTTTCGGTTTCCTATAAAAAAATTGGAGCCGTTTTTGAAAATGTCCGGGAGGCTTCATGTAAAGTACCCCCAAATTTTAAAGTATGTTTACAAAATATAAAAACTTCGACTCGAGCCAGATGTATAGGGGTTTCTTCAATTTGGAAAAAATCCTACGTATGGTTTAAGCGCTAGTAGCGTTCACAGACGAACGGACGTTTTGAAAACAAAAAACAAAAAAAACACATTTCGGTATCTGGGGACCCAAAAACGTGTATTTCCGTTGGAATCTCGAATTCTAATTTCCGCAGCATTACATAACTTTCCCTATACTACGAATATTACTCCGTATATACGTACGTATACGGGAAAGTAAAAAGTAAACAAGTCATGCGGAGTCGTTACAAATAATGCGAGAAGGTACGTGCTGTTGTGCCACCCACAGTCTGCAGTTGCGCGGAGCAGCGAGGGTGCGGGGCGGGACTCCTACTTCCCTTCCGCTCGCCCTGTCCTTGCTTGCGCCACACTGGACAATGTTAGGTTCCAATCAATTTCCAATAACAACTTATCTAGGCGAGTGAATGACGGACCTTGGGGGCATTCAACTACTAATATCATCGCGACAAATGTGTATCCCGGAAGGAGAGGATGGGCCTCCTCCGCTGGGTGGTGAGATCCGGCGCCGTCCGAGACTTTGGCCTAAGTGGTTTCCCTCTTCAGGTTTCTAACATAGCTTTGCACCCTCCCCCCCTCGAGCAGCACATAAGTGTGTGTGTGTAAGGAGTGAGGCGGGGCAAGGATGATGAAGGAAAGATCATGCACAGTCCGTGACCCGTTTGATAGGGTCTCCTCCGGCATTCTACCTAGAATTCATTCGAGAAACCACGGAAAGCTACCCATCTGATTTGCCGGCACCTTGAATTCTCCTTCAATTAGTGGTTAAAATCGACGCGTGTATGAAGCGAGTGCGAAACCCCGCTATCATTGGACCGGGAGAGGTGGCCTGGGACATAAATAAATGTCACCGCAGTGCCTCTGACCGGTCCAAGGTTCGAGTCCCGACGGTGGCAGGATTTTCGACACTAGCTAGAGAGCTAGGTCGAATTCAATCGAAGTCTGGAGGAGAATTCTAGCGGCCGGCTGCTCCGGTCGGAAGTTTTTCGTGGTTTCTCCGATCAACACCCGGTGAACCCCGGAGCAGTTCCCTAACAAACGAGCCACAGATCTCACGCGATCTTTCCTTCCTCTTCCTTAACCTATCCTCACCCCTTACATACACACACAGTTACTTGCACTTCATTACTACGCATGCCGGGAGACCGATCGGGAGCTTAGAACTTGTCCTGGCTGGGGCGGTGCTCAGCTGGTGGGAGATTCCTGGTTGGGGAAAAACTTCGCTGGTCGACGGGAAGGTCGGCGCTCTATCTAACCAACTTTCGAAGGAAGATCACCGCTACCTTCCGAGGAAATAACATGCATTAGACTTACGGGACTAATGACCTTAGTTGTTGACGCAACACGCACGCCCGGAATCACTAATCAATCAATGAATCAATCAATCAAACCTCCACCTAAACCACGTATCCTAGAATCTTCCGATGAAGGATACTCCAGAAGCACCGGTTGTTGCCGTTGAGTTATTGCAGCTGGTGTCGTCAATAACAACAACCGAGGCACCATTGTCACCACAGGACAATAAACGAGGCTTTTTACTGCCTAACATCTTCAATATGGTGGACGGTGACGAGTTCGTTTAATGTTGATTGACTTCGGACAAAGACTCCCTTGCCCTCTGAACTCTCCAATTACGTAAAGGAATTCCTGCCGTCCGTTCCGCATTGTTTATGAAAAGGAGTGGTTGATTGCTTTGTGAAAGCAAACGCGCCTGTAGTGATCTAATTGCCTTGAAGTGCAGTAAGCGCTTTCTGTTTTTGGGAAATAAGTGTTCTCAGCTTTCCTCTGCCAGTCAGAAAAGAAAATTAGAAGAGGGGATACACCCAAATTCAGTGCAAATGAAAAGAAAAAAAAAGTTTAGATGCTGAATTTACATAATGCGGCAGAAAAAAGTGTATCTCCCTTCTTTAAATTCGGCGAAGACACTAATGAGTTTTTGGCAGTGCGATGGTTTGTCGATATTGCATGCCAGACTTTGCCATTTGACGGTATCGGTGATGTATAGTACGTTCCAAAACTCCGTAGTGGAATTATGGTAAATTAGTTGATTTACAATTCAGCCCTGTGCAAGCAGAGAAAATTTATGAAAACATTGCAGAAAGAGCCCACAAGAGCGCGGGGTAGGAAAATAATTAGGGAAGATGAAAGGCGTAATTCACAGAATGATAATGGAATCAATGAACAAATAAGTAAATAAATATCTTCACACTACTACAAGGGAACGTTCAAAAGGTAGAATTAACTAATGGTGTTAAAACAGCACGTACTTTCTCGCCCATTCTTTCGCGCAAAATTACACGAGAAGTACTCAAATTTTCGAAAAATTGTACATGATCTTATTTTGAAATCTCTATCTTCATAATTGTAGTTGTAGGAAAACACAGAAATTTAAAAAAATGTTTGCAATTTTTGAAAAATCAGGGTTTTTAACGAACATGAGCACCATTTTCTTATACGTACTTCACACTATCCAACAACAAAATTTAATAAAAACAAAGGAACATTTTTTTTTTAATTCGGAAAATGCCCCAGGAGCGATTTGTAAAGTACTTCCCCAATTAAAATATCGGTTTCAAATTCAAGGGGCCGCGACATCAGCCAGATCGATTGAGGAATATCATTGTTGACTGAACGGTTAGGCCGCTAGCGTTGTTCACAGTCGGACGAATGGAAGGACGAACAGACATACGAACAGACGAACGAACGAACAGACGAACGAACGAACAGACGAACGAACGAACAGACGAACGAACGAACAGACGAACGAACGAACAGACGAACGAACGAACAGACGAACGAACGAACAGACGAACGAACGAACGAACAGACGAACGAACAGACGAACGAACGAACGAACAGACGAACGAACGAACGAACAGACGAACGAACAGACGAACGAACGAACGAACAGACGAACGAACGAACGAACAGACGAACGAACGAACGAACAGACGGACGAACAGACTTCTGTCTGTTTTGTCGTCAATATTTTTTTCAGTATCAAAAGCCCAGAAAACATGGATTCTGGTTACACCGCGTGTCAGAGAATTTTCCCCTCTAAATTTAGCAACTGGATTTATCCACTTTATCGTTACCAGGGCCCCACAATAGGAGTTTTTCTGCCGAACAATTGACCGTTTTTTTCGCGTAGCACAACATCACTTTCTCCCTTCTGCGTAAGCGGTGTCGAGAAAGTAAAATTCGTCGAAGGACTGTTTCGATGTTCATTTCGACGCCGCGCGTTCGCCCCTCTGTGAATGGGGCGCGCGGCTTTTGAACTTCAAAATCTCATTTGCCGCAGCGGCGCTGCGAATCGCGTGAACGACCAAAGCTTCGCCTCACGGCCTTCCCAGCACGCGCCAGCAACTTTCTCAGCAGCGGCTTTCCAAAGGATTTGGTTCGCTCGATACTGCTGCCGTTTATGCGGGAGCAAAATGGGAGCATTTAATGATAATTTTACTGTAATTGACTTTCATTTGAAAGGACAGAAGGTTTTTCTTTCTACAGGTTGTGCGACTGAATGTCATTTAAAGAGATGGTAGATTTTAGCAAGTGCTAAAAATGTGAAATGTTACCCAACGCTGAAAACAAAATTTTAAAAAAATGTATGTTTGACGGTCGGTGCAATATATTTCGGGAGGTTCTCAATCTGCGATAAAATGCGAAATCGATCGCTGTATGTGAAATCACGCACAAAGTGCAAAATGGTCGCGAATCTGCCAAATAATTGCAAAATTGCATGTTATGGTTTCCGTGGCGTTCGCTCTTTAACTAGGGATGCGACATCGATTACAACACATCGATGTTTGAAAACATTTAATTTGAGGATGGCATTGTTGATTAATTTGTAATTAAGAATAAACTGTCAAATCGAAGTAAAAAATTAAAAGAAAAAAGAAACTGACCCTGAAAGCCTGAGTGCTCAGGGTCATCTCTAGTGGTGTCAGTTTCCAAAGTTTGCTTTCCGGAGAAGGTCATGGGAGGAAGAAGAAGAAGAAGAAGAAAAAGAAGAAGAAGAAGAAGAAGAAGAAGAAAAAGAAGAAGAAGAAGAAGAAGAAGAAGAAGAAGAAAAAGAAGAAGAAGAAGAAGAAGAAGAAGAAGAAGAAGAAAAAGAAGAAGAAGAAGAAGAAGAAGAAGAAGAAGAAGAAGAAGAAGAAAAAGAAGAAGAAGAAAAAGAAGAAGAAAAAGAAGACGACCCTACGGCGCACGCGTCTTTAGCTTTTCACGTGTCTTACATTTTTATAGTTGTTGAAGTTCAGAAATGACGAAATATAAAATTAGTTTTCTTTTGTTCGTGATTTTAATGGCTAAAAACTAAAAATACATCAAGATATTTCTTCTTATCCCGAAGAGTCCTCCCTTAATAATATTTTCTCAACAAAAGTTACAAAATGCTAAGACTTAATTTTTATAATGCTACAAAATGATAGAGCCTTGTTTTCAAAATGCGATTTTTTTTAAAAAGTTGGGGCGCTCAGAATGATAACGGCGGATCCCGACCAATCTCACATTTTTAGTTAAATAATGACGGTAAACTCCTGCCATATTCCTATTTTTTTTCTTCCGAGGATGCCGATTTCGACTAACCGCTCCGGGTATACATAATGTCCCTTATGCGGACGCATATTAACCATTACGCTCGACACCGACACACTTGCGGGTTCCTCGGTTTGTGATCAGCAGACTCCCAAGGTCTTCCGCGACAACACACGTACATGAATAGCAAGGGATAAACAAACTCGCTCACGGCGAGACTCGAACCCGCGTCCCTTCGAACGGGGGCGTCGAGTCGGCACACGTACTAGCCAACTCGACAATCCAGGTTTCTTCCATACACGTATCATATGCCGAAAAATCCAATGAATTGTAATATAGCAAAACCCTCGAATTCTACGTTCGAAAATTAGTCCGGAGTGAAAATGAACGTGAACCAAACGAGAAAAAAGTCATTTTTCTCAAAACGTACTTCGATTATGATTTACCGTTGTTATTCTGAGTGCCTCAATTTAAAGTGCTAAATTTTATCATCACTATATTTCGATTTTTCTATAGTGGCCGATGACATTAGGTCTTTCTTTCATCTCCTGCCTTACGAAATTAATATTTTTAACAGTAGTAAGCACATTTCTGAAGCCACGAGCCCCACGAGGGACGTCTGCGAATTAATTAAAAAGATTCATTTTATAAGGCAGCCAATGTAACAATGGTGTAATGCCATTTACCACTATAGAAAAATCGAAGTACAGTCATTTACTTCGACGAGCTAACCGCGATGCGGCAATGCGATTCTGTCCGTGTCGCGGAGCGCACGCGGGCGGGCGCGGGCGCGGGCGCGGGCGCGGGCGCGGGTGCGGTCGGGTCGGGCGCCGCGTGTCGCGTGTCGCAGTGGCGGCGCGGCGCCCCCCTCCCCCGCGCGCATGCGCCACGCCGCGCTGCCAAAAAATGCGCCTCCGCCGCCCCGCCGCGGCTCTGCGGCAGCGCGGCAATCGATGGCCGGCCGCCCCGGCCCGCGCTGCGCCACGCGCGCCGCCGACCTACCGCGGAGGACCTCCAGCATTGCTTCCCCTCGCCCGCGCCACCGAGTGCCGCCTTCGCGGGTCGAAACACAACAAATGAGTGAGAAGAATTGCTTCGTCTCGTAATGAAGGGGGGTGCAAAGAGGAGCAGGCGTTGCTGGGGGGTGGGAATGTGTGTGCACGTGCGTGGGAGCGAGCGCGTTGCGGGGGCGGCGGGAACTTACGTGGGCGGCGTGCGGGCGGTGCGGGCGCTGCGCGAAGCCACCTGCTCCTGCTCACTGGTGCACCTCGCCGCGTCGGTGTGTGGTGCTGCGGCGGCGTGCGCCTCTCATCTGATCAATACACTTGCACCGGGCGAGCGAGCGAGCGAGCGGGCGGGCTCGGGCTCGGGCTCGGCCGCGTCCCGGCGCCTCTCTCGCGTCGTCTGGCGGGCTGTGCCCAGCCGCCCCGGGCCTGCCGTCCGTGCTCCGAGCGCCGTCCAACCGTCCGTCCTCGCGGCCGCCGCGCCACCGACTCGCACCGCTCCGCCGCCGCCGTTGCCGGCGCCCATCCGCCCCCGTCCCCGCCTCCGCCGCCGCCGCCGCCTCGCCCCCTCCCCCCCGCCCCGGCGCAACGTCACCGTTGCCACGACGACGCCAATGCGGCACGGCGCTCGGCGCTCGGGCGGGCACGCGTCGCGAAAACGCGCTGCCAGCTGCACCTCAAGAAGCCGAGAAGACGATGTACTCGAATTCGTTTTATTAATTAGCTATGAAATGACAGAGTTTTACTTTGTTAAGCTCTGCCGCTACCTCTTTAAAGCAGCTTATGTACACGCGATTTGCTTTCTCTGCAATTACTTACAATGAATGACAAACGATGAAACTGGTCTCATTGTCATTCTGTTCATTCATGTTAATACATGATACGGTAAAGGTACTTTTGCGCTTCGGGTGTTACATTCTTGAATACAAATTTTTTACGAACAATGAACTCACGTATTTCTTTCACTCTACCAGGTAATTTTTAATAAAGTAGAGCTCTACTAGGCGACAAAACTCTTTCATACGCGGTTCGAATCCTTCTCAGCTAAAGACAGGAGTGGGGACGAATAAGGAAGGAAGGACGGCTTGCTGTACTTCCCGTCCGTTGAGCCTGCAACCTCCTGGAAATGACTTTAAACATATTGTATTGTTACTCCACTACATTACGGAATAATGATAGCGCTGCACTAATTGGTTATTTAAAACGCGATACGAACATTTCATTACAGGAAGCGTAATTTTAAATTCCTTCTATTTCTCGAGATATTAGTACGCCCCGTAGTTCTTAATCACGAATCGAATTCGGAGCCTTGCAGATGCAGTAGTTCTCTTGCAATTATTTCCACATTATCGTAATTATTGTTATATAAATAGTTCAACTAGTTGTTACACTCGTATAACTAAATATGGGCTTATGAAATGTATTTCTACTTGTACGAAAATCATATAGTAAGTACAAAAATTCTTCTGAAGTGTTTCATTTATAAACCAAAAATTGAATGCAATGACATGATACGTCACGTATATTTCCTTCGTAATAATACTACATCCGTGGCATGGTGAAAGAGCCTATGGCTAGAAGGTGGAGTCAATGATGGAGCACATCGAAGTGAAAGGGGAAGAAAGTGGGGTATTCCTGAGAAATCCTGCCACCAGTCTGTTTGTTCAACAAAAAAATTATTACATACAACGCATGTACGGATAATGTGTGTTTTGGATTTTGAAGTGGATTTTGAAACGTAGAAAAGACAATTTCATGTATCCCATAATGTAAGTTTACGTGCTATATAAACGGTTGCTTTTCTACTTTTTTCAGGATCAGCATTCACGCTTAAAGAAATCTAGTGTAGTGTTTTGCTTTCTTTACTATTTTATATTTTTTTCGGAAAATTCGAAGTACTTTTACCGTCATGAAATGATGCGAAAACGTATGTGTTATTGTAGCACCATTAGTTTATTTAATAGAGAGATAGTGGGTCCTAATGTGTTACGAGTGTATAGATCTTCATGAGGAATATTTTGAAAAACAATAAAGTGATTTTCGATGATTAATATTTGTTTTTGTTCTCTAATCATGAAATATAAAAGGCAACCATCGTACTACTTGCTCTTATTACCTGGGTTTAAAGTGAAAACACTAAATTTTAATAATACATTACAAGTAATGGTGTGACCGCTTATCTTTTGTCATTTGTTCATGACTTCATTTTGAAGACTAACTACAATAGAATTGTAGGTGGTCTTGGTCGTTTTTTTAGCGAATTGCAATCGAAAGCACTCCACATTTTGTCATGTATGTGTGTGTGAGGTAATATGTGATGCAAGGATTCCTTACATCATGAAGCCATAGTTGACGAAGCGAATTTAGTTCGGAAATTGAGTGCCTTGAAATGCATAGATTAGTGACTTATATAAATGCAATATTCAGCAATCGTCTGACACATGTCTACCAAATTGTTTCAATATCGTAATTATGTGTGATGCATTGTTCATTTTTTTACGACGCCTTCATACAACTACTATACAAGTAAATAATATAGAAATTTTTGGCATGCACTTTTAAAATAAGTTTGCTAAGAAAGATATATTAACAGGAAGCTCTATGAAACTTAAATAAAAACATGCATTGGTAAGGAAATCTGTCTCTACTCATTACAAATTAAGATGTTGGGCACGAAAAATAATTTCATTAAAGGTTATATATCAACAGATATTCGACCATTAAAACAGCGTTTCCTACAGCGATGATATGTCCTAACAATAAGAAGGAAACCCCAGAATATTCACATGCCGATTCGCGGCGCGAAATGCCATTGTCACATTCCAATGTATTGCTGAAGGCTAGCGCGGGAAATTCGAATGGCAAATTCGAAAAGCGCAGAATAATGATGGCAGAATAATGATACCCTTCTTATATTTTTTTAAATGTTCATGACTTTTCTTAGACAACTTATTTTTTTAAAACAGATATTTACCAAATGTCTGTATAAACAAAATTGTGCTTTTGGAATGTTAATTTTTGCGATCAGAAGCACTTTCATTCCCATTCTTTTCTATATACTGAAAAAATATAAAAATGCACCGTTTTGAGAAAAATAGTCTTAAGAAATTGTGTTTCATGCAAAATTACGCAGTAATTATCCGTATATTCGAAAAAATAAATTTGATCTTATTTAAAAATCTGTTTTTGATGAACAGATTTCATTAAGAAAAAAAGTCTCGCTTCATTATTGTTGTTGTAGGAAAACTCAAAAAAAATGGAACTTCTGCAATTTTCAAAAAATCTGCTTCTGTGTCAATACCCTTTTCCCATCTCAATTATCGAAGTTTTTCGTTCAGTTTCCCTTGGTGTATTGTGCAAATGCTGAGATTGCTACTGCTTTGCTTCTGGACTTTAATGTAATTTCACAATTTGCCCACGTTTTGTTGAACTCGATTTTGGCTAAATGTGGGAGGAGTAGAGGTGCTTTAATTCGCAACTATTACTATTAGTTGAAATCTCGAGCTCGATTTCCCCGTACAAATACTATTTTATTGCACGCGAGCGAGAATTTTATAATTTTTAATGTTATCAAATGTCAAATGCTCGTTTGCCCTCTTTATTTCATTAGACCCCGAGAGTTATTACTGAAGGGTGCCAAATTATATTTTATATTATATATTTTTTTCTCATTTCTGTACAGTGATTAAACATATAGAACTTTTCTAACATTTCTAAAGCCACATTTCACTGATCTTCGGAATGCATTCTTGCTTGCCTAATTTTAAAATATGACCCAATGTTCCAAGACATTCTTAACCATATTGATTCTTGTGGTTGAATGTTATCTACATACATTATTTCAATTGTAGATTTTTAAATGATGAAATGAATTTTTTAAACATTTGAGTAATTGTTGAGTAATAACGCGAAATGGAGGAAAATCTTCGTTATGCCGCGCATTCCCACTACTTTTTCTCTGGATACTCAATACAAATAGGGGAACCAAAGCATCTTTACAACAATAATCACAACACTTGGAGTTCACTTCGGATTTGAGAACCTATACCCTCTCAGTGCCACCAGCTAAACCTATCGTAATAATATTTAGCAAAATTATCCTCTTTCTAAATAATGTAGATTTTGTGCCTAAGAAAGGAGAAAGGTACGAATATGAATTACGTACAATTCAGAGAAGGACGAAACACTTCACTTGGTCTTAAAAATACGAAGTGTATTGAGCATATGAGTGCCACACACTTCGAAAACATGCTAGTGTTCAGTTCGTAAGAAAAAGCTTGTAATAATTGCTTTCATGATAAAAATGCGTAACACTTGTGCAAATCACCAATACAAAGTTTATGTTGGATGACAGAAATCCAAAACACTGTTTTACTTGATTGAATATAACTTAAACCTTCGCGAGAGCCACGGGCAACGCACGGAAGTCAGCCTTTTCGCTCTGCTTGTTGTGGAATGCGATTCCTCGGAACTCAGTGCCGTCTCTGCTCTGGAAATGCGCATTCTGCAGGTACGAGCCGTCAATTCCTAACTCATTGCAAACATCCGCGAGTGCGTATTGCGCACTTCTACGTCTAATTCATTTAAATTATTTTGCAAGAAAACTGGTGCATAGTTTCAGCACAAACGTTCTCGCACTTTATCTAAATTTTGTAATTTTTGAAACTCCAGAGGATTTGACGAAAGTGAGACTTGTGCGATTTTTTAGCGACATTTTGCTATTTTCTCTGAAAACAATTGGAAAAAACAATTTGGAGTCCTTTTTGCGAATTTAAAAAATTAATCTTTTTCATACAAAAATTACACAAAAACTATTCCTTTTACTATACAAATTACTTATTGAAAGATATATTTCTTTGAAAAGATTTCGGGGAATGTTCGACAGAAAAACCCTTATTCTCGGGTCTTGGTAACAAAAAGTGGATAAAGTCAGAATCTATGGGTTGTGAGTGTTTGATACCGAAAAATCTATAGACGGCAAAACATCTGTCCGTCCCCGTGTCTGTGGTCGATCGTAGCACTGAAACCATTCAGGCGATATTCTCCAAAATTGATATTCCCCCACCGATCAGAACGAACTCGAGGCTTTGGGAGTTTCAAACGGATATTTTAATTTCCTGATTAAACTTTGTACTTCGTATTGCGTAAATTCGATTTAGAGAATGGCACAGGTCTACGTTTTGTTGAACTTTTTAAATTTTCGGATATTACAAATTTAAAAATAAACCGAGAAAGTACGTGCTGTTTTTTCTTTTTATTACAGGTCGCATTAACTTCTAGGTCATTAGCGACCACTATTGCGTGTAACGGTATGGTAACTGTGAGGATGACACGATATGATGATAATAGGGGTGAAAGGAAGAACACAATACAATGCCTGAGGCAGGACTTGAACCCGCGATCTTTCGGTCCGAGATCGCTACGGCACTTCTGCCTTTACGTGCTGTTATTGCACCACTAGTTCGATAACAAGCTTGTTGTTGAATTTTACTTTGTTCCAGTAACGTGGCTCATTGAATTGAATTGAATTAATGCCTTATTTTACGTGGCGAGACTCAGGCCATGAGGCCTGCTCTTCCGTCTGACCACGCAAATTTTGCTACGCTCCTTTCGCCAATAAGCGGAGAAAGGAGGGATTTCTTGGGCGATTTGACTTTTGCTCTCAGAGGCGTCGTTTAGGCTTGAGAATCATTTACATGCAAGTAAATCTACTAACATGGGGCAGCCGGCTTTATTTCCCCTCCGAAGGAAGGCGTACGAAGGATTTTTTTCGCCCTTAAAAATCCACGGCTGCTGTCGGGTTTGAACCCGCCAACTTGGGAATAACAGTCCAATACGCTAACAGTTACGCAATCGGGGTATAAGAGTCTGATTCGCTAACCGTCACAATATCGTGGTGTAGGAGTCCAATACGCTAACCGTTACGCCATCGTGGTACAAGAGTCCGAAACGCTAACCGTTATACCATCGTGGTATAAGAGTACAATACGCTAACCGTAACACCATCGTGGTATAAGAGTCCGGTACGCTAACCGTTACACCATCCGAGTATAAGAGTACGATATGCTAACCTTTACACCATCGATGTATAACAGTCCGATACGCTAACCGTTACACCATCGATGTATAACCATTCGATACGCTAACCGTTACACCATCGCCGCGCACATTATGTGGAGCAACAGGAGCGTCTTCAGGCGGTGCGCCGTGTTGCACCGACGCGGCGAGCCGGCTGACCGGAAACGCCTCTCGAACCGCGCCGATCTCTCGCGGGGGGAGGGGGAGGGGGGAAAGGCATCCGCGGAATGCACCGTCACGCGAATCGGCGTGCTCGACGCCCCCGCCCACGCGCTCTCGCTCCGATGGCGCCATCGAAAGCAAATACAACTCAACCAGACCATACGCGAAATTGAATCGGTGATTTGAAAAGGGAAATACGTCCCTTGTTCAATAGTTTTGACGAAAATAAAACAAAAAATAAACTTCATAACATCCACAGTTGGCATCTAGTACATTTGTTCTATACCAAATTTGTAGAAATAGTCCTTATTGATTGCTTGGGGTATTCAGTAACTTCAAATTTGCATTTCTATGATGTACAGAACAGTTTTTGTAACTTGGACTCATTTCATTTATATTTATAAATTAATTATAAAACATTTAAAAGTTTTTTTTTAAATTTTGGGATTTATGAAGCAATATAATCATAGAATAATTCTTTATTGAGGTGAATTAACATAATATGGACATTAAAAACACTCTTACTACAGAAATTAACAAAACGAGTGTATAAACAGGTCATGAATTGCATGAAGATTGCATGACTGCTATGTTCAAGAAAACGAGCGACGATAGGAGCGAGTTTTCTTATTTACTACAATTGCAATTATACCCCTTTATACACGAGTTAGATTCAATACTTCTTTGTTTCCAGTAAAGAATTTAATTTTGAGAAATTCAATCATATCTGTACCACTTGATATACGTATTTGATGACGTCGTATGGTTCTGGACAAGACCTATTTTCGTAAATATCATGGTATATTTATGATCACCTTAGCGTAGGGCAATGGCCTTAGCCTAGAGTAATGACTTTAGTATATGACCTTAGTACCATAGAGAATAATGTTTGAAATAAGAAACGTTTGAAAATGGAAAATATTTAACATATTCCGGATTAAATATTAGAAGAAGCTGGCAAAGCCATCAAAACATAACTGCGCATGGAAAGTAAGGACAGACATGAGAGAACAACACTGGTTAATAGTTGAAAGTAGGAAGACGATTCAGTTCTGACTCAGACATTTTGTTGGTGTACTTTTCAGAGCGAGTAAATACAACTGACGATTACTTCTTTTGTATTTGTAATGTGCTAAGACCAAATGTTTTACACGTAACACATTTATTCATTTTAAATGTTTTTTCTTGTTCCATTAGTTAGCTAGTGTCAAACCAACATGCTTATGGTCATACTTTTTATGTTGAAGACTAGGCATGTAAAGGAGAATATTGATATTTTAAATTAAAATCAATTTACTTGATTTAGCCAAAAAAATAGAGGAGTTTTACCAAAATAACTGCTCTATCTCGGCGGTGAGGTTCAAATAGGTGCAGTAAATATATCAGTGCAATATAAAGCGACTTCTGGGTTAGGATGATTGATGCCAAGAATTAGTAGGGTAATACACATAGTACAACATATTGTACTACAAATATGAAAATGATGGTCTAAGAAGTTGTAATAATTATTCGTTTATAATTTTGCTTCATTCGTGCTTTGATTATATCTTTTTGAAGTACGTAATCTGTTATATACATTTTTGTTCATGTTTCATGGCATCTGAAAATACCTTGGCTACGTGTTATAGATACACAATTAAACATTTTTGATCAGTTCTTTGAGATCTGATTGGCAGTTGTGGACTTTTAATTTCACGCATGCCGTAAATAGAGTTATAATCCACGATTTGTCATGGAATTAATGAGCATATTTACTTTACTATACGAAAAAATTAATTATAGCATCTACTCGTCATCAATAATATTTCCACCTGAGTCTGTGTCAATGTCAAATCTTTCTAGTGGAAATGGAGATATTCGTGTGGGAAGTATTTTACTATTTTTGAATATTAAAAATAATAAATAATTATAATAATTTGGTATTTAAATGATTGTTACATCCCCAAGTTCATCCATGAGTACGTTTTACTTTCTTGTCTTCATTTAAAAAAATTATTGTAATAGTTTGCCGGAAGTCAGTGATTTTTCGACAGAAAAACTTATTATGGGGTACTAGTAACAAAAAAGTGGATGAATCTTATTCGTATTTATAGTAAATTACTTCCTCTAACACGTGTACTCACAATCCATTTTTTGTGAGTGCTTGACACAGAAGAATCGACTGACGGCAAAACAACTGCATCCGTTCCTCCTCCTCTGTGTGACTGTGGTCAACGTTAGCCCCTAAACCGTGCAGATGAATTTTTCCAAAATTCTTATTTCTTGATCGATTTATAGGAACTCAAGATCCTACGAGTTTGAAACGGGTATTTTGGTTTTTGGGTGGTGGGTAATTTAAAAAAGCCGTAACATTTTTCATAAACTACTCAAAGTTTTTGATTGAACTTAGCCCTCGGATAGCGTAAAGGGCGCTTATAATATGGCATAGATCCCATTTTCATTGAAATCCCTGAATTTTCTCGGTGTTTTCGTTACCAGAGCTCGGCAATACAAATTTTCCTACCGTTTTTCGGAGCATTATTACAATTCTTACGTAATAAGAGTGAGAAAGGAAAAAGCATATAAAATGTGTTAGATTGAAGATCCTTCTATAACCTTCCTATATAAACTCAGGTTAAGTAATAAATGGTTAGATGTGAATCAAATAACTACTCAAATATTCTACGATGGAATAATAGATGCCGTACATCAAGCGGATTATGAGAGGCTCGGAGGAACAGGTGTTGCAGATGGGGGAAGGAATAGGTGACTCATGGTGGAATAGTTCTTTGGCAAGGAAAGTGAGAGAAAAGAAAGTTGCTTATGAAACCTGGTTAAGTACCCAAGAGATTGTAGACAGAAAATGGTAGTCAAATTAGTAGAGAAGTTAAACAGGAAGTAAGAAAAGCAAATACTTAAGCTTGAGAGAGAGTATGTGAAGATACTGATGAGAATGTAAGCAATGCCAGTTCTAAGAACCAATGTAAAATAATAAAGAACCTCAATCAAAATGGAAAACAAAATGTAACACTTCAACCTATAAGTATAGATGAATTTAATATGTATTACCGAGAATACTATAGAGGAATATAACTATGGAACTATATAGGTTTAACTGACCTTAGCAGCATTGGCCGAGATAATGGAAAAATATTGAAAACCTGGATGGAAAGATACCTTATTAATGTCGGGGAACAGAGAGACTTTCGGGTGGGGCGCTCATGTTTTAATAACATCTTCAGTATGAGACCGATAAGCGACAAACGTTTCGCTCATGACTTGGAGACACCCCTTGTTTTTGTGATCTGAAAGCCTATGATACCGTCACTTTGTCTAGGCTGTACATGGCAATGAAGAAACACGAGCCAAGTAAAATAGGGAGAAACGTTTCGGTACCATTCTTTAGTAAATAAAGGCTTACCACAGGGATGCTGTGTAACCCCAAGTTTGTTTAAAATATATTTGAATGGAGTCAAGAAAAGATGGAGCAAGAAATGCAGTAACGTGGATATTAAAATTGGTGACTCTATGATATACGCTACACTTTCCAGAACATCAGATAGTATTTACTGAAGATGAAGACGATGGTCTATAGATGCTCTGGAAATTATATGAAGAGTATTCGGAATGGGGATAAGAAATAAACTTTACCTTGAGAGAGTATATATGTTTGTTGGCAGAAATGCTAAAGGTCTGAAACCGGATGATGGTTTGGAAGACAAAACTCTGGCAAAAATTCACAAATCTAGGTACTGAAATAAATGGAAATCAAGGCAGTACGTAAGATATTAACTAGTGGTGTTACAACGGACTACTTTCACGCGTTGTTTCTAAATGTTCAATTTTAGAAAATTCAAAGAGTTCATCGAAAATGTGACCTGCGCCATTCTTTTAAGCGTCCCTTATTTTATCCGTGGAAAATATTGAAAGAAAAAAATGGAGCGTTTTTTGCGGTAATGTGTTAATTTCATTAATTTCAGACCGAAATTTCGTGAAATGACTCGTTCAAATAATTGTACATCAGTTTTGGAGATAATCGGTTGAACGGTTTAGGCACTAGCGTTAACTACAGACGTACGGACAGACAGAGGAACGGGCAGACTGACGAGGAGACCGACGTTTTGCCTCCAATCAATTGTCTGGTATCAAGGACGCCCAAAACATGACGTATGACACAACGCGTTAGAGGAAATAATTTACTATGCACAGCAAAATTTACGGCGAACTTTCTACACAAACACTCTTATTTCCGAGCCCTGACAACGAAAAAGTGAATAAATACATTTGTTAAATATAGAAAAAATCCTTTAACATGTCGTGTAGCCAGAATCCGTGTTTTGTGCACGTTTAATTAACAAATTACATGTTTCTGGAGTGTTTCCATGCTTCTGCAATGAAAATTTTTGCCTAGAGAGCATTTTTCCAACCAACTTTTGAGTGCTTATTGCGGCTCAACCATTCGGAATATCGCAGTAGTTTATTAGACAAAACATGCTTAAAATTGTCTTAAGAGCCTGTTTGCGAAGTTTCAACATTTCCTCTCCGGACACCCTATATAATATGCAGTGTATTAGGAAAGGTGGCTTCGAGGCACACAGAAGGCCATGATTAGCTCTTTGATTGTAATAATTTAAATGAAGCAAACATTGGTTTCTGAGTCGCTCAGAGCCGTTCTATCGAACAAAACAATCATAGGCTCTGATATTGTTGTTTTCGAGTTAATTCACTAGATCTCATCTGAATGGATAATGATACAAGTGCTTGTTAACTGCGGTGTACTATAAATGCATTCAACTGAATCATCACACATTGATGTGTCTGTTTCAAAAATAATCGAAGGTTGGCAAACAATGTCAACAATATTTGCATGGTGCGGGCTCACTTTGGTATCACATCGGGTTTCTGTTTCTCAATGTCGAAGAACTAGTGCGCTGGAAAATAGGCGCTGCGCCGCGCTGCATTGCGATCTCGTCAATGACGATGGAAGTGCCTTCAGTGGTTCGCTGCCTGGGATCGGAAATCGTGCCCATAATTCCCTCAGCGGACGTTCTCTCAGAATAGGCAGGGCTGAACAAATCCCGTAGGAACAACATTTTGCGACGTGAAAATTGTGGAATTTTATATTTTTTTCAGTAACTTCCATTGGGATACGGCAGCAATTTTTGCACAGTACGTAGAAATAGCGAATATCTATCTAGAAAAGAAGTGACATTTTAACTTCAGCCTGAAGCCGGAAATAATACTTTACGAAACGTTGATAATTAGGTATTACTCATTGTAGTATATTGCAAATACATTTTATATTATTTTGATGTAAAATATTTATCCAAAAATATTGAATTTCTATCTATAAAATAAATACCAAACACAGTCTGACAAAGTTTTTACGTCTACAGACAAAAAATAATAATATAATAATACCAATGGTATTATCAGTTTTCGACCTGCATATGTTGAAAGTCGATTGTGAGTTGAGAGGAAGACGAGTCGAGCATGTTTGTGCCACTCTGTAGCACAAACGAGTTTTTAATAATGACACATCCCTGTATTACTGGGATGAAGCAAATTTCTGAGCAACTTCGCATTGACAATTACTCTCTCATAAATTTGAAATATGTGAATTAAGGTTACCCAAACCGATAAAAAACACTTAGTTTTCAGGGTATAGGGGAAGAGAGAAGAGAGTGGAAACACACTGCTTATTTTTGTCATAAAAATGCTTTGCTAATATTGCTGGACCCAGAATCGAGGATTTTTTAAAATTGTGGAGACAAGAGTTTAGATCTTCGTATAGATCGAACTGCTTGTTTAGTAGGCAACAAAATTGCGTAATAATTTTGCAATAGTTAAATGAATTTTTAAGGCGTAAATTTTACATACCTATAATTTAA
Organism: Gryllus longicercus; assembly: GCA_038098605.1. Classification (NCBI taxonomy): domain Eukaryota; kingdom Metazoa; phylum Arthropoda; class Insecta; order Orthoptera; family Gryllidae; genus Gryllus; species Gryllus longicercus. Next base: position 24,041 of record JAZDUA010000858.1, on the reverse strand, counting down.
AAACACATAAAGTACAAACAAAACATTGTTTGTACTCTTAACAAATGTGTTGTTCAACCAATTTTTAATATAAGTGATGTCGGTTGAGGATGTTCTGTTATACCTGCATAGTTATTAACATGCTTGTGATGGAAAAACTGCCTTTTAGTCTTACACTACAAATCTATTGAAGAATCACAGAAATCAGGATATTAAACAAATATTGGAACGAACCCCCAAATAATTGTCTTATAACCCTGCACTAAATTAAATAATTTAACAATAAAGTCCCCACAAATATTGCATTCATAGATTATTGTTATAAATTCCGTGGTGGTAGCAGATATCTTGTGGTAATTATACGTACAGTACAAAAGTTTTTTATCTACCAAGAATGTTACAAATATGGCATTTTTTGAAACGGCACACACTCAAATTGAACAGGAGATTATATCGATGGCCAACGTTTGTTTTTATTCTGCAACATGACGTTAGTTGTGACGGTACCAGTGACACAAAACGTCGGTACCAGGAATAGAAGTCGCCAAATAACACAATCAATTTTTACTTCCTCGCAGTTACTAACGTAAGAAGAGAAAGTATTGTAATCGTTGGCCGGAAAACGGCCAATTTTCGACACGGAAAGTCTTATTGCCAGACCCTGCTAACGAAAAAGGGGATAAATTCAGTTGTTAAATATAGAAAAAAAATCCTCTAACATGTCGTGTAGCCAGAATCCGTTTTGTGCGACCTTCATTCCGAAAAACCGATTGATGGCAAAATGCCTGTCTGTGCACAACTCTAGCGCATAAACCGTTTAGCCGATTTCCCCCAAAATTGATATTCCCCAATCGTTGTGGCTGATGTCGCAGCTTCTAGAATTTGAAATAGATATGTTAATTCTTGGGGGTACTTCATATGAAGCCCCTCGGACATTTTCAAACTTTTCATAAAAATGGCTCTAAATTTTCTGATTAAATATTGTTACTGAATAGTGCCAAAGACGTTTAAGAGAATGGTGAAGCTATACTTTTCGTTGATACTCTGTTTTTCGGAAATTGCAAACAAAAATTTTAAAACTTCAAAATTGAAGATAAATATTTTCCCCTGAAACAAAGTCTGTTGTACAGAATTAGCTCTCTAAAAACGTCCATGTAAATTTTTTTGAAAAAAAAGTAGTTTTTTGTAATTTGCGCTTGAAACTTACACATTTCGTTTTCTCAAAAACTGCTCCAATTTTTCTTTTTACATGTTCTTTACATATGTAATACGGGACGGTAAAACATATGGTGTTAGTCTCATTTTCGGTATTGCTTGTTTTCAAAAATTACAACAAAAAAATTCAAAACATGAAAATTGAGATTTTGCCTCAGACAAAGTCTGTTGTACAAAACTATCTCTTTAAATAAATTTACAATTTGTTGTAAAAGTTATCAATTTCTGTGTAATTTCTGTTTGAAATTAGTGAATCATAAATGGGCGTCCTGTTGTACTTAACGATATCATTATAATATTGCGAGACAGTATGTGCTGTTGTAGCACCTAGTTTATTACGTGAAAACTTAATTTGTTTCTACGATTTTGTGTATCTAACGAAACTATGGACATCTCTCAAATGACCATAGACTGTTTAGTTTTCTCTCAATTTCTGCTCGTAGCCGAAAATAGTAGTATCGTTTTGCGGTGAACGTTTCGCGGTACTTATCCCATCCCCAAGAAACGCTTATCTTGAGCAGTTCCTCCAACCACCGCTATCGAGAAGATATGCCAGCATGGAATCGCATGCGGAGGAAGTCATATGTCGAAAGTAATATTCAGTAGAGTTGCGGCTGCTGTTGTCGTTGTTAGATATTTGAAAAACGGAAATGAAAACATTTCTTAAGAAAATAATTGGAAAGCATTTATTCAACAACAATGAAAGGAAAAAAAACATGCAACAAGAGAGACCGACATATTTCATTTGTTCGCTGTAGGAGCTAGGAAATTGTTCTTCGCAAAACGGGGGAAGGGCTCGTGGCAAAATTGCTAATGCATGCGCCTTCCGACGCTGGTGCTCCAGTTCGATTCCCGAGCAGTCCATGTGGAGTTGGCGGTGGCTGCAACGCGTTATCGGTAGGTGTACTCGGGATTTTGCCCGTTTCAACACCATCGACCTCATCAACCATGGATATCAATTACTTTCGTAGTTGAAGGTCCCTTAAATCACTCTAAATAAGTCTCCGTATTTGAGTCTCTTTCTTTGTTTTCTGATGATTTAATTCAAAGGATGACCCAAAGAAAGGAGACATTTCGCGATAGATTTGTGCAGAGGTAACATCTGGCATGTTGGTTTTGACATCATATTATAAATATATGTGGAGAATCGTGAGGGTAGGTCAATAAAAGTCTGTTTTTTTGACAGTGACAACATTACGCTAATTATTTGGCCTACTTCAGGGCTATAAATATACAATAAACATACTAGACAGTAAGTGAATTTAGTTAACACAATTAACCATTACATAAGGAAAACCACAATTTTCAAAACACAATTTTGTATACTAAAAGACAGAGGCAACACAACTAATTATGTAGTTAAATGTATCTTAATTGACATAATTATACATTTTGTGTATTAATGTATTAAATTTTGACGCTCCCGCAGACGAGAACAACGGTGTCTTTCGTCATGTTTGCCAACTGTACGGTACTGAGAACCCTATATATCAATTCAATTATAAAATTGTTTTTATTATAATATTCCAAGCAGGCCAACTAAATCGCTGAAACGTTGTCACTGTAAAAAATAGACTTTTATTGACCTACCTTCACAATCGTCCCCATATAACATATTGTTAATTTTCCGTGCCAGGTATACTGAAATAAAATCAAGGTATACAGTGAAGTTAGGGAAAGTGGTATCAAGGCTCTGTTGCAGGCCTGTTCAACTCCATGGCTCCGCGAGCCCAGAAAGAGGGGCCCCTGCCGAGCGGCTCCTGGCACGCGAGCCCAGAAATTTGTCCGCGAGCTGCGTTGTGTCGGGGAGGGGATGGACGTCCCTCAGAAGCAGGGGAAAAGGCTACGGGATCGCGGTTGAGAGAGGTTGAACGCCCACCGTCTCAGTTCCGAAGCGCATGACACTGGCGTAACGCTAATTATCTTTCGCTTTCCGGCCTTCGTAGGGAACAGGGTGGGGAGCACGCAAGACGGCGGGAATGTAATTCGAAAACATTTTAATAGGTTTAGTGATTCATCCTTTTGTTGGAAATGTAAAAGTCAGATCAAAAAACAGGGTGAAGTTGCATATTTGCAGAACGTTACGCATCTAAAAAGATATTAGTAAAAACTGTATGCAAGCATAGGAAAATGGAGCATGCTGTTATTTGAATTAGTAATGTAATTCGTAAAACCACATTTAGAAGGGTTTTTATTTTTTAATTCAAACCATAAATACGTTAAAAATATCATATAAAATATTTTTTTGTGAATGAATGAGGTTGGAGCAGACTGAACATTTTTTTTATCAAAATAATTTAAATTGGCTTTTTACTGTTTTATTCCACTAGCAGCTTTTCTCAAATGAACAATGCTTAAATAAGTAATTTAATATCGTATGTTTTTGTTTGATGACTGTGGGTACAGTATTTAGGAAGAATGTCTCACGAAAGGATCCCCCGGCATGCCTTTCTGTACAGACCAACGGGGAGAAGGGACATTCGTCGTTCACGACAGAGATGGTGTTATGAAGCCGGAACAGGGAATCTCCCTAACCCGTGAAGTAAAGAAGAATGTTTTTGTTTACAAGTAAATTAATGTCAGACAATTTGCTTAATTTAGAAAACGAACCTGTGTTTTTTGCGCCTAATTTGCAGCTTCCTGTCACTGGAATTTTTTGATTAGGTCGTCGATTCACAACACGTGCGTCAACCCGACCGGTCACTCGCTCTCTCATCAAAAGGCGCTGCCTACTCAGTACTCATTCTACCCCCCTCCCAAGCGACCCCGCTCCTGCGATAACTCCCGTCTGAGCTCGGGGGGGGGGGGGGGGGGCAGAGCTCGAGACACCACGTGCGCTCGCGACGCGAGTTGGCCAGGCCTGTGACAAGAGGCAATTATTCACAGGGCAAGTCTGAAATTAAATTCAGAGCTGGACGAAAGGAGAAGTCCGGGGTGGGGCGAATGTGCTGATCCCCAACGCCAACACGCCACTGGCCTCGCCGTCGCCTGAGGACCTGGGATAATTCTTCGCGGATGGGCGGTGCCTGGCGGGAGGGGGTGGGGCGGAGGGTGGGGGGCGATGGCCCGGCGAGGCGCCGGCGCCCGGGCGACGCGCCACTCACGCCCATGAAAATCGTTACCGAAAGGGGGCGGGGCGGGGCGGGGCAGAGCAGTGCGCGGGCTATGCCCCCGCGGGGGAAGGGACGGTCGCAGCGCACCTGGACCCGTGACTCACGCGGTTAAGTATAGACGATTAAGCTGCAGACGGTGGCGGGGGCGACCAGCCACGACAATAACGTCTTCCGCCCCTCCTCCATCATTGTGCCCGCCCCTCCCCGCTCCGCCCCTCCCTTCCCCGCCCCGCCCCGCCCCGCCCCTTCTCGCGCAGCCCAGCCCAGCCCACCCCACCCCGCCCGCCGCAAACCTCCTGCCCGTCCCTCCCCGCCCCGTCCGTTCCGCCCCGCCCCGCCCGTTCCCGCCCTACTAAGCCCGCCCCGCCCGGCCCCGCCCCCTTTACCCAACCCGACCCCGCCTCCCCTCCCGCGCATGGAACGGCCCGGCGACGCGGCTCTCTGGCTGCCGCACAATATCTTCCTTCTGTGTTCCAGATGCCCGGCTTTCCGCGTTCAGATAAGATATTGTACATTATGTTATTTATTTTCCTTAATAAAAAAAACATAGCGAGTACTTGCTATAAAGTGAAGAACCAATAAATATTCTAGTATGCGAACTTTGAAATGATAAGAGGAGAATTTTATTAGGAATTATCCATTTGAATGCTTGACAATTGATTCTTTTCCTCTACACAAGCAACAAAAAGGGATCTATTGGGAGGTAAACATTAAAGTGAAATGCGAATCATCAGTTTAGAATCCAAACAATAATAGAACTAGGAATTTTTGTCGTTCTTGAGTTCATATCCTTTAATGAATACCTCACACAGTCTAACTCTCCCAATGCTATCATATAATACATATTAACTGATGCTGCGTTCAATAATTGGCCATAATTTGTACTGTTCACAAGACTAATAAAACCAATAACCACTTTTCAGTGAAAGTTTGTAAAATATGAATATCAGTTTTACAGTTTCAAAGAGAGGAAGGACACGAATTTGTTTGTTTTGGAGTTGATTTCAAAGCGTTTTAGAGTAAATCTTGTTTGCGAATTTTAAATATGCAGAATGCAAATTACTGTTCTTTAAAATATGTTGACCCATAATCCTTCAATACAAATCGTTACCCTGAACAATTTTTGATAGTTTCTAACAAGTAAAACGATTTTAGATGAAAGAAGAGACTTCACTTTTGGGCGAAAGTAGTAAAGCATTGTCTAAAAATAGTAAATATTTATTTTGAATATCCTAGCGATACTCTATACAAAAATAAAATAGTATAGTCAATTCTCTGTATTGGCTTAAGTAAATACAGATGGTGCTAAAAAATGGTATACACTCTTCAAACTTAGTATAGAAAACTGTCTTATAATAAAGCTGTATTCACACATACAGAAAATGATGAGCACTAATAATGTGAGATTTTAACAGGTAATAACGTTACAATGTATGCTCCAATGTCCACTATCGGCATCAATAGACTTTTGAATAAATGAATTACTGTTCGAGCAACATTTGCGAAAGTCTCCTCGGCGATTGTAGCACATTACGTTTCAATTTATTCCTAAAGTGCTGTCGGATTTCTACGGTTTACATCATTCTTGACTTCCTCAAAAGTAGAAGTCCAACGGAGCGATATCTAGAGAACGCGGTTGAATTCCAATCAGACCTCTTCGTCTTATCCATGGTCTTGAAATGTCGTCAAGGTATGCACGATATGGTGGCAATCTGGCGGTGCACTCTCAGATCTTGACATGCATGACAAACGTCCAGGGCACTGAATATGACTAAGAGGTCCGATTCAGTTTCCACTGCGTTCTCCGGATCTAATCTAATCCATTATTTTGTTAAGAAACAGTAACTGGTGAAGTGTTCCTGTGCATGATATGCCCGACCGGCATACCCGCCATTCATACATTCTATGAAAATTAGAAATTTTTGTTCCAACATGATGGTGCACTGCCATATTACCTGAGTAACTTGATGACAATCTTAGAAGGGACTGAAAATGACGAAGAGGTCCGATTCAGTTTCCTCTACGTCCTCCGGACCTAATCTAATCCATTGTCTTACCCACCATTCATACATTCTAAGAAAATGAGGAATCAGGAGGATTTTCAACAGGACGGTGCACCGCCACTTTAGCACTGAGATGTACCTGAGTGCCTTGATGGCAATCTTTGAGGGCACTGGGCATATCGGAGAGGTCCGGATGAGTTTCCACCGCGTTCTTTAGATTTAACTCCGTTGGACTTCTTCTTTTGAGGAAGTCAAGAATGATGTAAACCGTAAAAAACCAGCTACACTGGCAGCACTTTGAAAATAAATTGAAACGGTACGTGCTGCGGACACTTTCGCAAGTGTTGTTCAACTACTCAGAAATTTATCGACGCCTATAGTGGCGATTTGGATCATCTGTTGTAACGGTTGTACATGTAAAAGTCTAAAATGATTAAAGCTCAACATTTGCTGTTTGTGTGAATTCAGCTTTGTCATGTTAAGACAATTTTTTATTTGCTTGAAGTGTGTGTTTATTTTTTTGGCACCCTTTGTATACTTTATTATTTTTGTTGTCACTATTTTTATTATTGTATATTAACACTGAGGTCGTAGACGTCTCCTCGTTCGATTTGAGGAAGTGGAGGCCCAGCCCTCCCGCCGCCTGCCGAGGACTCAATCGCAGCCGTAAGTCGTCGGCCACATGTGGAGGCGAAGGCGTCAGGTGCACGCGTGTGACGTCATGGCCGAGGCGTGGGCGTGTCGGGAGTGGGAGACAGGCTGCTGGGAGGTCTGTGCGTGGAACAGTCAGTGCATTGACCCAGAGGGCGTCGTTGCCCCTCCTTTAAAAATAATCCTCCAAATTCGATAAAAAGAGAAAATATGAACTTTCTAGAACAGGCTATTATTTGAGTAGCAATTATTTTACTGATACATATTTTATGATTTTTCATTTTCTTTTCGCACGCAACCCCTATGGATGTCGGCTCCTGAGCAAATGACTATTTTGCTTATAGGTATATCACGCCACACATTGAATAGACGACTGTAGGGGGCCTCTCGATCAGAGCGACCGGATCAGGTGTCTCAGGGCTTCAAATGATGTCACTGCAGGGTCTCTGAACGGGAGGTTCTAGGTTTCGAGTTCTGACGGTGGCAGGATTTTCGACACCAGCTACATTGCTAGGTCCTCTGTGTGAAGAATTCAAGTGGCCGGCTGCTCCGATCGGTAGTTTTCTGTGGTTTCTCCGATCAATACCCGGCGAATGCTGGAGTAGTTCTCTAAAAACGTGTCACGGACCGCGCGTGATCTTTCCCTCCCATTCCTTGTCCTATCCTACCCCTTACTTACACACGCACTACGATGCACCACACTGAGATGCACCACACATGTGAGAGATTTCGACACTAGCTTGTCAGCTAGGTCAAATTCAGTCGAAGTCTGGAGGAGAATTCTAGCGGCCGGCTTCTCTGATCGGTAGTTTTCTGTGGTTTCTCCGATCAACACCAGGCGGATGTGCGCTTTACAAGAGTTTTGCTGTATGAATAAATTTAACTAATTTAATTGGTTACTAAATTCGTATTAGCGAGGGAAGATCACCGCTACCTCCAGAGATACAAAACGTGCACCACACTTACAGGACTAATGTCTTCCGGGTGCGTCAACCGTTTAGGTCATTAGTACCTGTAATTATTCAATCGACTCCAGTGAATTAGTCACTATGATAAATTACTAAAGATATTGTCTGGTATCAATATATATACGATATGATAACAATATGATGATATATGATATGACAATATATATATGTCTGGTATATATATTGATACCAGACAATATCTTTAGTAATTTATCATAATAAAAAGGTATCTACATCACCAGCAATCCAATTAATTAGTCACTAATTAATCAATCAATTGACCACAGTGACTATGTGGGGAGGAGCGAATGAGAGAATGCGCGTCGCAGCTTCTAAGGACTCGTGGCCTCCCGCACGGGCGTCCTCTTCCTCTGTAACGCCTGCCTACAACTGCATTCCGCTGCCTGGCGAATGCCAAGAGCGAATGCAAAGAGTTTTCAGCGGTGTCAGTTGAAGTGCTCAAACGGAAGCAAAGGAAAAGAAGTGAGGGAGGACTCGAGAGGGGAGCAGCATCTCTCATGGGTTCCTGAAAATCCTGTCCGCGTAGAAAGTAACACAAAGGAGGAGATATTATGCTATCGTTTAAGCGCTATGCATTATTTATCGTTGGTGTCAGGATGTGACTTCAAATATAACATTTACAATTATACAATACTCAGAAAATACCGTTACTAAGAAAAATTCCGTTTCTATTTGATTATTAACAATTCCTTTTTTAGTAACTGCAAGTGCAAGCGTTAGTGGAGCGTTAGTATCTTTTATATGACGTTAATTCAGCTTCTAGTCTGTCGAGAGAAGGGTGAATCGGATACTTATGTAATATTGCAAGACATTTTATTAGAGGCATCTGATTTCCCTTTCACCACAAATTCCCACTCCTTTACGATACGATCGCGTTCTGTTCCATGGATCTCACATTTGCGTCCCCTCGTGTCAACAATCAAACTCTCACCAACCTGGACAGAAAAATTAATAAATTTGGTTTGGTATGGAATGTGATTAGAAAGAGAATAAACGTTTAGAAATGAGAAAATTAACCATCATTATTGACGACAGGCAAATAATTAATTTAATGACATAATACACTCGTTCAAAATTTGCTGAACAGCACATACTTTCTCCCATTATTACTATTTTTGCAGTTTCCGAAAATTCAGAGTTGATAGAAAATGAGTCCTACTCGTTTGCCATTCTTTTTACCGTACCTTAATTCATCTGTTGAAATAAAAAGAAAAGAAAAAAAATTGAAGCATTTGTTGAGAATTCTTTTTATAATTTGCATTCATTTCAAAAAGAAATCACGTAAAACTAGTCGTTGTAGCAGTTGTTTTGTCGGCTATATACACAGATATATTTATTGAGAGAGAAGGGGGGAAAGCGAAAAAATAACATTGTCGTTTACGTGTCGCAGCGGGCAGCGCTCAGCGCTTGGCGAGTGGGTGGAGGGGTGGGGTGGGGGGAGGGCGGCTGCACGCGGCGATAGCTTTGCTCTTTCTCGAGCGGCTTTTGTCTTCGCCCACGCGGCAGAAGCGACCGCTCAAAGCGCCGCGCCGCGTCCCGCCCCCCTCCGCGCGCGCCCCCTGGACGCGAATGGCTCGAACGGCGCACGCAAAGGGGCGTCGGGGTCCTCCGCAAATGGGATGTCCGTTCTCTGCGAACGGTTCTCCGCGAACAACATGGATTTACAAACGGACGTGCGTCAATGCGGCTTGGGTTTTAGCCCGCTGAAGAGATTATGGGAATGAACGTTGCGAATTGAATCGGGAAACAATGCCTCACAGTTTGCAAACGTTCTTTCTCGATGGTAGAGAAAGGGGAGGGGGAGGTGGCTCCCGGTACGTACATCACGTAACTCGTGAGTGACGTGGAAGTGAAATGGAGAAATTCATCTGGACGTACCAGGGAGAAGCGAGTGCATTGCCTCAGCACGCGCCGTTCTTTGTCACCATCTTCTTCTCTTTCTTCTGCATCTTCTACTTCAATTTTCATTTCTCGCATGCGTACGTAGCCTATATGAAGTAATATCAGCACTATAGACAAAGTTATGCAATGCTGCGGGGGAAAAACGGTAATTTTTCGATAGGAAAAACTCGAATTGTTATACAGAAAAAGTGTTCTTCTAATAAATTCTGATACAAAAAATCTGTTTGTAATATTAGTAAATTACATATATTACTATTGTACTTCGTGCTTCTTCAACCACGTCGTGTGGTCAGATATCTAGATTTGTGGGTCATTGGTAAATTGGTTTACGGCAAAATGCATGCCCGTCCGTCTGTGAACAACACTAGGGTTTGAAATATTAGTAATTGTTTTCCAAAAAGAATATTCCTCTTCTCAATTGCTGACTTTGGCGCCTAAAATTAATTATTCGCGTTTTCTCATTTTTTCGGATTCCTGAGACTTGAATTGGAATATGACTTTAGGAATCTTGTAGAAGGGTAAAATCTGGTGCTCTTTCCACTTTTCATTGGAACACTTTGGAGCTGTTTAAAAAAAAGCATTTCTAAAAATGTGCATATTGAAGTTCTTCCAAAATATTCGAGTTTTCGAAAAATTTCATATGAGGTTATTTAAAGCACTTGTAGTCACAAGTGCATTAATGTATAAAAACGTCAGTAATGTAAATATTAAAAGCGTGAAAAATATTTTAAAAATTTTTTTTGTAATTTTTGAAAAAAAAGGTGTTGAAAGATTTTATTTATTTTTATGAAACTGTAAGTTAAGTGGGAAATGTGAAAGTATATGTGATTTCGTGAATTTTATAGTATTTTAATTTTGCAAAAATAATTGATGTACAAGACTTTAAAACGCAATAATATTCAACCTTATTTAGGTATTAAACTAACGACAAAGACAGCACCCAATGTATACTCAAGAATATGAAAATTCTAATAGTGATTTTCAGCTGGTATTTCTACAAGACCAATGTGGAGGTACTCGCAGGTTTTTATTTTTAATGCAAAATGAAGTAATCTATTCTTAGTACGAAATGGTCGCAAAGAATTTAACGTATTTGTTATTTTTAATATTCTTCTGCCTTTTCATGGTGCTGGTTTCACTGTTTTTACGTCATATGAAATCAGCTCAAACTTAACTTTGAATCCACCATGTTAAATGCGATCCGCCTTTTTAGGAAGAATGAATCCATCGCGAGAACCCTGAGGAACGCCGCGATGGCGATCTGCAGCCAAGCAGGCACCACTTGACGTTGATGGATGGGAGGTTCTTCAAATCGAAGGCGCAGACATTTGATGGAAGAAAGAACGAATGAGCCAAACAGCATATTCCGTGGATACCATTGAGCAAAGAAGGAGAATGTCTTCCACTTTTTTGCGAGGAGAAAACCTTTAGTTGTGATCTATCAGTGAACAGCGCATTGTTTGGAGCAGGGATCCAGTGTATCCCAGTGACGTAGGAGAATCTTTGCATAATGATGGGGAAATGTAGACACCAGTGTCCCTTCTCTCTTGAGACCAGATCGTTTGCTAAGCATAAAATGGTTCATTGCAAAAACATCATTTGAAACTCTAAAAAGGCACTGATGGAACCGATAAACAAACGTCAGTGAAGAGTGATTTACTCCTATAGGATTGATTTTTAACGAAAAAAAGCGAAATATAAAAGAAGAAATGATCTTGGAATGAAAGCAGTTCTTACAGAATATTTCTTCTCTGATCTGAGGTGTTGAGTTACAAATTATTGTTTTATAACATAATTACAGACATTTCGACGTTTATTTCCGAAAAAAAAAAGATTTTGAAATTTGAAAAATACGATTCTGAATTACCTATTACTTTTAAATTCTATCGTTACCTTGAGACCAAGCTCTTAGTGCTACAATAGCACGTATTTTCACGCGTCAGTAATGGGTACGTAAAATTATAATAACACAAATTTTTGTCCATTTTTAACACATCTCAGCCTCTGGTAAAAATAATTTACCAATTATAACGCATTACGCGCGTAGCAAAAATTTAATTTAATACATCAACACAAATTCGACAATCAAAATATCCATGCCATTCAACCTGAAACACCGCCAAACTGTGAGAATTTATTTCGAGAATTGCATACTGCTGTGTCGCCGTGTTACCAATGTTGTTTGCCAACAGGTAACTCTTGAAAGATTGTAGCAAAAGCAGTGCGAGAAATTCAAATCTGTAAGTGCGAGAATTAAAAAAAATAAAATAATTATCCTAATATTCTCATTCTTTAAAAAAAACAATTACAAGACTTTTTTAAAATAACTTATTATTTAGAACAGATTTAATGTTAATTTTTTATTTTCAATTTTCGAAAATGCAGAGAGTTTGCTGAAAAAGCGACTAACACCCCTTTCTTTATCGTTCTTTGCTACGTTCATGAAAACTTATAAAGAAAAAAAATTGAAGCTGTTTTTGAGAAAGAAAATGTTTAAATATTACCTGTTTCACTTCCGAAAAATTGTACATGACCTTATTTTAAGATACGTTGATGAACAAATTCCATTAAGAAAAAAAATATTTTCATTATTGTAGTTGTAGGAATACACTGAAACTTTTGAAATTTTCGAAAATTCAGAAAGTTTAATGAACCAACACCAGTTTTTTGAGTGTCTTTTTCTCTGTTCGAAGAAAAAAATTAAAGTAAAGTTTGGATCCATTTCTGAGAAAATTTTGGTAATGTTCAGACGTTATGTAAAGTACTTAATCATGTCTATTGGGGAATATCAGTTTTGGAAAAGATTGTATAAGTGTTTTTGCCGCTAGCGCTGTTCATAGACAGACGGACAGATTTTGACTATATGGTATTTGTGGTATTTGACATGTCAGAGGAAGTAATTTACCACATGTAGGACGGAGATTTATCCACTTTTTCTTTACCAGGGTCCGTAAATAAGTCTTTTTCTGTCGAAAAATTATTTTTTTCCAATACTTTCTCTATAATGCGCAAGAAGTATGCGAGAAATTAAACCTAATACTAGAGTAAAATTACGACCCACCAGTACGCGATATTGGCCTGAACCAAAGTAGGTCACTTAAACGGTCTTCGGATTACGGCAATTAAAAAGCGATGTTACACCGGTATTTCCCGTAAAGAGTATTCTGTAGAAAAGCGGAGTACAATAGACATAATTTCAGTGAATATCAAGAAGAAAAATAATCGACAATAAGACGGTACCATATAATTTTTGATAAGACGCATCCCAACATTTGGTTGTTCTTAGTCGACAATTCAATGGATATTTTGTTAGCGATTAAACGTTCGGCTTGTCATACCCGGTGGATCGCAAATCGATACCTGATTCCAACAGTTCTTCAGGTTCGTTCTCATAATTGTTAGAGGAGTGCTCAGCGGCTGAGGTCGGCCAAGCCTCTCCATCGTTGGTGAGGAGGGGGGGGGGGGCGGAAGTGGGTGCACTATCTGCTCCGGTGGCCGGAAGAGGTCGCGCGCTGACACTTCCGCTCTCCTCTCCCTCCTGACGCAAGACGACGCGCCCCTGACGCACTTTCAGTCTGTGCTCCGAGTACCCATCCTTGAGGTAGCTCAGGGCAACCTCTGTTACCTCTGTAGTGTCTGACCGGGAGGTACCGGAATTTCGAGTTCGCCAGTGTTGGATTTTCTCCGAGCTAAGTGATTAGGTTGAATTAAAAAATAAATATCTGGAGATGAATTATAGCAGACGGCTGCTCTGATCAGCAACTTTTGGTGGATATACGATCAATACGAGGCGACAGCCGAGGCAGAATCTTAACGGGCCATCCCGCGCGTAGCTTAATCTTGAAGCAACGAATGCGAACTTTTATTTCTCTCTCCTCCCCTCATACACATACATTAACACGCTCTACCATATCGGAAGACCAGCCAGTCGGGGGCTTAGAGCTTGCCTCGGCTGGGGCAGTGCCCCGCTGGCGGAAATGGCTGAAGGGGGGGGGACCCCGCCCCCGGAAGCCGCCATGTAGATCAGTACCGGATCTCATGTTCCAGCGGGAAGAAACTCTGCTATCGCCCGTTATATTACATGCACTACATTTAAGAGATAACACACCATATCAGTTGACGTTCCCGGAAACGCGAAATAATCAGACTCGGGAGGTGTTCCCCAAGGTTCCTCCGTTTCCTCGACTCGCTTTAACATTTTTATTGCGGTCTCTCTATTCATTCTCACATTTTTCACCGCCATTTCTCAATTCATAAACACAGTCAGATATGTAGATAATACTTTCCAATTTCTTTGGGGATTCAACGTAAAAACACACGCTGATCGACATCAGGAGCGCACAATAAAATAATTGTTCACCAAATGAAGTTTGCCCGTTCCTTCAAAATCGATCGCGAAATGTCCACCGTCCGTCACCGATTCCATCCACTTACACTACAACTAAGCAGTTTACCATTCATTGGTTTCCATTCACTTCATCCATCCAATATTTAGCCCTTCACTCAAATAGAAAATTAGCATGAACAAAAACCGGAGTGAAGCTAGTCAATTAGAAATTCCAACATCTTCTCTCCATTATAAGTCACAAAAGTCATATTAGCCCCGGAAATAAAGTGCTCCTTTAGAAATCCATTCTGAACTCACTTCTCTAGGCATGCCTAAACTGATGTTAATCACCAATTCCGTATAATCAAGATTTACATTTTTTAAATGACATCATTCGCATTGCAACCTATTGTCAGTAACGCATTCCTTCACTTTTTCAGCCCAAAATCAATAAAGGAAAAATGTATACACCCTATTATTTCTTCCAGAGGCCCGAAAACATTTCTGAATTAATACCGCCTGTTCCGGTCCAACATTTGGAGCAAATGCTGGACTACGCTGAACTACACTAATGCCGGGGTTCTCAAAATCACCCTAGGCAAAATGATTTGCCCGTAAAGTGGAACAAGAGCATGGATGGCATTCGTCAATTCAGGCTTAAGAATCTACGAACTAGATTTGCTGTTCCCAATAACGCAGCTTTCTGAAAGACAGCTTCTCAGTTTTAATTTATTTGCGGTCTCTTGCAATTATTTGGTGACCAATCCGTTCGTTGACACCACTACGGTATGGACTTCCACTGCAGGCAATCCATACATGCACGCAATTCAACAGCCAGGGGTTGGTGTTTAAATTTCTTTTCTCTCAATCTCTTTTTCTCAGCAATAGTTATTACAAGCCTGTCATCTGTAGGGACCGCAACATCAATTGTGCATGATGTTTTAGATATTTTATCAAACAGGTCTATTTATACCTGGTCTATTTGTTTCCATTGTTCGATCAGTGACGATTATACTATCCCACAGAATTAGAGCGTGATCATTGCTGATTTCTGTGGTTTGCACTCATATACTGCGATTTATTTACAGCTGCTTCTGACAGGGCAGCGTTGTTACAGCGATGTTACAGCGTAATTTAATCGGGAGGTTACACGTCACTATGGTGACGATGGATGGCACCGTAACAGCTGATTTACGCCAGAGGCAGCTCTAAATAAATACAAATATAATAAGGTTGCTCAGTCTCTACGAGATTGTATCTCTTGGCAAGGGCTTAGTGAATTACTTTGGCAGTTGTGTTTCTTAAGCTATTCTGTTTGAGCTAGTGGGACTGTTACAGCAAATGTGCTGGATTGACTCCTTGGTAGATTTACATAGGCGACATCGGATAACAATTTGCTGACCGATAATGATTTTTATATGCTCTGGTTTTAACAATTTGGTCTTGAATGGAGAAATTCTTCAGTATCGCCGAAGAGGCCCCCGGTTTGAAGCCACTCCACTGAGCTTTTCTTATCAATGTTCTCCGAAGTTAAAGATGCAAATAATCTACATGAAGTTTCTTTCTTGGCTAGTCGTTAACGCGGTCTTGATGCTTCTGGTAATCAATATCTTTGCTTAGCTGTGTCAGTCATAGCGAAGTCATCTTTTCATCTTGATCACAGATAGCTTTGTGAACAGGCGAGTTAATTGATAAGAAAGTACCGACGTAGCTTTTCTTCATTGCGTGTCGGCATTGTGCCTACAAGTTCTTGTTTTTAATTTATTATTATTATTATTATTATTATTATTATTATTATTATTATTATTATTATTATTATTATTATTACTAGGAAGAGGATTTTTATGCTCTAAAAATTCTGAAATAGGCTTTTCAAATATGCATTTATGACCTAAAAATTCTGAATTCTGCACTTTAATATGCAATTAAAATTAAAAATATTTCATTTCCTCTATAAACCTTTCTTAAAATTCAGGAGAAATTCAGGATAAAATTAGGAAGAAGCATGATAATGAAAAGATATATTTTTGTGCAAACATAATGTAATCTACCCTACTTCGCGAGAGAAATAACTGATGTAAATAATCACCTTAGTGAAGTAATTGTATGTCTTGTATTTCTTGTGACTAGTTTAAACTAGTGATGCTCAACAGCACATACTTTCTCGCATTATTGGAAAGGGATACTAATATTGAAATATTGAATTTTCTGCGCTACTCGTAACACCTCAGCCATTTTTACAGAACGTTCAATTCAACCAACAAGTGAGCAATGCACCGTTCCCAAAACAGCGTTCTCAAAACTATGTACATTCGTTGGGCTAATAATATCAATACAGTCATTAGAATGTATGAAATTGTTATCAAAATAATTACAATCATTCTTGAGATGCCTATTGTCGTAAGATAGCAGTTCCGATAGCGTTTTATTTCATCACAGACTTCTAACATCCACACTTCAGATATGATAAACACTATTGCTTTTCAACAAAGAGAGCGACCAAGGTTTCTTGCAAGAAAGAAGATGATATAAACAAAACAAGTGCTACTCAAGTGCTTCTCAATCGATGCCACATTGTTGCGAAATTACTATTAAGCTTTGCGGATTGCTTAAAAGTAATACATCAATAAGTACGTTGAGAACACCCATTGAGTATAAGTCAAAAAGCGAGAAAGGAAAAATAGAATTAATATTGGCATTTTCAATATGAAATTATAATTAAAAATAAATTATTTAATTTTCATATTATTCAATCTTTTTTCTCGTGGTCCGTAGTTGGTGAGAAACCTGTATATATTTTATTAATTACGAGCAGAATTTATACAAAAATGACTTTTGTTTCCAAAAAATGTAGATGACCTTTTTTAAACCGTTTATTTTGTACAATACTTTCTCTGAGACAAAAATCTCTATATCAATCATAAACATCCTTTGCAATATTCAAAAACAAAATTTAATCCAACAAATTGAAGCCATTTTTTGAAAAATTTGAAAATGTCTCAGGGGCTTCATGTAAAGTACCCCCAAAAATAAAAAGTTCGCGTTCAAATTGCAGTGCCCGCGACATCAGCTAGAACGATTGGGGAATATTAATTTTGGAGAAAATATGCTGAACGGTTTACGCTCTATTATTGTGCACGGACTAACGGACGGACAGACAGACAGACAGACAGACAGACGTTTTGCCGTCAATAGATTTTTCAATATCAAGGACGCACAGAATATGGATTCTGGCCACATCACGTGTTAGTGATTTGTTTCTAAATTTAACAACTGAATTTATCCACGTTTTCCATACTAGGGCGCGGCATTAAGATTTTTGTCGAAAATTCACCGTTTCCCGGAGCACGATTACACTTTCTCTTCTTACGTTAGTACAAAGTGCGAGAAACTAAAAATATGATATCAAAAATATTCTACAGCAACACAAATATTTTATTATTTATTTTAAAAAAATGCAAACTCTGACAAGATCTTTCGTATCAATAAACCAAATACGTAGTGGGCGATAATGTATAAAAATTAAATAAAATATGTAATGATTAAAAATTGAACATCGTCTCCAACCAGTCATAAAACAAATTGGTGATGCTGCTGTAAACCATTGTCTTGCATGATACTTGTTTCTTCGGTCACAAAAGTGCGCCACTTGTTGTGAGAGCAGCAACCACGGGCGTCTGTCGCCGTGAAGACGTCTGAGGCAGAGAGGAGGCGTGCAGGACAGAAGTGCTTGGGCTCCCCAAGCGTGGGCGACGGGGCGTTGCCCTGAAGCCTGAGGGCCGTGGGGCTCTCGGTGAATGAGAGGGTGCAAAGTAGCAGTAATAGTCCCAGACGCTCACCACCCTTTCCTTCTTCCGTCCTCCGTCATTCCGCCCTGCCTCGCTACGCTCCTCCGTTCCCCTCCTCTCCCCCTCCTCCTCCCTTCCCTAGTTGTGACCCGCCCGTTCCGGTACGACCCATCCCGCACCGCACAGCCTCGCCCCGCCTCCCCAGCCACGCCCTGCCCCCGACCCCCCCGACCCGCCACAACCCGCTCCAAAAGCCCGGCCGACCTACCCAGCATGTCCGCCCAGCCTGCCCCCACCCAGACCGCCCCCACCCAGACCGCCCCACCCAGACCGCCCCACTCAGACCGCCCCACACAGACCGCCCGGTCCAGACCGCCCGGTCCAGACCGTCCCGTCCAGACCGCCCCGCTCACCCCGCCCGTGTCCTGCCCCTCCCGCTTCGGCTCACCCCCCCCGCTCAGCTTCGCCTCGCCTGCCCCGCCCGGCCCCGCCCCAACCCGCCTAAGAAGCCCACCCCGCCCCGGTCGACTCTCTCTCCCGCCACGCCCCCCCGCCTATCCCGCCCGCCCCGCTCCACCCCGCCCCACTCTGTCCCGTCACTCCCCGCCTCGTCCCGTCCCGCTCCTTCCCTCCCCGCCCCTCTCCGTCCCGCCCCGCCCCACCCAGTCCCGCCCTGCGCGGCCCCGCCCCCTCTCCTCGTGGCGCCCGCGCGCGGTTAAATATACGCGCAGGGCCGATCGCTACCGGAATGCGCTGCCGCCGCCGGCGCGGCAACCCTCACCAGCGCTTCCGTCGCCGCCATCAGACCGTCGTATTCCTATTCCTATTCCTGCCTCGCTGCTGTGAATGCACGGCCCTTGACAGGCGCCGATTTTTCTCTCAATACATGTCGCCGGGGAGCGGGGGCGGGCGCGGCGTCTGGGCCGAGTTGTTCCTCCCGCCACGTCGCTCCGCGGCCGTCGGCGCTCCTAGCGTTCCGCCCTGCGAGCCCTGCACCTCCCCAAGTAGGTGACTGACTGGCCTCTCAACCTCCGTCCTGGTCGAGGTCCCTGGGTTTTCAAGGGCGGCAAATCCGCGGAGGACATATCACGCGTGTGGCATGGAAGAGAATCCTGGCAGGTGCCAGATAATTTTAAACCCTCCGGGGTACCGCGTCTTGACGGGATGTTCGTCGGACAGTTCAGATATCTTAAAACGGGACTGTTCGAATATCATGAAACGGGACCTACGACTGAAGGAGGAAGTGAGAGTCAAATCCAAGCGTAACAAGGGACGCCTCTCGAAGCGCGACTACTTAAAAGATCTCCTAGTTCCCCGTCGGATGTAAGCTTAAAAGGAAGCATAGGGGGGACGTGCGGGAACGGAACTGCGGCTGACAGCCGTCTCCCCGCCAATTCTCTCATTTGCTAAATTTGCCATCTCTTCGTCAATGCAAGGGCAAACAGTGTGCACGAAGAAGTATGAACGAAAGCTATGTACCTTGACCGGTATGAAGTATCTCCTAGTACAGGGGTGTCCAACATGCTAGGCCTCAAGGGCCACAACTAATACCTTTCATTTCTAGGGCGATTCCACACGACACCCCGTCTTATTGTTCGCGGCAAACGCCTAACTGTTCTGAAACGGGGGATGCGTGATATCAGGACGTACCATGCATAACGCTGTGAAACACATTGGGATGATTCGGAATTTCGTAATTTACTAGAATAAATCCTTGAATCTACACATAACCTATGTTTACATTAAATGGGGGGGTGTTGATCCCAGCAGGATACGTGCGCTGGACGCCCAATGTTCTCACCCGACACGGCTGCAAGGCACTTTCACGTTCGACTAATAACCTTTCGCAGGCGGCAATAAGTGGCATCGCGGGCTGCCAGTTGACCAACCCTGTCCTAGTACAAGGGTGACCAAAAATATTTTCAAGATTTCGGGGTAATGTAAATGAGACGTCATGGATCAAGGTTTCCGTAGGCGTTTGGGAGCGATCTTGGTGGGTGCCTTGGTCGCGCAGTGCGCTCGCTTCCGTCTCCGGAGCAGACGTGTCTCCGAGCGCCACTTGGACAACCCTGTCCTAGTACAAGGGTGACCAAACATATGTTCAAGAATTCGGGGTAATGTAAGTGAGACGTCATGGATCAAGATATCCATAGGCGTTTGGGACCGATCTTGGTGGGTGCCTTGGTCGCGCAGTGCGCTCGCTTCCGACGCCCGCCTTCACTTCCGTCTCCGGAGCAGACTTGTCTCCGAGCGCCAGTTGGCCAACCCTGTCCCAGAACAAGGTTGACCAAACATATGTTCAAGAATTCGGGGTATTGTAAGTGAGACGTCATGGATCAAGATATCCGTAGGCGTTTGGTGGGTGAAGTGGGACATCATGGATCAAGGTTTCTGTAGGCGTTTGGGAGCGATCTTGGTGGGTGCCTTGGTCGCGCAGTGCGCTCGCTTCCGTCTCCGGAGCAGACGTGTCTCCGAGCGCCACTTGGACAACCCTGTCCTAGTACAAAGGTGACCAAAAATATTTTCAAGATTTCGGGGTAATGAAGTGAGACGTCATGCATCAAGATATCCATAGGCGTTTGGAACCGATCTTGGTGGGTGCCCTGGTCGCGCAGTGCGCTCGCTTCCGACGCCCGCCTTCACTTCCGCCTCCGGAGCAGACTTGTCTCCGAGCGCCAGTTGGACAACCCTGTCCTAGTACAAGGGTGACCAAACATATGTTCAAGATTTCGGGGTAGTAATGTAAATGAGACATCGTGGGTCAAGATTTCCGTAGGCGTCTTGGTGGGTGCTTTGGTCGCGCAGTGCGCTCGCTTCCGACGCCCGCCTTCACTTCCGTCTCCGGAGCAGACTTGTCGCCGAGCGCGCGCGCCCGTTCGGCGTCTTGGCCGCTCTTCAAGCGGCGGCAGCGACCCAACTCCAAAATTAGCGAGCGGCGGCGGCGGCGGCGGTGAGGGCGGCGCACGGTGGCGGCGGCGGCGACGTTCAGTCCAAGTGCGCGCGCGGTGCAGCGGGGATGCCACGACGCCCGCCGCCGCCGACGCCGACGCCACCATGAATGTGAGTAGAAGCGACCGGCGAACCGCGACGGCGGCGCACGTCAGGTGAAGTTGATTCTTCCGAATGAAATGTGTGAGGGAAATGTGTGAGGGAATGCGCGCGGTGAAGCTTCAACGCGTCGTTGATTTCGTTCGCTCGCTTGTGTTCCCACGGTGAATGTGTGGGGATGGTTGTCCCCTTTAGGTGGCGCACTCGACTTCAGTTCAATTGCATGATGTCTTGTCGTCACCTTCAGGCAGCGCAATCAACTTCAGTTCAATGATGCCTTGTTACCACCTTCAGGCAGCGCAATCAACTTCAGTTCAATGATGCCTTGTTGTCACCTTCAGGCAGCGCAATCAACTTCAGTTCAATGATGCCGTGTGGTCACATTCGGGTAGCACACTCAACTTCAATTCATTTCGATTCAATGATGCCTTGTTGTCACCTTCAGACAGAGCTCTTCAATTCAATGCAATTCAATTCAATAATGCCTTACTTTACGTGGCGAGACTAAGGCCATGATGCCTGCTCTTCTGTCAGACCACGCAAATTTAGCTCCGCTCCTTGTTGTCACCTTCAGACAGCGTACTTCAATTCAATTCAATAATGCCATATTTTACGTGGCGAGCCTCAGGTCATGAGGTCTCCTCTGCCGTCTGACCACAAATTTCACTACGCCCCTTTCCCCAACTAGCAGAGAAACAAGATATTCCAAACGTAGGCGTTTAGAAGTCTGTTAACGGTGGTGGCGGACTGCATGTATTTATATTTGCATCAGACCTTGCAATCGTGCCGGAGAATGCGCTTCTTGGCATCGGGTGTCTGGGCAGGTCGAGCTGGCCTCCACGTTTTCAAATATCCCTCGACCAGCACACGTTCCATGATGCAATTGTAGTAAATGTATTTTACTGTTGAGTGTGACCTCCAGAACTAAACAATGCGATTGGTCATATGACAAAGTAATTTACATATTTCTAATATAAAACACGGAACATTTTTTAAAAGCCGTTTGCAACTCGTGTGTGTCTTCATGTTCTACGTAGGGAAATAGCGCTTTTGCGTGAACGGTCCTCGTCCGGGAGAGCGACCAGTGTGGCCTTCTACCTTGAAACGCAAGGGCTCCCGCGAAGGGCTGCGACGAAACGTGCCCATGGGTCCGCAGCGAAGCGCCCACGGGCAGGAGGGCTCTGGGCTGCGGCCAGCGCCCGACCCGCGACGCGCAACTGTTTCCGGAAATAGCAGCTCTGTGGCAGCCGCGGGCAGCGCGCGCCCGTATGTCGCGCGTCGATTCGCACAAAATGGATTCGCATCTAAATGGATCGCCTCGGAGAAGGCATTGGGGCGAAAAGTTAATAGGATTTTTGTAGGCTGAGGTTAGTTATGGGGTTTACTCCTACTTCTTCACTTTTTGTTCCTCAAATATTGGAACGTTTGGTGTCTACCAGATCCCGCTGTTAACAACTAACAAGGCGCCATTAGGGCTCGTCTGTTTTCGTTGTAGAAACTGAATTTTGAAAATGTGGTGGAAAAACATTGTGGAGTAAACAGCAGTGTGACTGATCGAGAGAAATTTGTCACTGCAAGGCTTTTGAGAAATTAATAAGCAATATTTATTTCGTCGTTGTAAGATGAAGTGAAAAGGTAATAATGAAGTGCCCGGGTAATCGTGATGATCCTTTCCGTAAACGCGGCGGCGATGGCGTTTCGGACTGTTGTACCCAAGTTGGCGGGTTCAAACCCGATCGAAGCCGTGGATTTTTAAGGACGAAAAAATCCTTCGTACACCTTCCTTCGGAGCGGAAGTAAAGCCGGCTGTCCCATGTTAGTAGATTTACTTGCATGTAAAAGATCCTCAAGCCTAAATGACGCCTCTGAGCTAAATTCAAATCGCCTGTTTCTCTCCCAAGAAATACCTCCTTTCTCTGCTAGTTGGTGAAAGGAGCGTAGCGAAATTTACGTGGTCAGACGGAGGAGCAGGCCTAATGGCCTGAGTCTCGCCACGTAAAATAAGGCTTCAATTCAATTCAATAAACGATTGGCTGACGATCGGCGCTAATTTGAAGCATACGTTTACTTTCGAGAGGGACGTAATCCGCATTCCGCCCGTTTTAGAACTCGCGTGGACCGCTGCCTACTTTAGCACTGGCAACTGCGCCTCTCAGCGTATGAGTAAGCCGACCAGAGCTCGAAGTCGTTTCGCAGCTTTTCGCACGGTGATTCATTAAATAAGAAAATTAGAGCTTGTGTGATCACAACGGTCAGGTTAAATAACTGACACAATTATAAAACGCTGCATTGAAGGCGTTGGAAGTTGTTGAACATCGTAAAAACAAATAAATAGCACGGATGCATCGAGATGAAGAGGGACTAGGATTTTCAAAACATGGGATGGAATGTTTAGTTTCATAAAGAAATTAATGTAGTGAATATAAAACAAATAATAATTACGAGTGCTAATATGTGACACGAACTTTCGATTCAAAAGTTTGCAAAACGGAAATAACGCATGCTACGTTTCGGGAATGTGTCTAACGATCTACGTAATAATATAGAAAATTCTATAGAAACGTTGTGACTCGAAATAACGTTGGAAGTTCGAATCGAACGTTTAGTTTCCACTCGATAAAAGTGATTCTCAAAGATATGTTAAGATAGGAGTATTCTAAGAATATTCTGATATCTTTTTTCTTTCAAGATACAATATGAATTCTTTCTTTGAATGTATAATTTTGAGAGTGAACGGAATTGAGCTTTTCTTCCTGACTAACTTCTCTTCTGTCGTGAGATGATCCGGGTAAATAATTTAATTGTATTAAAATGTATTGATAATTCCGAAATTCTGAAGGTGTTTTCTTTCAGAAAGGAATCCCTTATTTAATTCATTAAGAAAATGAAATTTCAAATGTTCCAGGAAAGGGATGTTTTTCATAAGATTTACTCAAGAAGTACCTATTCTGAATTATTGTTTATATTAATATATCTGGCAACATGATGTACATCACTGTAATATTTGTCACATGTTTGTTTTTCAA